>JANZLQ010000009.1:9371844-9411973 GCA_026212715.1 Elanus axillaris | reverse complement strand
GGGGTGGGAGTGGGGCAGGGAGAGGGGTGAGCCCCAACCCCCGCCTCCAGAACGGCCTTCTGGCACTGGTAATCCCATAGGATTCTCGTGGTCGGTTCGAGTAAGCGGCCCTCCTGAGCTGAAAGGCTTTACAAACCTTGTCGGTGTCAGCCGTCCCGCGTTTATCAGTTCGTCTTCTGTAATTTTAGCTGTGATGTTTGTAACTACAGTCTCTTCCAAGCGTTCAAGTGAAAGCAGCCCTTTAAAATGGGAGCTAAGAACGGTTACGGTCGGTCGTTTCCCAAGGTACAGGTTGTGCAGGTATCTGTCAGTCCGACTGCCGTTCCAAAATGCACTGCTTCTCTTGTCCCAGCCTGTTTTGATACCTTGTGCATTTGAAGAATAAACAAATAAATTAGAAGCCAGCACATTTCTCAAATGTTATTGTGTGAATCAAAGCAGGTAGGCTCACCTAGCGGCAGCAGGATATTAACATAGTATGCATGTTAATGAGAAGGTTAGTACCTTTGCACACCTTTATTAATTCTACTTTGGAAGGGATCCTCCTGCGCTAAAACCTGTGCACTTTTATAAGGTCTTCATTATTGGAATATTTTGGTAAATCATCTTTCATTGTAATTTTATTTATTTTTAAAATTTGATTATGTTAGGCAGTATTTTGACTAACCTACGTGAAATAATTTCGTGCCAGATTCACTGTTAAGTAAAAAATAAGTCACCGTAACTACCTATGGGGTGATGTGTGCCATCTCTTGAAATATGAAGCTGTGCAAAATTATGCTTATGCATACAGGAGAATTTTATGCATTACAGAGTGCTTAGTATTACTTCATAAAAGTGAAAGTAATATAGCTACTGAGTTGTGCATATTTAGGAAATTGATTTTTTTCAGTAAGGTCAGTAAAATTATTTCATGCTATATTGTTATATAAATTCATGCTGTATTGTTATATAAATATAATGGGAATATGTAATACTATTAACATTTACGTTCCTAATTCTCTAAAGCACTTGCAAAACCTCATATATATTAATTTAAGAGACTTGTCACATTGCAGGACAGGAGCTTCCTCTACCTTTGCAAGAAATAGCAAACTTTCTGCCAAAGGAAGATAGTTAATAAATGTTTTTGTGCAGTGCTGATTTATGCATGAAACGGATATTTTTAAGGCTCTCCATTTAGCTCCCTCAGTACTGCTTACAGTATTTTCTATTTAAACAGGGTTTTTTTGAGCAATAATTGTATCTTGTTTAATTTTTTTGTGTGTGTTTCACTTTTATAGGAGATTTACGTGACTCTGCATTACCTTTGTTGAACTCGCCTAGGTAAAGTAGTATGGGCTAGTTCCCATATATGAATAATCACATTGCACAAAAAGTGCAAACAAAACCTAGTATAACTTTGTGAAATAATTTAAAGTTTTTTTCTTTCAATGTTTTCCTGCACAAGATTGTTGCCTTTCTCTCTTAACTTCATTATAGGTTTAAAAAAAAAAAGTTCTCTAAATAAAAGTGTTGTTCTGAGGTGTCAGATTCCTCTTGGAATGCTGCCATGCAGTAAATTCTCATTTGTCCACTATCTCTGCAGCTGGGGTCTAGAATTTCTCTGAAGAGATATTCCGTGAGGAAGTCCTAAGCTAAAATGAAAAGCCATCCTCCAAATATACACAGTTTCTGCCACAACTCAGAATAATATTACTTCTGAAAACATATTCAGCAAGTTAGTGTGGTGTGTCTTAAATCCAGTGTAGTATCTTTCCGTTCTCAGCTGCTTCCTGTTCTTTTTTAACCCTTTCCTTTGCTGCTCCCCTACCCCACATTTCAGTCACAAAGTCTTTCCCCCATTTTTAAAACTATTCTGTTCCTTTTCCTTGTTAACCAAAAGTAGGGAAAGAATGAAGTAAAGTAAATCCAAGTTTGCTACCACTTCATGCAAGAATTTAATTCTTTAATATTATATCAGTATATTGGTATTTATGCCAAAACTCCTCAAAGCTTTAATATAATAGTCATGCACAGTTACTTACTCAAGCTAAATTTACTGGTGCATCCACTGATAAATGTGATGAAGTAGGTTAGGGAGCTTTTAGATGTAGGTGCTGCTATGTTCCATTGGACTCATGGATCAAGAATTGGTTGCTGTAATGTAGGATTATCTGCTCCATTTGTAAAGTCTTTTATAACTTGCAGTAGTAAGAAGGATGCTTCAAGCCTCTAGTCTTAGAAACTACTGAAACCTTTATTATAACACTGGTTTTATCTATCTCAAGTTCACTGTGAAAAGTGTTCTTTTAGAGCTGAAGTTACATGCAACAGCAATAAATTCCAGTAACTTCATGTTCTTTGTTTTTAAATCTGCCACATTGTTACCTGTAATAAATCTGTGCCTTGTAGTGAAAGTATGTGTACAGCTACAAGTAGTATATTTACAGGAGAGACCTTTGTATGACTTCACTTACTTAATCTCATATTTGTGATTTAATTTTATCAAACAGCTGATAGATCTGTTTTGGAGTAATCTAATGCATAAATATTCATTCAGTATTGAAGGTGATGCTATCAAAGTTTATGTAAGAGTACGTCCCCCTTCAGAGGGAACTGCGTTAACAGATGGAGATCATGGCTTGTGTTTATCTGTTCTTTCATCAAATACCATCCGTCTGAATTCAAAGCCTGAGCCAAAGATCTTCACTTTTGATTATGTTGCAAATATGGAAACAACACAGGTAATGACTTGCACAATCTTGTAATGATATTGCAGTTTTTCTCCAAATTTTGGCAACTGGTATACTAAACCTTTCTAACAGTGTCGTGCCTTAGGTCTTGTATTTTGCAGTGGTCAGACTGGTAGTACGTAGTTATAGTACAGAAATGTTGCACTAAATTCTGGCCTCTGATAGTTTTAATGTATTTTTTAACCATTAATTTCTTTAATTAAAGTTTGAATTAAAATTGAAGCTTCTGTTTGTAAATTTTACAGTAACACCACAGACAGAAAAGAAACCCCCCTGTTGAGACAAACATAAAAATAACTGGCAGCCAGTAGCTGATAGTAAAGATGTGATTTGTATATGAGGAACTCGTGAGTTTATATTCTATTTGTTATATTTCCTTCTTATACTTTTGCCTTTTAAACAGGTGCATTGTTCATCTGGGACAGGTAATACTGGAAGGAAAATCCTTCAATTTAATTTTTATAATATTGTGTTTGAAATTCTGAATGTAATTTTGATTCCTCCAAGACTTCCATTCCATTTAATTCCTGTTTAAAAAACACCATCCCCCTAAAAAAACACCACCCACTGTAGGGTGTTATTTGTAGCTAGGCTCTTGTTGCAGGTCTAAGAGAAATACATGAAAATAGATAAGGCTAATAGTTGTGCAGGTTTGTTGAATATGCCATTATGCAGTGGCAAATGTTCAAAGTTAACGAGATTTGCTAAGTGAAATGGGCTCAACTTTGACCTACTGATGGTATAAACCATAATAACGTAAGCAAAAACACTGGACCAAATGTAATATAATACATATTTGAAAGCTGTTACTATGATGCTGAGTTTTATTATTTTTCTTTCAGTTTATCAAGGAATAAAATCTTTTCAGGATGAATGATTTGTCACAAAGACTTGGGACATACTGTTTTGCTGTGAGAACTCCGGGGTCATGATACATGTCTAACTTTAAGGAATGCATCTATTTTAAACATTATAAAGCTGTGGCATAGAAAACACTGACAGGAGAGATACTTAAATGAGTGGTGCCAAGTGTCTTCTCTTTTCCTTGTCCTCAGGAGTCGGTGTTCTCAAGTGTGGCCAAAAATATTGTTGAGTCTTGCATGAATGGCTACAATGGAACCATCTTTGCATAGTAAGTCGTTTAATGGTATTTCATAGCAACTGCAACATTGGAGGAGATTGTGTTAATGAGTAGTTGTGGGTTTAAGTGCCAGAGCCTGTTTAATGTTATACTAAACTTTGAAAGTACTTCCTTAGTGCAGCACAACACAGGGAATGTTCTTGCAATATTGAAGAGAACTTCTTATTCCTCTTTTGGAGGAATCTATTGGTAGGTTTTATGATTCTAATACTTAAGGTCAAAAATGTGGCATGTAAACTCATTTCAGTCTTCCCATTTTTTGTCTAAAAACTGGAAGTTTTATTGTACTGTTAAAGAGAAACCTAGTTGTTTTCAGTATGTTCATAGTAAAATGGAATGAAAATTGTTTTAACTTGATATTTGGCCAGCTCAACTCTTTAGTGAGTCTTAGCTGCCTGTAGGAAAAGTCATGAATGATAGTTTTAACTTTCAAAAGTGTTCTCAAAGTAGAAATATATCCATGACCAGTAGCATGAATATCATTATATTAACTCTCAATATTTTTTCATGTTGAAAACTGAGTAAGCACTTTGGTCAAAAACGCCAACTTGAAGGACTGATCTAATCAAAACCCTACTGGGTCTTTTAGCCTAGCCTAGCATTTGCAAAACCATGAAGTCTACTTTGTTACAACATACAACCTTGGGAAAATGAAGTGAAATTGTCCTGAAGTTTCTCTAGCATGATTAATAACTATGGCTTAAAAAAAAGGATATATTTGACTTAAAAGTATTTTTCTTATTTTGGGCTTGTGTGTACTACTGAGTGGCACGAACCCAAAAGATTGACTCAAAAATTAGTTTAATATACATATTTGAAAGCCTTCATTTTAATGCTAAGTTCCACTATTTCATTTTGCAACAGAAATAAGGAAGAAAGTGGTGGGGGAGAGAAATGGTGATTTATCTAAACAGAATTTCATGGTCAGATTTGCTGTTCTGTTATACCTTTTCAGCTGATTGATTTCTCAGCTTGCCTCTGTCTCTTTTTATATTCAGTTTAGAAGAATTTTTTTTTATTTTAAGTTGTGAGTTCTCCTTAAAAGATGCAGAGTAATGAAAAATTAAGAGCCAGAATAAAGCTTTATCTGACTTTTTTTTTTTTTGTTAGTGGCCAGACTGGGTCAGGAAAAACCTTTACTATGATGGGTAAGTGCATGAGAGAGCTTAATCTTTCAGTGGTTTCTTAATGTTTTTTTTGTCTTGAGTTGAAATGTTGTCTTGCTCAAACACCAGGAATGATTTAGATTTTTGTCTTCCTGCACATAACTTTAAGTTTTAAGAAATGGTGCAGTCCTCAGTGCAGTTGTTCTTGCTTTATACCAAAAAAAGTGAAGTATAGGTACTCTCCTCTATTTGAAGCTGTAGATTTTTTTTCCTGTTTTTAACAGGAGAGAAGCTTGTCATTTAAATCAGACACTTTTAGTAAATTTTCTCAAAAATGAGTATTCTACTAGTTTCCCTTTTTGGCTGATATCCCTTGCATGTGTAGAAAAATATTCTAGTATGCAAGGTTCTTCCATGTTGAAATATATTGAGGTTTTCAAAATAACTGCTTCCTACCCAACTAGGAATTTAAGGCTTCTGTATATGAAGGGGGGTCTCCTTGTAATCATGTTCTTCATACAGTGGTGATTTTAAATGCATTAATATTGTGGTTGCCATTAGAAAATTACTGCAATAACCAAAACCACTTTGGCTGACGTGTTTTCAAGAAATTAACTAAACATGGGGACAAATCCACCCCAACTTTCTGGTTCTTCAAATCAGGGTTAAGGTAGCTGTATTGGCATACCTGTACATCTGTACATGTTTTCTATGGAAGTCTGAGTAGTTTATACTATTTTAGACTTAGGTAACCTGTGGACAGGTAAAATAAACTTTCATAAGCATCATTTAGACTACATGTAAATCTGATTATGGAATATTATCTCAGATCTTGAAAGTTGATTTTATTGCATTTCTTCTGCGGTTTTGCCATAAACTGACTAAAACCTGGTTGCTGAAATCTGTAATGACATCTTGAAAGGTCAACTATTACTCCTGAGTAATTATTACTAATTAATTATTTTTTAAATTAAAAATCTTTTTAGGACCTTCTGATTCTGATAATTTCACTCACAGTCTGAGAGGTGTAATTCCACGGAGCTTTGAATACTTATTTTTTCTAATTGAACGTGAAAAAGAAAAGGTACGTTTATTTTATACTTATTATTGCAGTGCAAGTAATGTCTCTTATTAAAGATTAGCTAAGACTGTTTGGTAAGCAGTTAAGTTTCCAAGATTATTGCCATCTTCATCAAACTTCTTAATGAGAAATGTTTGCATCTAGTGCTCTACCAAATTATAGTACACTTTGTTCAGACAAAAGCGTGCTTATATTTTGAGTCTAAAAATGTGTCTGGGTTTCTGGATGTTGGTTGTTAGCTGGCCATCAGAAGTGTATCGTATGCAGACTATATGCAAATAATAGCTTTAGATATGTGCAAAAAGAGACTCACTACCATACAATGCCAGGCTTAATAAAACCAGTCTGTTAATAGTGTAAATTACTGTGCTTTTCAGGCTGGCAGTGGAAAGAGTTTTCTCTGCAAATGCTCATTTATTGAAATCTACAACGAACAGATATTTGACTTGCTAGATTCTGCTTCAGCTGGACTCTTTCTCAGAGAACACATCAAGAAGGGAGTCTTTGTTGATGGTGCTGTTGAACAGGTGTTGTCATCTGCTGCTGAAGCATACCAGGTATTTTTTGTCACTTTCTAATGTTTGGACTATTTATCTTGATGCTTATTTGGTAAATATTCCTCTTTGATTAAAGCACATATTTTTTGCACAGTGTCTGTGACACCCTCTTCCTCTATCCCCATCCTCCAAAAAACAGTGTAAAAAAGCTGTTTCTAGGCAATGCTTCCTGACTATCCCACACATGTAAGAAATGATGTAGTTCTGGAGTTTGGAATATATGAATTGCAATTAGAGTAATCTTGCCCTAATGCTTGCCCTATGCATCTCTGAAATAGCAACAGAAAACTACATCTCCTGCTAATCGGGCAGCATGTATGTTCCAGAAACTGTCAGGTTTATTTCTCCACAAATGAGACATTCACATAGTACTTCTGTGACTTCTAATATTTTTTTATCTTGTGTACTGCTTTCAAATAGCAATGGCACTCCTGGAGGAAAGAAGTGGTTATAATTAGTGTTTTTATTAAGCTTGACTGTAGCTATATTTTTTCACTTTTTCTTTTTTTCCAATAAAAGTATTTCAAAAAGTCCTTGTCCTTCAGATTTTTGAAGGCTGTTGCATTGAAATATGCTTACTACCATTTATGTCATGGGTATGTAAATACTGGGTACAGTCTGAGATGTTGATAGTGTTTGATGTCTTTATTGTGCTTAGGTACTAACTATGGGGTGGAGAAACCGTCGTGTAGCATCAACCTCAATGAACAGAGAATCCTCAAGATCACATGCAGTTTTCACTCTCACAGTGGAATCCATGGAGAAAAACAATGAGATTGTTAACATTCGGTCTTCCCTGCTCAACCTGGTAGACTTGGCAGGATCTGAGAGACAGAAAGACACCCATACAGAAGGACTGAGGTTAAAGGTTAGTTCTGTAATATCTGTGGCATCTTTTGCCTTTCAGATGTACTGCCCTGTTCTATCCACCAAATCTGTTCACCTTTGGTTTTGTTTTGTTTTTTTGGTTGGTTTTTTTTTTTTAGGAAGCAGGTAACATAAATCGATCACTAAGTTGCCTGGGCCAAGTAATCACAGCGCTTGTTGATGTGGGTAATGGAAAACAGAGGCACGTTTGTTACCGTGATTCCAAGCTCACTTTTCTGTTACGGGTAATATATATCCTCTGGATTTTATATGCTACTTGGGATGTAGAAAAAAATATTTGTTTGGGTTGATTTTTTTTACTCTTAAAAAGCTGAACTCAGGTACATTAAAAATTTGTTTCAATATTGGGCAGGTGGAAGAAAGCTTGAAAAATATCTTTACCTAAACAGACTTCTAGCTGATTTGTTGCTATTAACTGAAGACAAATTTTTTTTATGCTCATAATCTCCCATTATGTATTTGTAAATTTTAAAGAAAAAGAAGCATATGT
The DNA here is from genome assembly GCA_026212715.1 of Elanus axillaris. NCBI lineage: Eukaryota > Metazoa > Chordata > Aves > Accipitriformes > Accipitridae > Elanus > Elanus axillaris. Next base: position 9,403,975 of record JANZLQ010000009.1, on the reverse strand, counting down.
TTTCATCCCTATAATTTGGGAAGTACAGTATATCACAATGTAATATTTAGAGATGTGTTGGAATGTGTGACAGGATGTCCAGAATTAGCCTATGTGTACTGTGTTGGTATGATGTCAAGTATTAGATAAATTTACAGTTTCCTACCCGAGAGCTTATGGGCTCTTTTCAAGATGAACAGAAAACAAAGATGGAAGCAGTCAAAGATTTGTTGGATGCCAGCATTCACCAAAATTCTGTGAATAGTAATGAATAATATCTGTAATATATTTTTGTATTATAATATAGTACTTGTAACAGAAATACTGTATTAGGTACAACAAGTATTGTTGTGTTCGTAGCAAAATTTCCCAATCTTTCCATCCCTGTTCTATGTATATCTTAGAATGATGAACCTCTAAAGAATTACATTCTTCCAGTGTAACTCAAAAGACATAGGAAGAGAATTGCAACTGTATGAGCTGTTACTTTCTTAAGGTCTTTTTTTTTAGTTGGCTGTACTGCAAAGAAGTCCAAAAACATGACCACCTCTACTAGAGAGAGAGAACGCGGTTGAGGCTTGTGGTCTATTTTGTAGTACTAGACTTCTAGTCTTAGGTCTAACTGCTGCCTTCTCCAGAGATTTGAGAGCTACTTGTTTAACAGCACAGAAATATCTGAAGACTGTGTATGTTAAAGGGAGAGGTTCCTTTTATATCCTTGGTCAAGAATCTTGTTTTGTGATTTTTTTTTTTTCTTTTGCAATTGCCACTAGAAGATAGGTTGGAAAAATCAACAGGCTAAATGATGTTCAAAATACTGCAAATACCAATCTGCTAATTACCAAGATTAAAGTGAAATATCTACTTTATTCCCTGAATTTTTTTCCATTTTTTCTTTTTTCTCTCTCTTGTTCAGGTGTAAAAAAAAAAAAAATTTAAAAAACCTTAAATTGTTGATAAGTAGTATAGAGTCAGGGTTTTGAAAACCCAAATAAAGTCCTTATTTACAGTCACATACTTTATAACCACAGTTGAAATAAAATTTCAGAAACCTACCTAGCATGCAGATTTGTTAAATAAAATCCCTTCTGCAATTTGTTCATTATTATATTCAGTAGCTCTTAGGTGAGCTCTTCGGCTTCCTGCTGTCACCAAAAACATGCAAATAAGGTTAACTTCCATGTTTTTAAATAGGATTCCCTTGGTGGTAATGCAAAAACATGTATTATTGCAAATGTTCACCCGGGATCCAGGTGTTTTGGTGAAACACTCTCCACTCTTAATTTTGCGCAGCGAGCAAAGTTGATTAAAAACAAGGTAAGAGAGTTACTCAATGTCTTTATTATTGCAAAAACCAATTTCTTGTCATGTAAATTACACATCTGCAAACAGGGTGGCTTTATTTAAATACTCTTGTGCTTTCAATAATTTAAATGAATATAACGTATTTTAAAATACTAAATTTGCTTTCCTAAATTTTTTTATGATAAATTATTTTTGAAAAGGCCTTGTTTGCTTTTGATTATGAATAGAGTACAACAGCTGGGGAGTAGGTAATGGCTGATAAAAGTGTGTATTTGTTGCTTGTTCTCGGAGCACTTCAATGGAAAAAAAGTAAAAAGTAAGTAAATCTGTACTAAAAATTAAAATTTTCATACAAAGTTAAAATTCAATGGTATTTCAGTGCATCTAGCTTTTATATGTGCTAATACCCAAAATGTAATTTCTCATGGGTGGGTTTTGAAAGTATGTTGGCCTCTGGCTAGAAATTACTTCTTTGATGTATACTGCTTTCGTCAAAAAGCTCCAGATGAAATTCTGCAGAAAACATTAAAATTTCTAACCCATATTTTTAGCTAAAGTATAACTTACTGGTTTCTCAGGAAATGGAACATTGCTTTTCCCATGAGTTCTTTCTTTCCTAAGATGGAAACACTTCTTGGTAGTTTTGCTGCTTTCCAGTCTTTGACTTTTATCCTATAAAATGCAAGATTTTTATTTGTACCTTTTCCTAACTTTTTCTTAACATATTTATGAAAGGCTGTGGTTAATGAAGACACACAAGGAAACGTGAGCCAGCTGCAAGCTGAGGTCAAGAAATTGAAAGAGCAGCTTGCTCAACTTACTTCAGTGCCGTCTATGCATAATATGTCTGTATCTCAAGGTAAGAGTTGGGGGTGAGGGGAGAGAGAACTTGCTACTTTTGAAGCCTAGAATGTTGGAGCCTTACATAATTCACAAAGTTTCTGAACAACTAATATTTTTGTAGGAACAGACCCACAGAGGTTACATTTGTCTTATGAATTCCATTGCCTGTATTTATATCTAATATTTTGCAGAAATTGTTAATGTGATTTTACTTTCTTCATCTCCTAAGTTTGTGTACTGAGCTATGGTTTTGTTATGTAATACCTAGAGTACTCTTCCAGTTCGTAAGAGGTATGCTGCCCAATCCTTTAAGTAACCAAAAGTTTACATGTGATTGCTTGTACATTTAGGTCAGAGGGAGGGCACTAAGGTATTGGTAATGCTGCATTCTTTTTAAGTTCAGGACAGGATTTTTTCCCCCTCTTCCATTTTTGCCCCTTCAGGAAGATCCTAAGAAGAATGTTTACCTTTCTATAAAAGAACGATTTCAGTGGAAGATGGTAGTAGGGTTTTTATGAAAATTTTTTCTTCCAGCAGCTTTTCACTAGACCATTGTATCCGCACTACAGATCCCAGTATAGCTTTGTACTATGTATACTTCGTGCTGAAATAGGCTACCTTATAATGTTTGATTACAAGGTAGTGAACCTGTAATTGTAACTCTTGTAACTCTTCCTGACCTTGCCAAGAGAAAGGAGATACAGTAATAGATGTTATTACAGAAGTTAGAAAGACTTGTCTACCATAAAGCATCTGTGGTTCAGTTTTTCTAAGGAAAAAATACTTTTCTGTTAGCATACACATTTAACCAGTAAAAACAAGTCAGTGATTATGTGGGACACTGAATCACTGCCCATGCATACATGAATATTGACAGAGGGCTCAAAAATATTTAGATCTGTGATAGAGTTCTGAGGAAAAGCAAGTGATGATGCTTAAACACTGAAGAGAGGTTTTATGCAGAACCTAATGTATAAGAGCTGTGTTTAGTCTATGTAGTTAAATTATGTTTGTAATATTTGATGACACACATGAAATCTGCTTGCTAGCTACTTTAAAAATATGATGGCATTTTTTAACATTACAATAGGGTATTTATTATGCACCTAGTTACTATGGTATTCTATAAATAAGTAGTCTTGCCTACATGAGGATGTTCAGGAAGGCTACTTTGAATTAATTTCTGAAGTGGATTACTTAAACCCTTTTAATCCCTTGTGTGGACACTTTCCTTCCAGATTAAATCACTAACTCTCCACATAATTCATACTTATTTTCCTGAATTTCCTTCTCATGAACTGGCTAGTGCACTTCTAATGTGTACAAACTGTAGTAATGATGCCAATAATGGCTTAGTGTTATCAAATTAATTTTGGAGGGGTTTTGCATTCTTTAGATATACTTGGCTGAGCAGACTGATTCTTTAATAAAAGTTCATCATAAAGCCATTTAATGCTTGAACAACTTTTTTTAATTAGACAATTATGTACATTGACTCTGTTTTTATCAGCACTTGCAGGTGACTAGGAATTACTGTCTAAACTTCTTTGCTCTGGGTATAGCACATGATCTTTGTAGAGGAATTATACTATTCGAAGAATTTATTTACATTTTCTTTGCACAACTGTCAGTTTATGTATGTAGCAACACCTGGTTAACTGGTATTTTAATGAAGATGGCATTTGTTTCTTTGACTTACCCTACAGATGCTGTTGAAAAGGGGAAGAACAACATAAATTACATGAACAACTTTCTTGAAGCAATGTTGTTCTGGGAGAAATCAGAAGGTGAAAAGAAGGTAAGAAAGCGCTAATATTTCTAAGTGCATTCTATGTACTGTCTGATGAGAGATGAGTGGGCATATTGAAACTGACTCCCTTCATTTTCTTTTGTTTTTGAATAAAAATATCTTGTCCAAAGATAATAAGGTTTGGTAACAAGGGAACTTAGTCAAATGACATTTGAGAGAAAATCTGTAGTCCTCAGGAGGACCACAAGGATGTTGTGAGGTTATGCAAGGAGAAAACTAGAAGGGCCAAAGCCCAAATAGAAATTAATCTGGTTACTGCCATAAAAGGCAATAAAAAGTTTCTATAAATACATAGCAACAAAAGGAAGGCTAAGGAGAATCTCTGTTTTGTATTGGATGTGGGGGGAAACATAGTGACAAAGGCTGAGGAAAAAGCTGAGGTGCTTAATGCCTTCTTTGCCTCAGTCTTTAATGATAAGACCAGTTGTTCTCCCTGAGCTGGAAGATGGGGACAGGGAGCAGGATGAAGCCCCCGTAATCCAAGGGGAGTTAGCTAGTGATCTGCTACACCACTCAGACACAAAGAAGTCTATGGGGCCAGATGGGATCCACCTAAGGGTACTGAGGGAGCTGGTGGAAGTGTTCACCAAGCCACTTGCCATTATTTAGCAGTAGTCCTGGCTAACTGGGGAGGTCCCAGTTGACTGGAAGTTAGCAAGTGTGACACCCATCTACAAGAAGGGCCAGAAGAAGGATCTGGGAAACTACAGGCCTCTCAGTCAGACTTCAGTGCTGGGAAGGTTATGGAGTAGATCATCTTGAGTGCCATTACATGGCACGTACAGGACAACCAGGCAATCAGGCCCAGTTAGTATGGGTTTATGAAAGGCAGGTCCTGCTTGACTAACCTGATCTCCTTCTGTGACAAGGTGACCCGCTTAGTGGATGAGGGAAAGGCTGTGGATGTTATCTACCTAGACTTTAGTAAAGCCTTTGACACAGTTTCCCACAGCATTCTCCTGGAGAAGCAGGCTGCTCATGGCTTGGATGGGTGCACTCTTTGCTGGGTAAAAAAATGGCTGGCCCCAAAGAGTGGTGGTGAATGAGTTAAATCCAGATGGAGGCCGGTCACAAGTGGTGTTCTCCAGGGCTCAGTATTTTGGGCCAGTTCTCTTTAATATCTTTATCAATGATCTGGATGAGGGGATTGAGTGCACCCTCAGTAAGTTTGCAGACAACACCAAGTTGGGCAGTTGAGTGTTGATCTGCTTGAGGGTAGGAAGGTTCTAGAGAGGGATCTGGACAGACTGGATTGATTGGCTGAGGCCAATTGTACAGGGTGCAACAAGACTAAATGCTGGGTCCTGCACTTGGGCCACAACAACCCCATGCAATGCTACAGGCTGGGGAAAGAGTGGCTGGAAAGCTGCCTGGTGGAAAAGGACCTGGGGGTGTTGGTTGACAGCTGACTGAATATGAGCCACCAGCGTGCCCGGGTGGCCAAGAAGGCCACTAGCATCCTGGCCTGTATCCGAAATAGTGTGGCCAGCAGGACTAGGGCAGTGATAGTCCCCCTGTACTTGGCACTGGGGAGGCCACACCTCCAATACTGTGTTCAGTTTTGGGCCCCTCACTACAAGACAGGCATTGAGGTGCTGGAGCATATCCAAAGAAGAGCAGCAAAGCTGGGGAAGGGTCTAGAGCGCAAGTCTTATGAGGAGCAGCTGAGGAAACTGGGGTTGTTTAGCCTGGAGAAAAGGAGGCTGAGGGGAGACCTCATCACTCTCTACAACTACCTGAAAGGAGGTTGTAATGAGGTGGGGGGGTTGGTCTCTTCTCCCAATTAACAACTGATAGGACAAGAGAAAACAGAGATTTAGGTTGGATAATAGGAAAAATTTCTTCACTGAAAGGGTTGTCAAGCATTGGAACAGGCTGCCCAGAGAAGGGGTTGACTCGCCATCCCTGGGGGTATTTAAAAAACATGTAGATGTGGTGCTTAGGGACAAGGTTTAGTGGTGGACTTGGCAATGTTATGTTAACAGTTGGACATGATGATCTTAAAGGTCTTTTCCAACCTAAACAATTCTATGATTCTATTCTATCTGTCAAATTCAGACAAGCCACAGGATAACTTTCATAGTATGTTTAGTCTTAGGGGATGGGTTGTTTATTGGGATTCTTAAAGAAAATTGAACAGAACAACAAACTTTTGGTTTACTTAATTTTGAGTGCATCTTTGAGTGTTTGGATCAACAGTGTGTTTTTTGAAGCAAACCTCCCAGTCATCCCAATTTTATTGTGCTTTGATTCGTGTCTAGTACTAAATCAGCCAAAATTGAGTTGGGTTTTTTTGTGTGTGTTTTTTTGGTTTTGGTTTTTTGTTTGTTTGTTTTTTTTAAGAAAATGAACTGAAACAGGCACTCTAGGGGTGCATCTGATGTTCTTAACTGAATACTTAGTCTACCGCATCATATTCAACCTTCTAAGTAAAGTTTTTTGCAATATCATGTGTAATTTGGGTTCTTGGTATGAGCTGTTGCTCTCTACAAATCTGCTCCAAATGATAGTCTGCGTATTCACAAAATTATTTAACAGACTTTTGCGTGATTTGTTTGTGTGCGCATATGTATGCGATGTGTGCATATGTATGCAATATGTGCATCTTAAAAATTGTTAACCATCACTTTTCTACCAATCTGTATATGTATTTTTCTAAGAATTTATTAGAAAAAATTGCTCAACTAGAAGATCTGTGTGCCAAGAAGGAGAAATTTATTCAGTCCAATAAAATGATAGTTAAATTCCGTGAAGACCATATTGTTCGTTTGGAGAGATTACACAAAGAGGGTGGTGGAAGTTTATTGCCAAAAGAGCAAGAAGATCTCCTCAGTGAATTAAGGGAGGAATTGCAGACACTCAGAGAACAAGTAAGTCTGGTTTTTCCTTTCTAGAACCGTTTTCTTTTGTGAGAATAGATATCGTGATGGAGTTCTGTGATGGGTTCATACAGGCTTTTTAGGAAAGATAGGCAGGAAAGAGGATGTGTCATGGGTTGCTTTATAGATACACCTCAAATGCATGGAGTTTCCCTGTGGAAGGGGCATTGGGTGGATTTAGAGCTTATGAGTTTGCACAAGAGGAGAGGCTAGTAGGGGTGGGAGCTTGCTACAGGCCACCTGATCTGGGTTATGTACAGGACTAAGACTCCTTTAAGCAACTCAAGGAAGTCTCCAAATCACAAATCCTCATTCTTATGGGAGACTTTAACCTCCATGACATCTGTTGAAAGGGAAAGACAGCAGGATGCAAGTAATACAGCAGGTTTCTGAAGGATAATAACACAGATGCTAGATGGGCCAATCAGGGGTGATGCGGTCATGGAGCTGTTTGAGGAAGGCAAGTAGCAAAGTACATACCTTAGGCTTCAGGAGAGGAGTCTTGGGCTATTTGGGTGTCTGGTAGGTGTGGTATTATTTGTGAAGCAGTTCTGAAGAACAAAGAAGCCCAAGAGAGAAGGCAGATTCTTTAAAAACAGTTTCCTCCAAGCACAAGTAGGGCAAAGGAATAGATGTATTAGTAGAAGACCAGCTTGAATTTGTAGCTCATAACTGAGTTCTAAAGTGAGGGGGTGGGAGGGGAAGTATAGAAGTCAGGACAGTCATTAAAGGACTATAGAAACATTACTATGGCATGCAGGGACAGTGTTAAGAAAGCCAAAGCTCAAAGCTGAAACTGCGAAGTGATGTCAAGAGCAACATGAAAAGCTTCTACTGCCTTATTGTCAGTAAAAGAGTAAACATGTAAAATGTAAACCCACTGTCTTTTTTGAAAGCAGATTCCAAGGGAGTAGGAAAACTAACAAAAAAATAATTGGGGCGGTTTTAACCACTGTAGGGAATATATTTTTTTCCCCCTTCCATTACAATTTAATGCTTATTAAAGGTTGTAGAGCAACAACTAGATGTGTATAGCACTGTCTGGAAAACAAAATCTGTTGAATAAAATACGGCTTATCATAGATGGAACAACACCCTCGAATTGCAAAGTATGCCATGGAGAACCATAACCTCAGAGAGGAGAATAAAAAACTTCGTTCTTTACAGTCAGTTAAAAAAGCTCAAGAAATTGATGCTCAGACCATTGCAGAACTAGAAAAAGCTTTTTTGGAAGCTTCAGCCACAGAGAAAAATACTGGAGGTAAAAATACGCTAATGTTTTTCAGCTAAATAAGCTTACCGTACTTCTGTTGTGTCTAGTGTTGAACATGTTGTCTGTCTTGTATTTTTGCCTTCTTCAAAGTGGTACCTGAAGACTGATAAAACAGAGTTACTTCAATTTTATTCACATTGGCCTTCAAGCAAGTATAGCAATAGGGAACTTGTTCATGTGCATCTTGTGAACACCATCCATAATCTGATTTTGTTGTCCTTAGTTGTCATGAAGACTGCAGTAATATTAATTATGTGGACTGTTGCTAATACCCATTTTCTTTAATCTCAATTGCTACTATGTTGTTCAAAAGCCTACAAATGCTTTAATTTTTAGTAAAATTTAAGATATTTGAGCTATTCTGTGATTTCAGAGGGTATATGTTTGTTCTTTAGGTCATCATTTATATCCCACCACCGTATCAGTGGAAGGCAACTCACTGGCATCTGTTGAAAGGCTGAAAGCACGCCTGCTACAGACTCAGTGTGAACTGGCAAGTTCAAAACAAGAATATGAAGAATTTAAAGAGCTAACCAAGTGAGACAAAACAGTATAGAAATGTCTTAATTACATGTCTTTAATTACTTATATTGATTTTTAAAAATTAGTCTCAGATCCTGAATGTACAAAGTACACTCTTTACATGTAAGAGAGGGTCAAGTTAAGAAAAATGGCATGTGCACAGAATATGTTCCTGTTGAACTTAATTACTCCCACAGTAGGAAACAACCATGATGCAATCTGAAGGCATGTCTGCATTGTTGCAGATTTCTTTGTCTTTCCAAAAGCTCTTTATGCTAAGATGCAAAACGGTGCTTCACAACATGCAGGAGATGCACATACCCTGCAGTTCTGATGGTCACCTGCTTAATGGATCAGGGAAAGTTTGGCTTAGTTTTCATGTTGAGCAATTATTTTTCAGTAACTGAAGTATTACAGATGGAAGCAGTGACAGGAACTAAGAGTTGAGGGGTTTGGGGGCGTGGGTATTTGGGGGTTTGTTTTTTGTTTAGTGCAACAGTGGTTTTCAGCATAACTTCTTTAAGATTGCAAGTTTGAGTCACCATAAATGTAGAATCCAAGCACCCCAGAAAATTCTGGCTAACCTCTTGGTTAATTTTTTGTCTCCACTTCAAAGATTTTTAAGAAGGCAGTAGTACCACTACCTTGAGTCTTGTTATTGGAACAGAGATTTAATTCAAATTGGAGCAAAGACATGGTGTCAATAGTTCATTTATGTCCATTTGCTTTGGCATCTAAACATGAGATAAGGGTCTACTTTGCCCTTACTAACATAGTAAAGAATTTATTGTCAATTTTCTCCTTGAGGGCAGCACAAAATAATGCAAAAGGCCTGAGTAATACTGTCAGTATATATATATTCATATGCAAGTGAATGATACATCCTTAATTTGATCAACCCCATTTCTGAAAAATTCACATCCTGTTACTGGAGATACAAGAAAAATAATTTCATTTCCAGCAAATGTAATATAAACCTGGAAAGCAAAAGGGACCTGATTTTTTTTAACTATATTTTTAGCTTGTACCTAACATTGTTGCTTTTTATTGATTTCATTTAATCTAGAGTATAATTCTAGAAGCATTGGGCACAGGATAGTTCCAATTTTGCCTTCCCTGTTTTGTTTTTTGGTTTGGTTTGTGTTTGTTTTTTTTCTTTTTGTTTGGTGGTTGGTTTTGTTTTTTGGCTTTTGCAAAGTAGCTTTGTGATGTCCTTTTTTGCTCATTCAGGCCATTGTACAAATCTGTATTTTTATTCTTGAATTTCTGTGTAGCAAATCCTATGAACTTTATAAATCTTAATATTATGATCTGAGTTTTATCAATTCAGAAATATGTCTATTGTCCTGTATCATTAGTTACAACACTTTATTTTTATCTTTGTATATTACTTTCTTTTCCTGCCCATTCAATGTATTCCTATTTAATGTATTCATGTTTTGTGCATGTCTTGCTTTCTTGATAGTATGTGTGCATTTTTATTGTCAGTATTGACATTTTCTTAGTGGAGTGGAGTCAAACACAAGTGTGCTTTTGAGCCTCTGGATTCACTTCTGGATTTCACTAAACTTTCAACTTGTTTCCAGTTTCAGAGTAACTGGATGCTTAATTTTAAAAGCAAGTGTAACTATATGCTGTAAATGAGTGAGTAAAATTTAACAATTCAGAACTAAAAGTTCTCTACTCGTACATTTTGTTGCAGATGCTAAAAACATAAAGGAAAGTGATAGCATTAAACTGCCAAAAGATTAAATAGTGTATTTCCTTTTGTCTGTAGACTGTGACCCTACAATTATGTCAGTAAGGCCAATTATCACAGTAACAGCATGTAGCTCTGCAAAATACCTAATGAAAATTATTCCTAAATTTCTGCTCAACTGTTGGATTCAAGTTAAAGTACTCTTAGAGGGCAAAATAATCTCAACAGAGCAGCACTTCCATTAAAAAAAAATAAATCTTTAAAGGATTTTCTTTAATCCTGGCAAGCACCAGTTCAAGACTTCTCGTATAACTGGATAACATTTTTAAAGCTTAAAACCATATTGGTATGGGTGATATCACTTTCTCATAAAAGAAATTGCAGAGGTCTCAGCTTACTTCTTAACGTGTAATGGATTTTTTGACACATTTAGTTATCCATCTGCTTGCTTCATTATGCAAGCACAAATAAGCTGCTTAGCTTTTTAATTTAAATTTTTTTTTTTTAACTTTTTAATACAGCAGTGGTGGCTTTCTTCTCAAAATAATGTACTTCAGTGTTTGGGCAAGAGTTCAGCTTCAGCTTGCTCATTGGCAATACTGCAGCTTATTTTTACTGATGCAAGGGCATACTGACAGAGTGGTTTTGACAGTAGTAACGTACTTCCTAAACAGGAAAAAGCATATGGAACAGGAATCAGAGCTGCAATCCCTTCGGAAAGCAAACCAACATCTTGAAAACATTCTGGAGGCAACCAAAGCACACAAACGCCAAGAAGTCTCTCAGTTACATAAGCTCCACAGAGAAGCTCTTAAGGTATAAGTTTATTTAAAACTACACATACTTACTCCTGAGTTGTGTGAGAACATAGACTTTCATTTGTACAATCTCTTAACTAGTGTTCTGGTGTGTAATCCATATGTGATAAACCAGATACACCGCTTCTTTTGTTCTGAAATACTTACTGAATGACTGCTACTGTAATCGGATGACAAACCTGAAAAACTGTAGTGATTTAGAACTAACCTCTTTAAGCATTTTATTTCATTGTTCTACTTCTAGAACTATGAAATACAATACCAGACAAAGTCTTAATTCCATTTTATGGTTAAAATAAAGACTGCTTTGTAATGTTTATAACAGAACATAACCACTCCAACAAAAGCTTACCAGTTAAGATCTCGCCTAGTGCCACGAATAAGCCCAGAAATCTTAGATTATCATTCTGAAGAAATGATGGATGACATTCTGAAAGAGCCCGTTCCCTCAGAGGTGAATGAACAAGCATATGAGGCCATTGCTGAGGAGCTCAAAGTGGCACAGGTGAATGTTCTGAATAAAAACTGAAGTGTATGTGTATCTTTATAATAAAGTGGGTTTGAGCATGAAATACTGCCCCTCACCAAATGTATTTAATTTGCATGGGAAACTGAAGCACTTGATAAATACTTAAGGCTTCACTAAACAGTTCTCTAATTATACACTGTACTTAATGAGGATTACAATGAAAATATTGAAAGGGATTTGAGAGTTGAATATCGTAAGTAGTTTAAGATATACAGGGCATTTAAACTTTTACTATTTTAACCTGATAATTTGTCTCCAAGGAAACTTCTTTATAAGTGTTTGGTGATGGCTACATTTGGAACAATACCCAAGTTTAATATATAATACTGCATTATTTGAAGAAATCTGCCAAATAATGCTTTTCTATCATTATACCTTAATTGTCTTGTATCTTTCCTAAAGGGCAGGGAAGGACTTTTGTTACATAGAGTGCTAGGAAGTTATCTCAACTACTCTCTAGAAGCTGGAATTGACTTCAGTGCATGTAAAACCCTGACACAACAGCCAAACCCCCTCTTTGATACTTACCATAGCGCAGAGATCCTGTAAGGAATTTAGCTAGTGTGTATTTGCTAACTTCTTTTTAAAGCCTTATTTCTCCAAGACAAACGTGTCTGAAAACTGAGTGTTATTGGATTCAGTCCTTGTATTCCCTGACAGATTTTCTTGTGTTCTGGCAGTTTAGTTAGCAATAGGAGGAATCAGCTACTGAAGATACCAGTTTATTTTTGAAAGTTCTGTTTTCTGCTGGTTTGGGTCATAAAAAAAGGAAGTAGTGGACATTTTTATATTTAATATGCACAGACTGCCATATGGCATGTGAGAATAACTGGAAAACGGGTGCTCTAATTTTGAGTGTCTCGTGTCACAGGAACAACTGAGCACAATGCAGACAAAGCTGGATGAAGAGGAAAGCAAGAATATAAAACTCCAGCATCATATTAATAAACTGGAGCATCATTCTGCACAAATACAGGAGGTGAGAGAACAATATAATACAGGACTATACATGAGTGTGTATATATATATATGACAAGGTGATATCTACCACATTCGTACTACTGTGTTGTCTAGTGAGGTCTGCAGTATTACTTGCATTTTGACTTTTAAAAAATTTATATAGCATCATAGTTCAGGGCTGTGCAGGAAGACAAGGACTTCATTTAACATAACACTGTATGTTTGGGGTTTTTTGGTTTTGTTGTTTTAAATGTTGTGATTCTGAGCCTGGTTGATCTTAGCCATAAGCAAATAGACACTCAAGATGCCTGTGCTTGGTTTTGGCTAACTTGATTTCTGGAAAACAGCAATAGTCACAAGGGAATTTTCAGCTTTGGAATGCTGAAAATGCTACTTGCCTCAGCTGGAACTGAAGTGAAACGTCCTTACTCTATAAAATATTTACAAGTCTTCCTTAATCACTAGATTTGGTTTAATACACAAAAGGGAATAAGGCCTGTATTCTTCCCAAATCAGCCTCATCTCTGATAGCTCTGTTCTGAAGTAGATCTTGGCTCCTAAGCTGTGGGTTGCCTTTAAATAAATTTTTAGATAAGGTGATGTCTTCAGTTATATTGAATTACTTTTTTTTTCTTGGAATTTTATGGATTTCTGATTCATTAAACATCGAAATTAAAGAAAAATTCATCTTGTATTTATAAACAGCTGATGAAATGCCATATACATGATTGTTACAGCTCTGTGACTTACCCACTCCTACGTTTCCTTCCATTTAAAAATTTTATTTCTCTTCTCAAGCTTCTTTCATCTGAAAGGAATGACTGGAATAAAGAGCGCCAGGAGCTCCTTGAACAGATAAAACTGCTTGAAAAGCAATTTCAAGACAGTGAAAGCAAGACTGATAGTAAGTCTATGTAAAATTGAAATTCCATATAAAGTTTTGAGGTGTCTTAATGTTTTGAATCAACAATAGGACATGCTGAGTAACTATTTGGATTAAACCTTTTTTTAAAGAAAAAATCTAATACTTGCAGACTAGCTTTTCTCTGCCCAGTCTTGCACAGTATACAGTATTCAGAATTTTCCTCTGTTCACTCTGAATGTGAAGGGAGTACAGGATATCATATTTTATAAAAAAATACTAACTAAAAATAAAGGGAAAATCCTCTCTTGGTCTGTGAAAATGCAGTGATATTGTCTGGATTGTTTTTGATTCTGCCTGTACTCTTTAGTTCTTGAAGTCAGTGTTTCATTGACCTTTTCCATTTATAAATCCTTTTTGTGTGTGACCTTCAAAGTTAATTCCACTGATAATGTGTAAAGTTTTGTGAGACTTTCCCAGGATGTTCTGTAGTGTTACATGTCTTGTACCTAGCACAGTTTTCCAAATAACATATAAAATAATTTGTTTGGTTTTTGACAGTATTAAAAAGTGAAGTCTATGACTTGCGCATTGTCCTGCAGTCTGCAGACAAGGAGCTGTCTGCTGTAAAATTGGAATATAGTGCCTTTAGGGAAAAGCAAGAGAAAGAAATCAGTCAGCTTTCTGGTAGACATATGGATGTACAGTTCCAGCTGGACAGTGTCAGGTATGTTGGCAGTTTCGTAAAATGCCATAACCTCCCTTCTAGATGCATCTAGCTATTTAGTTCTTTTCTGCATGTGAACTTGCACTTTACATCTCTTGTTTAAAGTTGTTATTTTGTGATTTTTGTCCTTTGCTTATTTTTTTTTTGCTCTATTCTTTCCATGCCTATTTCAGAGCCATGAGATGGAACATGATGAAATTAGCAGAAAGAAAGTAAAATGAGGCTTCCTTAATTTTGGTTTGCTATAGCACTTTCCCATTAAGTAGGATATACCTGTAAACTTATTGATCTCCAAATGTTAAGTGGCTGAAGCAGCATAGTTGGAGGCGGGGGGGTGGGTTCCAATTTAGTCTTTAAAATTAACTGTTACTTCTCAGTCTGGTCATGGGGAGCAGATGACATAATGATGCTGCTCTAAAAATACAAGAAGAAAGAAACCATAAAAATAAACTGAAGTTTGGCTAGTGAAGCCTGAAAAGCTCACTATGTTGTATGCAGTAATTGCCATTATTATTGGGAGGTGAAAATCAGTGAGGTTTTCAATCATTAGTGTGACTTAGTTATGTCGGGTTTTGTTGTTGTTGGGTGTTGTTGTTGTCCTGGAAACCTTAACTATGTTAATGCATTATAGTGGGTCATGTCTTAGCTGAAGTAACTGAGTGATGCATTGTGAAACTGGGAACCTGGAATTGAATTAAATGTTGTGGTTTCACTGATGCCTTCTGTGTTAGCAGAACTGACTATCTGGAAGGCATTCTTTCTTTAGGCTCTCCATTAATAACATAATTCATGACACTTGTCTAGCAGCTCTTTTACCCCTCTTTGCTTTTTCATTTTTGTGAAAGATCAAATTAAGTAAGTTTTCAGGGCAACAATTTAGTTGGAAGTAACCCAGACTTCCCCAAAATATATGAAGATTTTATATAGGATAAATAACCTAGATATCAACTAAGCAGATGTAGGTATTGAGGATCATTCTAGCAGAGTCTTTTGTCCAACAACTAGCTAAAAAAAAATAAAAATAAAAATGGGTGAACACCATTATCGAGACACAATGACTGAAATTTATATAGAATTTTGTAGATAAATTATTTCTAGGAATCGGAAAGAGTACTCTGTCTTCTCTGCCAATGTCACTTAAATTTCCTGTGCCCTTTGTAAATTTGGGGTTTCTTAGTTTAAAAAAAGTTATTTATGTCAGTCACTTGTTTCTAAAATAACTGTACTCTGTACATTGTCTGAAACTTATAAAATACAATTAATTGGAGTATTTTTATAATGAAACAAACCCTTATCTTAATATTGTGGGTGGGCTTGTTTTTGTTTGTGTTTTTTTTTTTTTTTATATAAAGGCTAGAACTTGAAAAGATGCTTGAAGAAAAAGCAAGCCTGCAGGATGATTATGACAATTTGCAGGAAGTAGCAAAGTTTGAGACAGATCAACTGAAGCAACAACTTGAGGACAGAAAACAAGAAGCAGAAGCAATGAAAACTGAGCTTTGTGTAAGACAGTCAAGGCTTTTAAAGGATTTTATAATAAGGTTACTCATGTAGCCAGATTAATACCTGTTATTGTATCATTGATAATAGATTCCACAGTAATAAGAGCTTTCCTGTTGATTTCATTTTGAAGATGTACCCAGAATCTTTTTTAAAACTTATTGCAATATTTTTGCAACAACAGGCTACAAGAAATATCTGATAGCATGATGAAGTAGTAGAGTTTTGGGCTGAAGAAATTGCTCTGGAAATGTTGAGGGACATGGGTGTCATGGTTTAACCCCAGCCAGCAACTAAGCACCATGCAGGCACTCACTCACTCGCCCCCTACCCAGTAAAAAGAAGTAAAACTCATGGGTTGAGATAAGAATAGAACAGAAAAGAAGAAACCAGTAATGATAACACTAATAAAATGACAACAGTGATAATAAAAGGATTGGAATGTACAAATGATGCACAGTGTAATTGCTCACCACCAGTTAGTCCCTGAGCGGCGATCCCCTGCCCCCCCCCAGTTTATATCTTAGATATGACATCCCGTGGTCTGGAATACCTCTTGGCCAGTTTGGGTCAGCTTCCCTGGCTGTGTCCTGTGCCAGCTTCTTGTGCCCCTCCAGCTTTTTTGCCAGCTGGGCATGAGAAGCTGAAAAATCTTTGACTTTATAGACTAAACATTACTTAACACTGATGTTTTCAGTTGTTGCTCTCAACATTCTTCTCATACTGAACTCAAAACACAGCACTGTACCAGCTACTAGGAAGACAATTAACTCTATCCCAGCTGAAACCAGGACAATGGATTAATTAGTAAAGGAATAAGAAACTGCTTTGGAAAAGAATCCTGACATTGAAATGCTGATGACCTTTCATCTCCGTGCTAGCTAAGACTAGCTTACTTATGCTATCTTTACAAAGCAGTTTCTTAAAAAATTTCATAGTGGATGCGATCTTGTTAAAATGATCTGTGGCTTTTTGTGGTGGATCACTGTCCTGCAATTTAGTTGATGCTGTCCTTGAAAGCCTGTCAGGCTGCAGTGACTGCAAAACAGCAGTAAGGTTGCTCAAGGGCTTTTGCAAATGATTTTGCCTGCTTTTCTGCAGTGTATACTGTGCCTGCTCAGCAAGTTTGCTCTAATTTTTCCCTTTTAGTGTTTAAAGGAATACTGACAGATTGAAGATTATTATTTTAAATTCCTTATAGTCTAATATCTTGAACTGCTGGTTAGAATTTGAAAAATTCCCTCAAATTAATCTACAGCTGGAAATTCTAATTTCTCCATTTAAAGCCTTGGATATTGAACCTAATAGCTATATGAACTTACTAGCAATGGCAGGTGAAAAGAGCTGACTGCTTAATATAAGTAAGAGTTTACTTTTGAACTTGTCCAGGACAAAGCTAAAGATCTTTCTGTTTCCATTTAACGTTTTGAGGCTGGTTTCAGTCATCTTGGCAGTTTTAGATTTTTATTTTGGTTTTAATTATTCTAAAGACCTTATATTGTAGCTTCTTATAACAACATATATTCTGACATTCTAGAACCTTTTGAAACTCTTGAAAACAGAAAAAGAACATAATGAAAAACTAACATTACAATTACAAGAGGACAAAGAAAACAATTCAAAGTAAGTTTTAATTAGTGGTGAGGTTCTATTTGCATCTGACTTCATTGGTTTTGTCCCATGCTAGGTTTTGTATTCAGATGGGGATCCTGTTTGTGGAGGTGTTTTTCCCCAGATGGGTGGAGATAATTACATAATGGGCTTTTTTATCTTATCCAACTTAGATCAGCACTTCATTTTAATGTATTCAATTAATATGACAAATGTAATTTCATTACAAGTACAGTTCTTCATATCAAAGATAAAGTTCCACTGCTGATAGCAGCATATAGCTAGTAACTAAGCTATTAGTCTTTTTGTATAGCACTGAGAAGGTGACAGTTAAATAACTCTTCAAAAAAATTAAGTGCAAATAAGAATAAACTTATATGACTTGATTTTTGTTAAAGCTCTCTTGTGTTCTGATTATATTTTTCTCACTAAAAATATGTTTTCTTCTCCAGGGAGCTCTTGAAAGTACTTGAAAAAGCACAGGTGGAGAAACCATCCTCTGAAATGGTGACACGGTGTGAGCAGCAGGTATGACAGCAGAATTTAACGTCTAAATCATGTGTTCATGGCTTTTCTTATGCATTAATAGCAATTTTATTGGCCAACTGACTGTTCTGTTGATTACCAGCAGAATAAACGCAGAGTTCTCAAGTTTCAGATTGTTAAGCTACTGTTTAATTTTTCTGGTAAGGTAAACATCTTGGTGGTTCTTATTTTTTATTTTTTTTATGGCTTTGTGCTTTACAAAACATACTTCAAAAGCGATTAAGTCTCTCCTTCACAATTATTATTTCTTTCAGGAAACAAAACTGCAGAAATTGGAACAGGAGTTGGCTGCTGCTGAAGAGATTATTGTTTCTTTGAAAAAGACAAATGATACCGAAAAGGTTTGGGCTTATTTCTGTTACTGACACCCAGTTTTGCGGGTAACTGTTCTGTAGTAGAGTTGAAAGCCCAGAGCTTTTCTGTGATACTTAGTAATTCTGTGCTTCTGGGCAATCCCGGGTGTGTATCTCTGTAAAACAAATCCTGCCTTTTACTGGCATGGAATTTGCAGGGTGGTATGAAACTGGTATGCATTCAGAGAAAACACAAGATAACTGAAGGTTAAACAAAAAAAAAACCCAAGGTAAAGCTCTCTACTGGACAAAACCTTCAATGCATAAACGATGTATAGTTGCCCTGATGGGGCCTTCTAGTCAGTGCCATGTTGTAACAGGCTAACAGGAAAGGCAGGAAAGGTGATGAAAGAATGTGACTGTGGGTATGGTTGTTAATAAAACCAAAGCACTTTTACATGAGAAGACTGTTACAGTGTTTTGAAAGCTTAAATAGCAGAAGTTCCCATAGTACAAGCATTTATGCTGTATGTAAAACAGGCATAAGAAATCACATAGTGCATTTACTATCCAGCATAATGGTAAGCCTTGCTTTTTCCATGCTAAAATCAGAAATTTGACGTGCATAGGTCAGAAGAATCTGGTATTGTCAGTGCAGTGGTGTTTCTTGAATGTGCCTCTTTCCATTACAAACAAATGTAACCTTAAACCTACAGTATTTCTATTCTCCTATTAAAAAGCCATTACAGCCTGAGACTAAATCAGAGGGCTAGTATTCTAATAAACACAGCAGGTGTTACAGAGGTTTAACTCTTCATATGCATGCTTAGAACAAAAGCTAACGATTTAACAACAAATTTCCCATTACCCTTTTACATGTGCATTGAGGCTCCCTTGTCAAATGATTGCTTGAAATTTGGGATTGAAAAATTATACACCAAAGAAAGTCCATGAATAAAATACATATAAAATATATATAATGTATGAGGATTAACTTTTTTTATGTTGCAGGAAGTTGTAACTGGCTTGATGAGACAGATCAAGGAGCTGAGGTCTTCGGTCAGTCATAAAACTGAGTCCATAAATGGGCTGACAAGAGAGCTCGAGGATATAAATGTATGTTCTGTCATTTTGAAGGACATGGTATAGTTTTTCAGAAATGGAAGGCAATGACATGTCTTATCATGGGTCTCAAAGAGCATAGGTTGCTGTAGCGTTTTGGAAGGAAGCTTCTTTGTTTTGACACGTTGAAATCTTCTGAACATTTTATGCCTAAGGCTGTCTTGAAAACTGAACTCTCTCCACAGGCTGGGTAAAGAGCAGTGTCTCTGAAGGGACCTATTCGCATCCTGTAAACTACACTCAGCTGACAGTCACATTTAGATTTACTCAGAAATTGGCCATCTAACACCTCAACAATTGAAGCTGAATTGTAAATTAATTTTTGAGGGAGTGAATTTTTCTGTTGCTGGTATTACTATGTTCAGCATGTGAAAACAAGCATAAAGAACTAAAATTATGTGTTTGAATAACTATGAATAAATATGATGCATCTTCTTTATTAAAATAGGTCTGGTTTGCAAACTGATAGAGCAACCCACAATACTTTGGATAATGTATATGTATGAACTATGAATTCAAAAGGTCCTACAGACAAAATGGTGATGAGACAGATTTCTACATATGGTTATCTGTTTTTAATAATGGTTTTAAAGGTTAATATGTATTGTGGTAGCTAATACATGTTAAATTAATAATCTTTTTCCATTGTTCTGAAAACATCATTTCTAATAACATCGTTTGCACAATTTAGCAAGTATGATACAGCATTCTGATTTTAGTCATTCACACGGAGATTTTAAACATTTGTAGTTGTCATAAGATTTGTGATATACATTTATTTGTATTATGTTTGCCAACTTTCCTTGATAACATGTTTTCCTAAAATATTCTAAAATATAATTGAATACTTTTTGTAGTGCAAGTATAATCTTGTTCTGGCTGCAAAAGAAGAAAGCAAAGGAATCATAGAGAATCAGGAAAAGAAGATTGAAGAACTGAGGGAAGCCTTGGAGAGAAAACAAATAGCTGATAACATTGAGGTAAAAACATAAATGTTGATGTATTGAGTATTTGTTCAACTAGCCAACTGGATGTGGTTTTGCTTAAAATACTTGTGTAAAACTTAACCTCATTTTAGTTCAAACTATAGCTAGTTAAGCTGTTCTTAAAGGAATTTTTCATGAGATACCTGACAAATTCTGTTAAATTATCACATTACTTGACATAAATATTTTATAAGCTACTTCATAAAAACCTATGCTAAAAGCCTGGTTTAATTTTGTTAAGGCCACTAAGGAATCATCAGCTGAATTTAATGGCAGCATTAGATGATGCCGCTGAGAAATTAAAATAGGTAGAAGACTATATTATGTTTAACATTATCTCTTCCCCCACTGCTACTATGTTCAGTAACATCTTTTCTTTACTCATAATTTTAACTAAAAGCTCCACCTGCTGGAAACAAGATTAAGGATGCATTGTTGATTCAATTGCAGTTTTACTTTTTAAACTTCTTTCTTTAACTCTGTCTTTTCCTGTTACTGCTTTCACCATTATTTTGGTGAACATGTCCATCAGTCAAAACCACTAGCCTCTCCTTACAAGTAATTTCTACAAGATCATCTCTTGTAATACATGTGCTTAGGCCAATCATATAGCACCAATGAAGTCTTCCAGAGTAGTGTTTGCTTCTCAAAAAACATTCTTAAATGGATTTCCACTTTGTTTAATAAATAGACTATCTTCTTTAATAATCATCTAAATTTGACATTCTGGAACCCAAAACTGAGTGACCTGCTAAATGGATCACTTCATTATTTTTTCTTTTTTAAACTGAAGTACCAATTCTTACTACAATGTTATCCTTCGGTGTATCTGGCTGCTGATAAAATCATAGTGTTTCTTCTTTTTCAACTTTGTACATCAGTTACTAATTTCCTTCATGCTTTCTTGACTGGAGAAGAACTAATCCAAGGTGGCATTTAGAATCATAGAATCATTTAGGTTGGAAAAGACCAAGATCATTGAGCCCACCCATCATCCATGCTCACTAGACCATGTCTCGGAGTGCCTTGTCTACATGCTTTATGAATACCTCCAGGGATGGTGACTCAACCACTTCCCTGGGTATCCTGTTCCAAGGTCTCAACCTTCTCAGTAAAGAAATTTTTCCTCATATCCAACCTAAACCTCCCTTGCCGCAACTTGAGGCCACTACTTCTTGTCCTATCACCAGCCACCAGACAGAAGAGACCAGCACCCACATCACTACAACCCCCTTTCAGGTAGTTGTAGAGAGCGATAAGGTCCCCCCTCAGCCTCCTTTTCTCCAGACTAAACAGCCCCAGTTCCCTCAGCCGCTCCTCATCAGAGTTGTGCTCCAGGCCCCTCGCCAACTTGGTTGCCCTTCTCTGGACACGTTCCAGCAACTCTGTGTCTTTCCTGTAGTGAGGGGCTCAAAACTGAACGCAGTACTCAAAGTGTGGCCTCACCAGTGCTGAATACAGGGGAACAATCACCTCCCTGCTCCTGCTGGCCACAATTTCTGATACTTAAAATATTTTTTTCTGATACTTAAAACACTAAGTACTTGTTTCTCCTTCTAGGTTAACGCACCTTGCGTAGGTATGATACCCTATCAGATAGGGTAGAAGTCTAGATCCTAGAATAAATCCAGTGGTACCTACACTGTAGCAGTGCACTAAAAAAACTGTAATCACTAATTTAGCATGGATTAAGATCTATACTTTATTTTCTGGTTTCTTATTTAAAGAATTGTATCTCATTTTTTAAGTATACAATATACTTTAAACCAGTGGTTGATTCCAAGTATCTCTCACAAGTATCTCTCACAAATATCTAACTGTAACTATACTGTGGAAAACTTCTAATTTTTTTTTCTGCAACCAAGACAGTGGATATGGAAAACATGCTAAAATAAGAAATTTCTAGATGAATGCTTGCTACAATTCATGATGAAAAATTGGAGGGAAAAGGGAGATGCTTGTAGCTGTTCAAAGTCTTAGCAACAATGACAAAACATCTTGAAACAACTGCTTTAGAGTAGTAACTTTAACATTTCTTTCTTTACTCATCTAATGACTTAAAATAGAGAGACCTTCTGTGTGAAGACTTGCATCATACCACTGATCAGCTGATAAGACTGACAGAGGCCTCTAAGAAACATGATTCACTGCTTCAGTGTGCACAGGAAGACATAACAAAGAAAGACGCTCTAATCCAGGAACTCAGGGAACAGGTAAAACAAGGAAATTCTCATAATTACCTCCTTGGGAGGGAGCTGTGGTTAATTGTAGCTTCTGGAGAAGGTTTTACTTGTAATTTTAGAGCATCTTGTATGCAGTACTCTTGGTCAAGAGTAATACTTCTTCCTGTAAAAGCAAAGTAGTAGTTTAAAAGCTTCTGAACAAAGGCTAGATAACTCTTAAATACTTTGGAAATGGTGTCTAGAGATCACAAAAATGTATACTCTGAAAGCAGAGTAAAATTATCAGTACCTGTAACAACAGAGCAACCTGAGGTTATAAGAAGTGTAACTGAGGGGATTAATTTTTCCTCTGCTTAACACTTATCCGCAAACGATATCATTATGTAAGAGAGAATTGTTGAGCTCTAAATTATGTAGTCTGAGAGTGATTTGCAGCTTCTGCAGACCAAATAGCTGTGTTAGGCCTTTGTCCAAATTTTAGCTCTAATTGTCACAACTGTCATAGTGCTAAGTATACTTGTGTTGGCAAAAACTCTAATACAGATAAGTTATTTTGGAAAGAAGAGTTCTTTTATCATGTTAGCATATTCTCTTTGAGGAAACTGATTAAATCTATACCAGTAAAATCTTTGTATCAAATCATGTTTTGACTAGTAATGTTTGCCAACAAAGTTCATAATAGTTTTCCTGTGCTTAGCATGCCCTTTCAAAGGTAGATTGTGTTAGCAAGGCAAAAAAATCAAATACCAGCAACAAGAACAAAAGTCAGATTAACTCACAGTATACAGTTATATAGTGTATATACACTTTCAAAAAAATGCTTGTTACTTGCAGCTATTGAATGATTAATAGTTATTAGATAAATATAGAAAACAGTTATGAAAGTGAAGTCTAAGATAATCTAAAATAACTTGTGTACTTAAGCTTGCTCAAAATAGAGATCTGCCTGCTATTTTCTTTAGTGTTTTGTGTGTATTATGAGCCAATTTTTAATTCTAATTGGGGTTTCTAATAGTTGGGCAAAATGACAGAAGAACTGGAGAAGAGGAAGAATGAATATGAACTAAAAATGAAGCAAATAGATTGCTTTGTGGACTCATCTTCAGTAACATTTCATCAGGTATGGCATTTGCGAGTGAAACATTTTCACTGTAATGACTGTTAAAACCCATTGAGAAGGACTAATAAAAACTTTATGGCATGGTTTCAGGCAGGGACCAGAAATGACAGTGTATTGAGAATGGTCGAATCCCATTCCCCTTGTTTGTAACTTAAATGTATTATTGATGATTTGTCTGCCAGGAATTTATTTACATGTATCTCCAGCTGAGAATTATAACATCCATAGGGGAAACAGTTCTTTACTAAGAGTTTGTTGGGTTTGTTTCTTTTGACTTCCCAGTGTCCAAAGACTCCCCCTAATTTTGATGTGAATTTGGCAAAGCTGTTGGAAACTCATGAGCAAGAAATAGCTGATCGGAGGGCTTCTGCGCTAAATCTGGAGTACCTTGTACATGAACTGAATGAAGAGCGAAGAGCTAAAAATGATGAAATTCTAAGGCTGAAGGTACTATGACTTAATCTCTACAGGCAATTTGTAAGGTTAAAGTAAGACATAACACAGAGTTCAGATTTTTAATGAGCTCTGCTTGGTTGTCTGTCCATTAAACAGGAAGGCAGTTCTTCGTCTTCTCTTTACCTAGGCTGGTAGCAAATGGTGACAACTTGCTTGAGGTGTCTGTGTATCTCATCTTCCCAAAGACTGAGTTGGTTTGTGTTCATGACTATCAAATAGTAACATTTTTGCTGACGCCAGTGTTCTGACTTACTCTAAATCAACTTTCTAATGAAACTGGAAGTGGAAGAGTGATGGAGATCTTTACCAGAGAACTGTACTTGTTTTCTGAGAAACAGTTTTGTCTTCTATTTTACTCAAAAAACATGTTAAACTGGAAATGAAAACAGGAATTGCAATTTGTCTTCCAAGTAAAATGTTTCAAATTTCGCTTGCTTAGGAACAATTAAATGAGTTGGAGAACTTGCGTCTGGAAATGCAGCTATTGGTGGAGAACAACAGGAATTTACAGAGCCTTGTAGAAGCTCAGAGACTAAGCAAGAACAGGTAAAGTAAAACAAAACAAGAAAATCATGTCTTAACTTGAAGCAATAAAGATAAATTTACAGTTCTTACTTGAAATACAATCTGACATATTGCTCGTATAATTAGAGATTGACTCAGCCTTTTGTATGAAAATTGTTTACTGGCTTGTAAACTTTATTGCCTTTAAATCGCAAACTCTTAAGTACAAAAATGTTTTATAAATGAAATGGAAATAGAATGTAAAAGAATTAATTGCATAGCCATTTCTGTCTGTTTATATGTTGCCATATCACTTGTACAGTTATGGATTCAGTAGATAGGAAAGGTCCTAATGAATTCAACACATGTTTTAACATAGGCATAAATGGAACTAGTTCTCCATCTTGTGTATTTAGGGTAAGGAATGAACTTCCTCTGAAAAGGTGGTATGCTGCTGTGTACCTCAGATTGGAGATATCCTGAAGTTTGGTTCGAACTGTAATCTGTACAGCTTAATTTTGGACAGAAAATACTTTGCTTCATGGCTTACCTTTTTGGGGTTTTCTTCGTTTTCAGTTTTGCAAGGAATTAAATAATCTGCTGGTTTACATCTTGCAAAAAGAATCTTAACTAGCAGCAAATAATTCTTTGATATTTAATGACAATTCATTTTTAAGGGGCAATTTAGTAAACGGTAACTTAACGCTAGGTAGGAGTTTAATCTCTTTTTGCCTATTAAATGTATAAAAAATATTTTCCAGAATTTTTCTCTATTCAATGAACTATCGGTGTTGTCAGTTTTAGAACTGACTTTTTGGTAAGATAAGTATTTAACATAAAATAACCCTATTGAATTTGCAAAGTTAAGTATTCAGATTAGAAGATGCTGTAATTACAGGTGTCTGTGCAACTCCATTTTGTCCTTGCATTATATGTATTTTACAGTAATCTTCAATTATTAAGGGATTCATTTGTGGAGAATATTCTGTGCACAAGGTGGGACAGATCAGGTGCGATATTGAATGATGATTTTGTCTCTAGGGCCTTCTGCTTAGTTTGCAATAGACATTTGAAAGTGTGTTGTGAACTGAAATGGGAATTATAGAAAAACAAGAAGTGGTTACCTTGCCATGGAAAACTGGATTCTGGGGCTTTGTCTTTCACACAGTTTATGGAATGGGTTACTTGGACCCAATTTTTCACAGAAAAGCATTAATTTTATGTTCCTCACTTGCTGGATTCCTCACTTGGGACCTTGGGATGTAATTTGGATATGTATATTTTTTGGATAACAATTTCCAGCTGCTGTTAGTTGATAGGAGTTGTGGTCTGAATAGATGGAAGGCTAATAGTATATTGCATGCTCTCTGAGAAATCAGGTTTGGATATCTCGGGTGGGGATATTCACAGCAGACACATGCTTTGTACATTATGGGAGCAGCTGATAGTAGCAGCAGGTAATAGTTATCTTTGGTGTGGCCCAGTGTTGGAGAGCAAGATGATTTGATCATTGGCATCACATGTGACAAAGTAATGAGATGTGACCTCTTGGACTGCATTGGAGGATGTTTAAGAATACAAAATGAGACCAAGTGCCTGCTCTCTTGGTATTTCGTGTTAGGGCAGGGAAGAGCAAGCTGTCCAGGAAAGGTCAGCCTTCACCTCTGTAATGCTAAGCCAGAGCAGGCTCAGTTCAGTACTTTGGAGCTGGTATATGCTGACCAGTACTAGAATTTGAAAGGCTCAAGCATAACCAATGATTCTAACTTGCAGGTTTTAAAGTTCATGTAAGTATCCCCTGACTGTAAGTAAACAAAGTGTGCTGCAGTTTTGTCCAGCCATTTATAAGCTGAATGAATTTGCGTGGATTTTAGAAGTGGGTGGTACCAAAATTTAACAAGGAAAATATTATTTTTATTTTAGTTCTCAAAAGTTGTTAGACTTCTTAAGCTAGCATTTAATTAACATAAAAAAAACACCCACACGTACACACACTTACTCTCTCAGACTGAGGCTGTTTATACCAGATATGAAAAACAAATCACCCTAGCTAGGTATGTTGATGAAGATTTTTAAATTACTGAAAACAGTGATCTTTTATAATTGCAGCAGATTACAATAACTGTTAATCAATTAAGTTCTTCCCTTATGGCACACTACAAGAATGAAGTCCCAATGGTGTGTTAGTTTGGGGGTTATTTTAATTTTATGGTGCTTGTTTACTTCCAGCCAATGTCATGTTTATTAAAAACTAAAAAAATAGTAAGTTTCCAAGTCTTCTGAATACAAAAATTGTTTACCTTCTTAATTTGGCAAGACCACTGAGCAATGATCTTGTAGGAAGAAGTTGGTTTCTGCAGTCTATATGCACATGAACATCATGAACTAAGAAAACATTTACCTCAGTCCTGAAACTGTCTAACATACAGTTGCATAGTTATGTTTTAATGAAAACAAAAAATGCAATTAGTTTATCTGTACTTGTAACAAAGGAAAATGTGATGTTCTTGGAATATAAAAGTTTAAGCCCTTCCAGAGTTGTTTCATGATGTTTAGTATTATGAGTACACACATGTCAAAACATCTACACACATCTACTGGTTTAACCTGGGTAAGATGATGTTTTTACAATACACTTTCCTCATTTTTCATTTTTCTAGTGATCAGAAACATCCTGATGTTCAGTACATCAAAGAGAAAGAGGAGGAGATTGCTGAAGAAAGACTTGCCAAGGTATATTACCCTTCTCATGTCAGTTGCTGTTTCCCTGCTGGGAAGTACTATTGACATATTTTATTCTAAACAAACACTGATTTCTAGTGAATTCTACTAGATACAGCCTTACAGTTTCTTACAGTCTTACATTTTATGGTTTCTCTCTTGGTCTAACACCAATGACCTAGCTGTCAGATTGCACAATAAGCAAAACCAGATTCGGATCACTGAATCTGACTTATCTCCACAGAGCTGGAAAGTGCAAATTGTGTCACTTGCTAATGTAAGGCTCTGCCAAAGGGAAGTTAATGTCACAGCAGAGGTTGCCATGGATCTCCCTTACAGAAGAACCCCGTTTAGAGCTCTGCTCTGTATGAATGGGCAGATAGATACTGCTGTGGATCATTTGTGCTGGTATGAAATTGGAAATACATGCATATAGCAAAGAGATGAACTTGTAGTGAATATTAGAGATGTGAGTTACTGGGCAGTAGGATGATTTTGGTAGGATCTGGAATGAGATACAGAGCTTCAATTAAGTGACAAATAATTTTAAATATATATGTGTATATTAAACATTAAGAATATAACTAATATTTTTGAACTTTTACAGATTAAAGCAATGGAGGAGATGCTGAAGATCAAAGCAGAGTAAGTTTAAATACTCTTCGTTGAACTGAAGACTTGAATTAAACTCATAATATTTAACTATACAAGATGTGATTTGGAAATGCACTTCTGCAAGACACACTGAGTTCTTACTCTTTCTCATCAGTAGGTGGTAGTAGCACCTATTACTACATTTTCTAAAAGGGTAGCATATATCAGGACAGTACTCTGAACTAGGTGGAACCATAGAAAAACTGAAATTGGAAGGCACTTTTTGAATTGTTTAAAATGATCTGTGTTTTGAATTATTTTATATGCAGTGAATTCTAAACACCTTCCTTTTCAAATTAAATTGAAATATTATTTTCTTTATTAACATCATAAATATTTTATTTTAAAACCCCAAAGAATTAAATTTATGCCGTTTGTTTAAATTTTTGCGCTTCAGCTTGAATAATGAAAGTTTTTTATTAAAGGATTCCTAGATTGTGTTTGTACTACTGTGCAAGTAGTCCTCAAAATTCAAGTGTTTTGCACCTTGAATGGATAGTAGTCAAGAAGTAAAATACTGAATTAGTAGATAAAAATTAGTTTGACAATGTTGCTCCTGCTATTCTTTTCCTAATTTGTACTGCTTCTGGATTCATAGTGGCTGTATCTCCTAATATTTGAGTTAGTTACATTTAATGGAATGCTTTCTACATAAATAACTTCTTTTAAGGATGAAGATAGTTTTTATGCACACAGCCATTTCAAAAGTAATTTATATTAAGTTTTCCAGAAACCCTGGTCTTGATGAGGGATTATTTTGCTATTGAATGCATTGGTTTTTCATACCTGTCTCATCTCTAAAATAAGCTTTATAAGAGTGCTACAATGTCTCATGCAACAAATAATGTACAAAGAGGAAAAAGATTCTTTAGTCATCAAGAACATGTTTTGACAAAACTGATGACAAAAACATTTTAATTTATGCAATATTTGAATGGACATGCAAAAATTACTAAGGGTCATATAATTAGTAGACAGGCTGCTAAGTTTGATGGCATGGTTTAACATTCTGTGAGCCTGATAGAATTAGAACATTTTCAGCAGACAAGACATCTGTCTAAAGTGATCCTTCTGTTACCAGGCCAAACAAGCTCAGACTATGTCTGAGTTGTTCTGAGCAGCAAGGCTATTAGGGACAAGCCATATACAAGCAAACAATTTGGGGAAAACTTGAAGAGAGCAGAGTGCATTTGGCAAATTTACATGCCTTAGATTAGATTAATCAATTCTAAGTGTTCTTGTAGGTGAGGCTTCTATTTTCTTTCATGAGTGGAGCTGTATGTCCTGGATTAGAAAAGGCATACTTCCCAAAAAGAAGAGCAACTCCAAAATGCTGCCTAGTTATGAGAGTATCAAAATACAAAAGCTGTGAAGCAGAATGAAATTTTTCCTTCTGTTAGCACTGAGTTCTAGGGAAATATATTGCCTCAAAAGGATACTTTTAAAAGGAGCCTGCCTCCATGTGCAAAGCTGACTTAGTAATTCAGTTGTACGCCATCCATGTTGGTTTTTAATATTTTATGATTCTTTTATATTGGCAGATTAGAAGAGACCAAAAATACCCTTAAAATCCAAGAGAATACTTGTCTTGAAATGACTCTGGAGATGGAACGAACAAGAGCTTTGGAGCTGAAAGCATTTCATGAAAAAGAAGAAATTAGATCAAAACTGGAGGAAACATATGAAGAGAAAGACAGAATTGGAAAGGTTATAACTTTTTTGTTGTTATTACAGTAGCATCTTATTAAGCAGAAGTAGAGCTGTTGCTAACTGGACAATATTCTGAATTAATTAGCAGTCAAAGACTGCCTCTGAAAATGTTTTGTCTTGCAGTTTAGTTGTACGTCTAATGCAGTTGCCTGCACTAGTGGAACTCTGGTACGGAAATCACTGTTGCGATTTGTAATACAAATCAAATGGTGCTTTTTTTCCCCGCCCTTCTAGAGGGATCTAATGTAGTACCTAAGGAGATAACAAGACTATGTTTTTCCTGATTAAACCCAACTCTCGCATCATATGTTACAACACACTTAAATGTTAGTATGTTAATAGTTCTAAAGAAGCTATTTCTTCTGAAAAGAGAAGGAGGGGCTACAGTTAAGAGGTACACGATGTATTTATTAATTACAGGAAATGGACTTGCTGAGGAAGCAAGTTGACTTTCTTGCTGAGGAGAATGGGAAATTACTCGGTCATCAAAACCTAAACCAGAAGATTCAGTATCTTGTGAAACTGAAGAAGGATTATGCTAAACTTACTGAGGTAAGTTGTAGAGTAGAATACAGACGAAGTAATGGCCTGACATAGAAGAGAGAGCTAAGCTTTGAGAATGAAAATGAAAGTTCTTGCCCTTCTGATGGAGAGTAATAGATACCTCTGTTTTTATGCAGTTGTGTAAGTCCTGGCTGGTCTGTCTCCCTACAGGCCACAGACAAGAATCGCCCCATTTTACTTCCTCAAGTACATGGTGTATAAAACACTTTAACAAGTATAGGTACCACTTGTTTCTAAATATGAAAGAAGTGAGTATAATTTCCTTAATACACCTATATTTTTCCTGTTTTACAGGAGACTGAAAAACTACGAGTTGAAAATGCTTTTTTGAAGGAATCAAAAAAATGGGACATATGTAGACATCGTGATCAGCTATAAAGACACAAAGAAAACTGCAGAGCCATGTTTTTAAAGTATACAGGATAAGCAAAAGCCAGTTGTCAAACTTGACTTTTGCTGTGGTCCTGGAATAATCAAGTGTTTTAGTCCCTGGATTTTTTGCTAGTAATAACTTTTTAGTGAAGAATTTTATTCCAGCTATGTGGGCAGCTTTCAATGACATATTAACACCTTCCTTATAATTTTTCAAAAACTGATTTTGTATAGGTGCTGGAAGATACTTCCTTGAAACCTTCATACCTTGCCAAGGAAAAGCTTTCTCAGTAGGAGCATGCCTGGATTTTCGTTTCCTTTTGTACTTTTGTACAGTTCAGGTTCCTACCTCTTCTGAAATGCAACATTTTCCACCAGAGCCAAATTTTTTAAAGCACAATTTTTTATTTTTTTATTGCAAAACATAGGGTGTTCTTACTGGATTGCTTAAAAATAATTTTCATATTGATGTTTGTTCAATAAAGCATGAATGTGAATTTAGGAATAGACCTGTAAATAGTGCTATAAATATCTTTGTATTCATTTCTTTTTCTATTTTAAATTAAAATGTTTTTTAAACCTTTTTTTCTCCAGTATAACTTTACAGCAGACTTCTATATATTAGCACTGTAGGAAATTCTAAGTATTTTTCAACCATTTTCTTATCAAACAAAAGCTAGAAATGGTAAGAAGCAAGATCTGAAAATATGCACAACATTTTAGGACTATACTGTAAGTTCATTTAATTGTACTCAAGATTTATTGGAAGTAACAGACTTTTTTTTAGGGGAACACAAAACATTGATTTATATACTAGTATCACACACTTGGGTGTGTAGCCTTTTTTGACTGTCAGTAATCCTATCATTCTATTTTTGGCTACTTTGTACCGTACTACTTTTGTGCTGCCTTTGCCCACATCTTGGAGGCAAAAGGGAGCGAAGAGAGAGATGTCCATCAAGCCAAGGGTAGGGCCATCTGCTGAGGTTCTTCAGTATTTGGCTGAGGGGAAGAATCTTACCCATCCTTCTTATGCTTATCTATGCATTTTAAACTTGCCTAATCCTGCAGATTTGTTTCCGCTTAAAGTATAGAAGTAAAAACCTGACTTTAACCTGGGGAGGGTTGTTTTTTTCTGCGGACAAGTACTAGAGCTCAGACTAAGCGCCATGATTGCTAGCACTCCAGAGCTCGGTCAGGGACCGCAAAGCCGTTGCCTCCTGTGGGGCTTTATTGTTAGTGCCACGTTCTCGCTTCACAGGTTTTCCTCACAGCGCCCGCCCGGCCGCCCTGACTCGTTCTGGACTCCCGCCATGCCGGCGGCTGGGCTGGGCTGCCGCGGCCCGCCTGGGAAGGGACGAGCCCCGCTGGCTGTGGTGTACGTCTGCCCTGGGACTTACGCTGTTCGCAGTCTCTGCCCTTTTTTTAAAAAAAGAAAATAAAGCCTTTTCACGTAAATGAACACCGCACACGAGCATTTTTCTCCCCCCCCCGGCTTCAGCAACGCAGCTCCGCGGCTGCTCCCTCCTCCCCGCCCGCTTCTGCGCAGGCGCGGCGCTGTGGCGGGGCCATGAGGGGCGGCG
>JANZLQ010000009.1:9304001-9371692 GCA_026212715.1 Elanus axillaris | reverse complement strand
GTCCCGGCCCCGGCCCCCCCCCCCCAGCCTCTGATGGGCGTTACTCGGCCCTTAAGGCTTCGCTTCTTACTGCATCTGTGGTGGGGAGGAAACACACCGGCTCTTCCAGGGGTACCCTGCTCTTGTCTTCAGAGGGACTTGCGGGGTAACCGGTCTCGGAGAGCGGAGCCGAGCCTTGTAGCTGCTGGGGTTGATGAGTAACGCGCGGTGGTAATGTAAACCCAGGGCAAGCAGGCTGAAGCAAGTCTGCTGGTGTGTAAAAGCGAAGAGAGCAAGCATGGTATTGGAATGCACGAAACCAAACCCAGCTCTGAAAGGCTAGTGGTTTTCTGTCAGTTTTACTTTAAAAGCAAGGTGTTGGTGCGCTTGACTATCAAACGCTTGTTATCTGACAGCTGTTTTGCTAATAACACTGCCCTTCTCCCTCCTTCTACTTCTCTGACGAGTAGAGAGGTGGAGCAGTTGGTTTGCATTGTGCTGCTCAGCTGATGTGCTTATCTGGTGAGCTCTGCTGTGTGTTCGTAGGGGATGATCTTTTCGTTGTTTGTGTTTCTCAGACTTCATTGTGCTTAAGGTTACGTGGGACTTGCTGGCCTTTCACCTCAAAAATAGTGTCCTTACCTACAGGAATGAACTCTCATATGGGCATGGCAGAGGTGGAGGCGTACACAAGATTGTGTGTGAACAGGGAGATGCTGAGGGAGACAGCATATGCGTATCATAAAAACACACTGTGAAGACTCATTTAGGTAAAGGTCGGGGGTTGTTATTCATATCGCAAATGTACATTTGGACTTGGAATCCAAAGGATAACCCACAAGAGATAATAGATCTGAATCCAGCCTTGTATCAGGAAAAAAGAAAATTGACTTGTGTGATTATTAAGAAACGGTTAAAAAAGCAAAAACTCAGTACTTTCCAATCCTGTTGATCCTTTCTGATATATTGGAAAGGGTGACAGGAAAGAGAACCAAAAAATATAAATCCTGATAGTCTTCCCAATCCCCCCCCCCAAAAAAAAATTGTGTTCTGCCCTGGCAGAAGAGCAGAACATGGTATTACTGAAAATGTTGACAGCATCTTTTCTGAGTATTTTTCTCCTTTGAAATTTATAGAATTACTGCCCCTTTGCTGAGGGTTTTTTGTTGGTTTTTTTTTTTTTTTTACTGAAGGTGCTATGACAGTGTGTCATGTCATCAAGGTGGAGTGTTGTCAGCAGGTCAAAGGAGGTGATCCTTCCCGTCTGCTCAGCACCGGTGAGGCCACACTGGGGGTACTGGGTCCAGTACTGTGCTCCCCAGTACAAAAAAAGACACAGACATACCAGAAAGAGTCCAGAAAAGGGCCACAGAGATAGTGAAGGACCCAGAGCATCTATCCTGTGAGGAAAGGCTGAGAGAACTGGGACTCTTCAGCCTGGAGAGGAGAAGGCTCAGGGGGAATCTTATCGATGTATACAAATATTTGAAAGGAGGGCGCACAGAGGATGGAGCCAGGCTCTTTCCAGTGGTGCCCAATGGTAGGACCAGAGGTGACGGGTACAAACTGACATGCAGGAGGTTCCCCCTGAACACCAGGAAACACTTTCTCACTGTGACAATGACAGAGCACTGGCCCAGGTTACTCAGGGAAGTTGAAGTCTCCATCCTTGGAGATACTCAGAGACTGTCTGGACATGGTCCTGGGCAACTGGCTCTAGGAGCTGGGGGGGCTGGACCAGATGATCTCCAAAGGTCCCTTCCAACCTTGGCCATGCTGTCATTCTGTGATTGTGTTTCTTTTTTCAGGACAAATTGTTTCCTTCAGGTCCATTCTAGGGGATAATTGTGAACTAAATTAGTCAGTTTAGCTGTAAAACTAACAGTTTTAAGTAAATGCTGTGATCTTCTTTGTAGCTTAAATTGCGCAGGACTGTAGACACTTAAATGTTTCAGAGAGCTCGCTGTTTGAATCCTGCATGATTGCTGCAAAGGCATTTCTGCAGAGCAGGCACAAGGCAACAGAGACTCAAGGAGGTTTGTGTCTGAGGATGAACTACAGAAAATCTGAAAATACATCTAAGAGTGGCCATTGCTTGTGCAGCATGGAAAGCAGCAGCAAATGTTAAAAGTGTATTGACGCTTCTAAGAGGGTATGATGCAGGATATTCAACAGCAGCACATAGATGGATTTCCTGGCCAGAGGGATGTGTTGTGATGGCCCAGCCTGAGAGTGGCCTGACCAGGAGGAGTCATTTCACTTGAACAAAAGTTTCCCTTTGCTTTCCTCTCTCCCCTACCAAACTTCATCTAAAATTACTTCTGCCACTTCAGGAGTGATTCTGGATTATCTGAAATGTACACTGAAATTAATCTCCTCTTAAAAAAGCAGTCAGAAGAGTAGTCCTTGACTCACTGGCCTGGCTCAGCTGAGCCTTTAGCAGGGGAGGAATTTATACCTCTTTCCTTCCCTGTGGGGAACATCTGGGGATGTTCTTATCTCTGCCTGTGTGCCATTGTGATAAGCGCTCCTCTGCCCGGGACACAGAAGGACTTGACTTCTCTCTGGAAAACCTTCCTTCTGGACATGTGTCACCTCCAGAGCACGCTGCAGCTGATTTCCCTGGCTCTATAATAGAAGATCAGAAGAAGAACCCATGGGTTCAGGGTCACTTCTGAAGGTAGCATAGCTGCTGTGATGGTGGGAACCAGCTTTGCTCCACTGCTGATAGATTTGCAGACTACATCAAGTCAGGCTGGACCTCTGGAGGCCTCTAGTCCACTCACTGCTCTGCAACACATTGCTCATGACCTTCTCCAGTGAAGTTTTGAATATCTCTAAGGTTGGAGAGCCCACGACCTCTGTTCCAGTGTTTAATCACCTTTGGTTTTCCTTGTATCAGATCAACACTTGTTCTAATCTTTACTTGCTGCCTCTTGTCATATCCCAACAAGCCTTGGAGAAGAGTGTGGGCTCCATCCTCTCTACACCCTTGGGCAGGTGGTTAAAGATGGTAATAAGATCTGTTTTTCTTAAGGCCCTTTTTCCTAGCGGCATACCTCAGTAGGATCTTTCTGATCTGGAAATAATATACTGAATTTAGGTGAAACACAGGGAATTGTTTTCCACTCTGATCTCTTTATTCCAAAGTTTGCCAACCCACTAGAGGCATATGTGGATGTCCACAACTGCCCTGAGCAAGGTAACACAGGCAGAGAGTGAAGCTCGAAGGCAAATGTCATCCCACAGTGAGCCGTAACACAGCAGCAGGTTTCTTCTTCAGAAGGCCAGTAGCAGCCAGGCCTGTTTGTCCCTCCTACCCCTCTCTGCAGAGTTTGCTGTGGCAGTGGTGGGAAAGCAAAGTGCTTCACTGGTAGGAATAATTTTGGATCATTTACCATTACCCTGATAAATTTGGAGACCTTGAGCAAAATGAGGCCAAACACCAGAACTGATCATCTCTGGGATGGGGTTAGCCTCAGAGAGCTTGCACCAGCCACTGAGCGGGGATTTGCTTTACACCCTTTTCCTTTTAAGTTTGTACTTGCTACATCACTTGTTTCAGAAATCCCCGTGGCCTCCACTAGCTTGCAGTTATTATTTTTTTCTTCTGGATAGGAGCAGAACAGGGTTGGTGGCCCCCATTAATGGAGGTGGGGGGCAGGAGGCCACAGTGCAGCCATTCCCAAAGGGCAGGTGCCACCTCTCAGCTGTGTTTGTTGGTGGCTTCATACCTATATTTGTCTGCTTCGAGATGGATCCCATTGACTGAACGGTGACGGGCTCTGAAGGCATGATTGCTATGGGCTTAGACAAAGCCTTGCTTTCACTTGCCCTCATGTGCTACCTGAGTGTTTGTTTGTGAGAGTCATGATCTGCCTGTGATCTCCTCCCTTGGTGTCTTCTCATCAAGTATGTGGTACCTGAGGAGCTAGGGAGGTGGCCACAGCAGCTAAAACAATGGGTGTGAGGGGAGACTGTGAATGGTGAAGGCTTTTTAGGCAAAACTGCCCTTTTTTCAGTTAGGCTGTTACATGTCTTGTCAGGTTGTCTAAGGAGGGAGCACATTCTTCAGAACCTAGTTAGCCTTGAAATTCCTTGAATTCAGAGGTGGTTTTGTTGCCGTTAAATGCTGGAGCAGAGAGCTTTCACGAAGTCTGCTCTCCAGCAAGTGTGCAAAATAAGGCATGAAGCCCCTCATCTCTTGGTTTCCTCCCAGAGGATTCCACTCTGCCCTCACTGCAGCAGTAAGGCAGGCCAGGTCCTGGGAGGTGGTGAGGACCTGTGGTTTGGGTCTCAGTCCAAATTCACAACAGATGCGTCCTGGACCACATGCAGCACCAGCATGTACCTCTGGTGTTTGTCTCTGGCAGGGCTGAACTTGACCCTTTTCCATACTCTAGTGAGGACTCATAGCAGGACGTGCCAGGGTCACACTCTGTCCAGGGCTGTTTCCTTGCTTCTGTTTCCTTCTGTGATTTAATATATTCATCTTCATGTAATACTAGCTGTAATACCAGCCACACCATTGGCTTTTGCTCCAAAGTGCCCATGAATTAGTGAGGGTGAATTAGCAGTCAGTGACAATAAGTGGGTTTTTCCCTTTCATCCTACAGCTGCCTGTGCTGCTTCGCATCGGCTGTCTTGGCTTGGTGTTTGCGTGCAATACGATGATGTGGACGGTCTTTGCAAAAGCCCTGCGACTCTCCTCCTCCTCGGCCGCTGCCTCTGTGACAACTACAGCCTCCAACTTCATCTCTTCGGTGAGTAGATTGCTTCCCCAGGTGCTGAAGCCTGGAGGAGCACAGCGATGTGGGAATGGTCACACTGGATGCAACTGGTCATAGCTCATCTCCTAGTGTGAACAGCATTGCTGGCCACAAAGGGAGAGTTACAGGCAGACATAAAATGATTGTATCGGGCCTCAGGTACTCTGACGGTTGTTCACGCCTGAGGCTGTAGGACTTTTCTGGGTGGTGCAGGAGGAACAGCACTGCTGCCCAGTGCCATGCCTTGCAGCAGCTCTGTGGTTTACTGAACTTTTCTAATTGCCAGTGAGAGCCATAGCTGGGAGCTTTGCTTTGTTTTGCTTTTCCTTTGCAACACCTCACCTGTGACAAGCCAAAGCTACCCTAGCTGAATGTGAAGATACACTGCCTCTAAGGGGCAGCAAGAGCATTTTTGACCCACAGGTTTTTTCTGCTTGCTTTTTACTCTCGGAGAGCTGTCCACCTTGTTTCTGTGCTCCAACTCAGTCAGCTCAGCGTGGTGTCTGAAACTCAAGTCACTGAGGCCCTTTTTTTATTGACTGAAATTGGTCAGTTGACTGGAGATTTGGCTCCCGAGAGGTGCTGGGAAGGCAGCATCTGTCAGTCCTGCTTTGGGACCGCAATATGGCTGTGCTTCTAGGCTGGATGGTAGAGTAGGTCATCTCTGGCATCACGTGCGGCAGCCGTTTCTTTTGGTGGTCCCAGCAGGAGTTTCTTTGAGCAGGTTGTTTCCAGGGCTGGCTCTCCCAGCAGAAGTCCTCGCAGCTCTGGCAGCTCAGGAGGCTTTGGGGTGGCTCAGCCCAGCAAAGCTTTGTCTGTCCTTTCCTTCAGGCCATCCTGGGCAAGCTTCTCTTCGGGGAGACGTGGACACCTCTGTGGTGGGTTGGCCTCGCCATGATGCTCTGTGGCCTCGTGCTGCTGCACACAGCTGCACCCCAGACGGCACATCTGCTAGTGGAGAAGAAGGAGGCATGATGGCTGACAGCGGGGGCACAGCACTACGCCACCCCTCGCCAACCTGCCTTGTGACAGCATCCCCAGTCCCCAGCCAACTCTGAACGCCCTGGCCGTGGACCTGCTAACCCCTGCTCTCCTGCTGATCTGCCAACTCACAAAGTCATGCTGTTCGCATCTTTCCTGGCAGGTCAGTAGTGGTGTGGTGGCAGTGACAGCCTCAGAGGGAGCTGGTCTGCTCTGAGAGAAATCAGGGCCAGAGGCTTATCAGCCACTCCTTTTCTTCACACACCTGCAGCTGTGGAGCTTTCCCAGTTTGGGGAAGGCTGAAAGTAAACGTGGTAGCTGTGGAAGGTGCCTGTGCCTCAGTACTTTTCCACAAGAGGACCTGTCCTGAATTAGAAAAGCAGTCACTGAAGGCAGCTGATACTTCTGCTCTGCTGTTTCCTGACTTTCCTCTCTCCCTCTTGAAATGGCCCCATGCCTGCTGCTGCCTGTAAGGCTGTGGAGCCTTTCATTAATTCCTTCAGCTTCCCCTATGAGTCACATACACCTTTGAACTTGCCATTTGTATCTGATGCCTGTAACTTCCACTTACCCATTCCTGACATTACTCACTGTAAGGTTGCCCCTTTTTCCTTTAAACTTTTAACCAGGATGGGGTTTTGATCACCATTCCTGCTGTGTGTAGGTCAAACTGTAATTTTGGGACAATACAACAGGCTGCATGTGAACAGTCAGCCGCTTTCACTGGGAGTGTCAGTGTTCAACAAATTCCGTATCAGAACCTGTCAGATTTACCATGACAGACAGATTTGTGCCATGTCCAGCAGGAGCATAAAAATAGACTTGCAGGTGAAAATGCTACTGGAATTGGGTTTGTATCAGAAAGATGAAAAGTCAGTGTCCCCAGAAGAGGCCGAGAGGTTTTTTGCTCCCAAGTCCCCTGCTTCAGCAGACCATCCTAGCTCATCACATCTGGCAGCCATGTCCCAAGAGGGGCAAAGCCTTTGCCTCTGCTCTCTGTGTGTTCATTAGTCTTCCCCTCCAAAGAGAGGAGCTACATATGTGGTGGGGAAGAGGGCAGAGTGCCTTTCCTCTGTACCAACATGGGTCTTTGCACCTGGGGAGCTCTTTGGGTAGCAGCAGTGATACAAAGAGCGGGACACATCCGGCTGCCTGGGAAGGTGCGACTTGATGCGGTGACCCAGCATCCATCATAAGGTCTGCAGAGATGACAACTAGGAACTATGCATTTCTAAGTACATCAGGTCTCCTTAAAACTTTGTACATGATGGAGAAATAATGAAGGCTAGAAGCCTGATTTGCTTGCCCTTGTTATTAACTCAGGCAGCTGTGAGCTGTGGCTGTCTTTGTGGGAATAGCAGGAGAAGGACCAGACTCTCCTCTCTGGTTAATTTGGCTGTTGCTCCTCCTCCTAACAGACCTTTTGGAAAGTTTTTTAACATGGGTTATCTCAAAACTGACATTTCTTTATTACGGTCATTGCTGGAGGTCGAGGTCTAGGAGATGTTTGCACATGTGCAGAAAGCGTGGGCAGTGATTCACTTGGTGACGCTCCCTTTTAAGGCAGAAGAATGCAAACTAGGGCTGTAAATTCACTGTTGTAAACACTTGAAGGTGGGAGTGGAAATGAGTTTTTCTCTAGTTGTTGTGGGAAGAAAAGATTGCCGAGCAGGTACGGTTTGGGCAGAATCCCTGTCCTCTATATACACAGGGTTTGGCCCATGTCTGCCAGTGTTGCTTGTCAGCATGGGGCCAGGGCTGCAAAGAAGGCTGCAATCATCATGTGGGGAAGCGGTGCGCATCCAGTAAATGGTTCATCTGTAGTTGTCCAAAATGCAGCTGGAGATGATCTCAAAAAGGGGTGCCAGCATTTCCAGACTACAACACTGTTCAAAGCTCAGTGGCTGAAATTTAATATTTACAGATATTTTAGACCACACATGCACAAAAAAGGGATGTGAAAATAATGGGTGAGCTGTATTTGAAGAGTGAGTGGTTCAAATGTGGTAGGTTTTGTAAGGTGGCTGAAGTTCATAGCCAACCATAAGACCTTGGTTTACCAGTTTTACTAGGGCAGAAGGTGGGTTATCCTTATGCAGGAACTACAGTAGTTTGCTTGTGTGGAGTTTTTGCACACTTGAGCTGAGGTATTTTTAAAGAAGAGTCTCGGGTACACGTTTCCACTCAAATTCCAGTGAAATACACTTTTCTTTGCACACCTCCCTGGTGTTGGCTGTAATGAGTCTTCCCTGCACCTTCCCCTCATTCTCAAACCCAGCCCTAATTTTTCAGCATCTTGTTCATCAGATTTTCTTCAAGCAGGGCTATACCATGTCACGCTTTAACTAGTAGAAGATGCAGATGCATGGTTAACAGCCAGGCTCACAGAATCGCTCATGAAGATTGAAGTATTCTTGAATTAATGGTGGGAAGTATTTGAAAAATTGGTTGTGTAAACAAGGTCTGAGAGTATTATATTCTAAGGTAAATAATACCTTGTATACCTTTACAAGGAACAAAGCCAAATGAAATTATAACTGCAGGTGAACCTTAAACCATAGTTTGACTGGTTAGATAAGGAGCTAGAAGTAAAACCTGGGAAATGCCCCTATTGTCATTGACAAGGATCCACTGAAACTTGGAAGGTCTGTACAATGTCTCAGTCACAGCATGTATCAAAATAACTTGAAGGATGGTGGTGCCTTCAGGGCTCTGACGTAATCAGTGACTGTATCTGGGGTGTTGTTTCCAGTGCTGGACCCCCCAGTTCAAGAGGGTTGTTGGGATACTGGTCTGACACAAGGAGGCCAAGACGGCAGGGGCCTATGAGGAGAGATTGAGGGATGTGGGCTTGTTGGAGATAGGGAAGCTCAGGCTGACCTGATAGCAGCCGATGTGCTTGGAAAGGAGCCAAGCTCCTCTCCGTAGAAGTGGCCAGAACAAGAAGAGGCAGCAGGCACGAGTTATGTCTTGGGAGTTTCAAGCTGGCCATCAGGCAAAAAAACATCACCAGGAGGTTACAGAAAGGCAGCAGAGTCTCCAGTTTGGAAGTTTCCTTGTCTCAGCTAGACAAGACCTCAGCTGACCCGATCTAGCGTTGGTGATCATCCTGTCTGGGCAGGAGTTTGGACTTCTGTGACCTATGGGCGGATTTCATGGGCAACACCGTCTGTAACTGAAACTGGTTTGCCCTTTTGCCTCCAAGTTTGGCAGTTCCCATTAAATGCTGCTGTACCATGGGAAGGTCACTGCTTGAGGTGCCATACAGACCTAGGCCACGAGAGGCTTGTTGGCTAACCGCAGGAACCATAACAGACACTTGCGTATACATTCATAGCCTGAAAACAAATGCACTGTTACCAAAGGAGAAAGAGCCCACTGTACTCAGCTGCTGATAATGAAGTGCTTTATGCATTTGAACTTTTGCTGGTTGAGCAGACAGCCTGCTGCGTGCAAAGCTAGTGGTGGCTCCCAGGGCAGGGTAATGCTGGCCAGCTGCAGCACCCAGCATGGGGTGACCAAAGCACAGGGAAGCCTAGACCTTGCAGTGCTCCATCTGGTACCTGCATGCAGCACCGCAGTAACCCATGTCTTGTAGCAGCACTTGACATATGCAGGACACATTTTGTCCTACTGACCAGCCACTCTCTTCATTCTCCAAGGAAACTTTTTGGGTTTTGACTGTTTAATAACCTTCTTGGTTGTTTCGATTTTTCCTTGGAGTTTAAGGAAAAGTGGCTGTGAATGGCTGTACTAATTGCCAAGACTTCCGAAGCAGCTCCTGAGGCTATTGCACACCCTTGAAGTCCCCAGGGATTGCTGGTGCTGGGTTAGTGCCTGGGGAGCTCCTGGGTTGGGTTTCCTGCTGCCATTTTGCTGGGGGGAGATGATGCACACCCTGCTCAACCCTGCACAGGTCTTGCACTGCACAGAGGCTCCGCTGCACCCCGTGGGGATAAAGCCATGATGACGGAAATAAGTGGGTGGGAAGAGCTGGAAAGAGTGGTAGTAAGTGGGGTGTGGCAGATGGTAGCACCACTTTTTGGAAAAGGCATGTACATTTTGAACCCATCACTCAAATCTTGCTTGACTCAGAGGTCACTAAGAGCTGAGGTTTCATCCCGGCTGTGGGATTCAGGGCTGGGGCTTAGCCGCATGAGCAGCTCACCTCCTCCTGACACAAGCAGAGCCTCTCTGATTTTGCATTGAGGTAAGTAAGAGTCAAACAAGTCTGCTTGCATTGTGACCTGCTCTCGGTGCATGTGCATGGTCTGAACATCAGCCAGGGCTTTGAGCCTAATTGCTTTCAGTAAGTTAAGGCAACACTTGGGGAGAAATGAACAGTGCCCCAGGGAAGGATGAGGCATTACAAATGCCACATCTCCCACTGCCAAGCAACTCTTTCCTCATCCAGAGAGGAGGTATTTCGAATGACTTCTTCCCTTCAGGATACTCCTGAGTTGGGCAGCTCGCAGGCATGGCGCTGCCAGGAACCAATGCTGCAGAAAAATGCTTTGTAAGAAACCGTGGTGGGCATGGAGGTATTCCAGCTACCCACCAAGGTGAGAGCATCTCGTGCTGCTGTGAAGGACAATGGCCTGGATACTGCAAAGATAGCTAAGCAGGAGTATACTGGCTTGGTTGCTTTTCAGGACAGATAGGCACAGATCCCTGCCCTCAGTTTGTCTCACCATACCAAGGAGACTACCTCATGTGATATCCATGTGTCCAGGGGTGGGCCTTTGCACCCGCCGTGCTTTGGGTCTGCTCCCATACAGCGCAGGAGCTGGATCCCCAGTGCTGCGCGCAACTGGCACCTTCCTGCAAATCTTCCTGGTCTAGGAAGGTTCTCCCTTCCTACCATGTAGTGATTTCAGTCGCAGGGCTGGCTGGTGGGGATGCAGCATGGCATAATCTAACCTGTAGTCTATAGACTGTGTACATCTGTATGTATATAGATGTGTACACCCACATAGACAGATAGGAGAAGCTGTTAACACCACCCCTGCAGAAAGAAATGTTACTTGAAGACACTGGGCAAGTTTCTGTTTTCTCACTTAGACACGTGCAACCAAACATGTATCCTGTAGGTGAGAAGGTATTCTGTCAGTATTTTCCTTGTTCTCTGAAGCTGTTTTTAATATATGGATAAGCTGTTTGATCCCTGATTCAATATTTGCACTATTGATTTCCCTACCCTTGCCATTTATTTTTTGCAGCCCTCTTTTGCTTTATTTTTCCTCATGCCTTTTCGTATTGTTTGCTCTAGGTGTAGTCTGTGGATATGTGTCCACACTGCGGTCAGTCAGTGTGGTCATACAAGCACACTCAAAGCTAGTTCATGTGGCAGTGGCAGTAGGGTGGATATGTCCCTGCAGTAACTGCACCCACTCTACTGGACCCTTTCCAGGCACACACTGCGGGATCACATGGCAAGGCGGGGGTCATTCTCCCCATCTCGGGTCTCTTGATGGGCTGGGACAATGGTGTGAGGAGCGAGTTAGCAGGCTAGGACTGTTCAGTGTGGAAAAGAGATGGTGGTTGTTTGTCACGGGGGCTGAGAAGACGGTGAGTTGCGTGGAGAAAGTAAGCAGGGATAGCTGTTGACTGTCTCCTCTACCACAAGGCTGGGGGCCGCAAGGGAAGCTAGCAAGCAGCAGCGTCAAAGCCAGAGGAGCTTCCCCCTCCTACAGTGTGTCATTCTGCCCAGGAACTCCCGCCCACAGGACACAGCAGAGGCTGGCAGGTTCCTT
The DNA here is from genome assembly GCA_026212715.1 of Elanus axillaris. Classification (NCBI taxonomy): domain Eukaryota; kingdom Metazoa; phylum Chordata; class Aves; order Accipitriformes; family Accipitridae; genus Elanus; species Elanus axillaris. The sequence continues at coordinate 9,360,210 of JANZLQ010000009.1, read as the reverse complement.
GGGTTCAAAAAGGGAGCAATTTTACTTAGAAAAAAAGCTGATATCTGGGAGAAGTGACATGGTGGAGATCTGGTTTTGTCATTTCTTGCACAAAATTCTGAAGTGTTTTGCTGGGAAGAAGTACCTTATCCTGGGTCATATTAGTCCAATACATAATGTAATCATCTCAGCACTGGAGCGTGCTTATTTTGGTGTTTCCAGTGCAACAGTTGTACCAGAGTTGAGGGTGAAGCGGTCATAGTACTGAAATGCCAAGTTCAACCTTAACACACCATTGCTCCCTATATCTAGACAGATATTGCAGTTTTGCCTCTTGCATCTCAGGAAGGGAAGGGGAAAGGGATCTTGAAAAAGAACCAGAAAAGATATTTTAACATTATAGCATTTTGGCTTGCTGTTAAAGCAGCTCTGTGTTTTTTGAAGGTGGCCTGGCCTAAAACCTCAGTTTCCTGTGATGACCACAGGACTTCTCTTTCAGGGCAGGGAAAGTGCTACACAAGAGCGTTTTGCCCAACTAGCTGTAAACCTGCACTGGGTATATATGTAGTTATGGGTCTGTTTTATCTCTGTTCTTTGCCTTCTTCCGGAGCAGACTCCCTGGGCAGCACTGGGTTGGGCACAGAGTGATATGGTTTTCATTCCTTCTGGAGGTAGTTAGTCACCTACATCTTTAACTTTAGGTCCAAAGACCCTCTTTCAAGGTTCAGTGAGAAGGAGACAGTGGAATTTCCATAATAATGTTATTGGCATCAATCATTTCTCTAGAATTTGACTGAGAGAAACTCATTAGCAGGTAGCTGGGGTCAGGTGACTTGAAATCAGTTAAGATTTGGGCTTGGCCATCTTGCATCAACCCCTGACATCTGATTGCCTGCCACAAGTTGGCTCATGTAAGATTAGAAGAGAATCTGCCTGCTGGGAATACAGGATGCCCTCGGGGCATAGCTGACAGGCCACTGTCATGGCCCATAGCTGGTGTACATGAGTGAGAAGTGATCAGATCAACTCTCCTTTCAGAGTAACAGCAGCACTAGCGTGTCAGGACATTATGTGGATGTATGTGTCTAGCTACTAGGAAATTCCTAATGTCTGAGATACAAGCTTAATGAAGTGGTGAGGGGAGGACCAACATAGCACCTCAAATAAAGTCCAGTTCAAAACACATGGACCAGATCCTCAGCTGTTCAACATCTGTGTTATTTTCTTTTACCCCTCCCCCAAGACTTCTCATGACTTATTGTTCCCTAGGCTGTGATTCAGGAAGGACTGAAGACATACTAGATGGTACATGTGGGAGCAGTCCTGCTGTGGTCAGTGGAAGGCACCATCTCGCCCTGGTGCCCCTCAGGACTCAGACATGGGCTGCATGCCTGTGTATCTTGGCAGATGCACTGCTTAGCCCCTGGCACCTTGGAGCAACTCCGTGGGGCGGCTGGGAGGATGTGTTCAAAAGCACCACGGCTTTCCTTTTTGGCTCTCTGGAAAGGTGATCTGTGTTTTATTTTGAGTGTTAGTCTGACTGGACATAGAAAAAAAAAAAAGACAAAACAAAAGCAACTTGAAGCCTGAGATGGTTATAAAAAATGTAGGTTGATACACTGCTATTATAAAAGGCAACTTCTCCATAACTAGTCATGGGGTCACAAGTGAATAAAACTCTAAAGCTAAGGATTGGGTTGCACTTCAAGTCCTTCCTGCTTGGCAGCTATATCTGTGGTCACACTCTGAAGTTTGACTTGTTTGTGTCATTTTTGATATACAAAATAAACAAAACCTGAGACAAAAGGCGAATTTGTAAATAGGGGAGCAGCCTTTGGGGAATTCTGATTTTATTTGCATTTTATTACCTTTTTATGCCAGCTAATAAGCTGACTTACCTTGCAGCAGATAGATGTGGATAAGGCTGATAGCCTCTGGAGTCCAAATTTTGCAAGCTGGGAAAAGGAGGTCACTGAAGTTATTGGTAGTAGGCTGGAGATTGCCTGCGAAAAAAATACCATCTCCTGCTTCTGTTAATTAGAAGAGTATACTTTTATGAGACAGCTTGAAGTGTTAACTGTTGTAACTGGGAAAAAAAAATTCAAAAGGGATGGTATTTTTCATAGCCTCACCAAGGAGGAGCAAAAAAAGCCACTCTGCTGAACCACAGCCAGCCACTCAGGCCCCTCTGACTAGCAAAGACCAAAGGAGATTTGTTTGTAGGAAGGATGGACATCCCCTGCTGACAACATGAAACAAGCTGAAACCATGTCTCTGAAAAACATTCTTGCAGTTTATGTTGAAATCCTTTTTCTCAGCCCTTGCCAACAACTGCCTCGGAGGGTTTCACAGTTTAGTGGCCTTTGCTGGCAGGGCAAGCTTGTATGAGCCAGGGGGAGGAAGCTAATGCAGGAGTGTTGAACCCTATGCCATTGAATTGAGATACTGCCAGTGCATACAAAAAGATAATGGGAGCAGGCAAGACCAGCAGCTGCACAAAGTTAAAAGAAAACTGAAACTTAGATGCTGTGTGCTGGCATAGACCAAAAATTCCTGTAAACAGTGAAAAGGCCAACCACCTTCCAAGAGGGAGTAGGTTCATGGCAGGGCAGAAGCCACACCCATTTAGCTTCGACAGTCTTCAAAGTGAGGGTCAGAACATGCACACTGTTGAAATATGCCTTTTGCAAAACCCTATAGGACTGGAAATGTGACTGTCCCTGGTGAATACATGCCCTGCCTCCACTGCTGACTCTCCTGCACACACCTAACAAAATTTTTTCAGAAGCAAAGTGTTACCAACAACCCATTCCTGTTCACAAAAATCTCTGTTTTTTGCTGTAGGACTACTGTGTCAACACAATTTAAGATGCCTCCAACCAAGCATGGAATGATATATATATATATATATATATATAAAACAGGTTGAGACTGGATTAGAAAGCTGCTGTCAGTGACTTCAGCTGATGTGGATTACTCTGTTGCTGTAATTAAGTGGAAACCAGTAACATACATCATAAATGTTGAGGTTACATGTATTACTGGTTATGTTATCGTACCAACATTCCACGTATACTTTACTTCATCCTATGCTGTTTCTAAACAAAAATGTCTTTCACCCTCCGGGAGGAGAGAAATGCAGAGTAAAAGCAATGCTGAAAGGTAAATTGGGGTTGTAGTGGTTTTTTCAATAGTGAAATATGTAATTGCCAGCACATTGTCTGATGCTGAATGGTGAGTGATGCTCCGTCCACTAAGAATGCTGGTGGTTCAGATGTTCATGCAGATGTCCTGTGAGATTATAGATGTGTACTGAACCCCCGGTGTCCTGTGATGCACTAGTCATGCTCTCAAGTAAGGACACCCAACGTATACCTGTCAGCAAGCCGTGACATGCTCAAAGGGTGGGATCTGCTAACTCAGCACCTAGCTTGCACTTGGAATTTTCAGCCCCAAATGAAACAGTCCTAAAGTAAATACCTAGCTACGTGAATTGATGGAGAAAAGTTAGTGCGTTTGAAGGCTTCCACAGGGAGATCTTGTTTAGGGACATCCTACATTTAGATGTGTCACCCTTGTAGACTGAGTCCTACCTTGTGGGGCCCTGAGCTGCTGCCATGAAGGGAGACACTGGGGGGCTGAGGCTGCTCCCACGGCTGAGCTGCCTCTTCACTCTTGGGTATTTGGGGACATGTTTGTATCTCATTCTGGCCACTGTGCCCATGTCGCTGTTGGCCTGTGTGCCACCAGGTCTCCCCTCTGTGGGATAGACTCATCTCTCCATCTTTGGTCACCCTGAGGACTGGGGTGGCAATGGGGTATGTGGGGTCCAGCCACCTCCCAGGCAGAGATCTCTGGTACAGCTGTCAGCAAAGAGCAGCCAGCAAATGGCTCCTGATCCACTTTGATTCTTGCTCGTTCTGGACATGGCCTGTTTCTCCTCTTTCCCACTCAGTGCTCCTGCTGGACTATCTCCCCTGGCATCCACCTGGCCCTGTGGAGAGGGGCCAGTGCCAGGATCCTTGGGTTTTCCAACCCACACGTGTAAACGCTGGATTTTGGCCTACAGCTTCAAGTGCTTCTGTCCCAAACGCAATGACAAAAATCTCATTAACTTCAAAGAAAGTTAGTCTGGTCCTAATGGGAAACTGTTTTCCTAAGAATCCAATGTTTGTGGGCCACCTTGTAAAGTTAGCCCATGAGTTGCAGTCCTGGTAAACTGGATATTAGGACATAGATGCATTCTTGTTACTCATCTAGCCCATGATTTTACTGTTTGTCAGTGAAGGGTCTGTCCACTTGTCATCTGATTGTGCAAATCCACCTTCCATGTGAGTCGGGATTTAAGTTTCATTGTTTTCAGGGTCTGACTATGTGCAGAGGAAGTTGTAGTCTTTTTTTTTTTCCACGGGAACTTCCTTTCGCTAAACACCTCCCCTTGGCAGTGGACCTGCTGACACCTCAGACCAAGACACTGATAAAAAGGCAAGCCTGACTTCCTTCTCCACATTCAGAAGCAAGTGGCAAAGGCTACTCAGGAGCTTAGAAGCTGCTGGCATTGCAGGCATATTGGGTCGAAACACTGACAAGAACCATGAGTGGTAATGCTGGTGAGTTTTTAATGCTCGATATAATAGCCTATATTGGATGTGTAGTTCAGCAGGTCTTCTGCGGGGAGGATGGCAGCTTCAGCGGAGGTGGGGGCTTTCCTCATCCCTCTGACTGCTGTGGGTGACACCTTGGGGAAAGGTCTTTTGGTGCCACTGCAGCTCATGGGGGACAGGTTTGCTCTGGCGACACAAATTCTGGTTTTGAGGGACCAGCTGAAAAATGCAACTCCCTTTTCATCAACCTGTAGACATTGGGCTCTATTGGTGATAATGGGAAAGAAATGAGGCTTTTCTAAGCTTGTTGTGTCAAGGTGAAAGGAATTTCTTTCAGGCTACTTGATCATGTAGATTATTGCTCTTTAGTGATGGCTGATACCATCTGACAGAAGTTTCAGACTAATTGAAAAGGGGATTTATTTGGACTTGAGGTCCATCCCATGGCCATCTTGCCTGCCCTATTGTCAGAAGATCCTGCACCTACCTAGAAAGGTGCCTGAGTCACTCCTGTAGCCACTGCTGAGCCACTACTGCTGGCTGTGCTCCTGGGGCCAGCCCAACCCCAGGATGCCCCAAAACCCCTGGGCTTTGGGGTGTAGCTGACCAGCGGGGTGTGCGGGCTGGGTGCTGCCTGCCACAGAGCCAGGAGCAGGTCTCCACAGCCATCGGGAGGGGAAGGGTGTCCTGACACCACTCAGCCCCTCCATTTCACACCTCCATACTCCGGGTATGGATGAGGTGGTTTTCCAGGAGGTCTTGGGCAGCAGCATCTTTGGGATGTGATCTCATGTCTCTGGGATGTGTGGGAGTGTGTGCCTGGAGGTTGGGCAAGGATGGGGAGTAAATGCAGATGTCCAAATTCTGCTCTCTCTTCCAAAACTACAATTCTCATTCTACTTCCCTCCTGTCCTTCTGAGCAGCCCTTATTCCCACTGAAGCCAGGCATGCTATAAACACTCTGCTCCATATCAATATTTTTTTTAAGCCCCATCACCTCATCCTCTTGGAAAAAAGGCCCTAGATCCTTACCAGTGCAAAGCTTTCATGTCCCCATTTTTGTTCTGGGTGATCGCCATGCTCTTGAAGCTCCCCCAGGCAGGCAGCAATGTGATGGGGCCAGCGGCTTAGTGTAGGAAGGAGCTCTATAAGTGATAAATCATGGAACTAGGAGATAAAAATAAAAATACTGCCTTGACGTTTCTTCAAAAAAAAGGCGAAAAAAAAATATCTGACAGTGTTCAGAGTCTGGCCTGCCCCAGGACCGAGTATAGCCAGGGCTGCCTCTTGCAGCTCAAACCTCCATCCTATGAGTGGGTGCATTCTTGGCATGCTCAGCTCTGCTATAAATCATTAATTTCCATGTTGGCAAACTGGGGTGCCTGCAGGCAGCCCAGCCCTGTACCCTGGGCAGGAAGCAGAGCAAGAAGCTGAAAGCAGCATGCAGGGGCTACCCAGGGAGGGCGGGCTGCGGCCAAGCCCCCTCGGATGCAGTGATGGGCGCACCGCTACCTTGCTCCACAGCATTTCTTGGCACGGGACGCCACACCAGCCCGATCACGGGGGATCACAGGTGTATTTGCACAGGAACAAGTGCAGCGCAATTGATGGGCAGCGCTGTGTGGAGACAGGTCTTTAGCCCCATGTTCTGCACTGTCAGCGGATGTTCCAGGTGAGGTTCAGAAACAGGGGGTGGAAATGCAGTCCCTAAGTTCAGAAATGCTGGGAGGATGGATTCTCCGGGGCCCTTTCCTACAGCCATCCTATGCATTCAGCTCTCGCATCCCTCCATAGCCCTCTCCCAGCACCAGGTCTGTTTTCTGGTAGCTTCTGAGCCCAGCATCAGGGTTTCTATAAGGAACAAGGTTGAGCAGCTTTGGTGACTGGAGATTTGTTTATGCTGGGGACGACGTATTTCCCTTTTCTCCTTCTCAAGAGGTTTAAGCAACTTAATCTGAAATTTTTTTAGTATATATACGCACACACCCTTCCCCCTCATTGTGCAAAACATCAGCCTGAGTTTGGCATCTAGCAGGCAGCAAGCAAACAAAAAGCACTTGAAAATGAAATCCGTTAATTAAAGGTGATGGTCAATTTTAAGTCTATTTGCTGTACCATCGGTAACTGTTATGTAATTAAGATAAATGTGTTTTATATAGTTAGTAAGAAGAAATACATGAAGGTGGTCATCTGGTGGGGATCCATGGGCTGTCCGTTCACTTTACTCAAGGCTGCAGTCGCTGCCAGGTGCAGGTCACAGTGGGAAGCGTGCCAGCCTGCCTGGCATCCAGCCCTGCCTGTGGCATCTCTCATGATGCTGATGATCTCAGCGGATTTCAGCCTCTTTGATGTTAGGGATGGCTCTTGTTGATAGTCAGATTAGCATAGTTGCCTGGTACCCTGTGAATCTGTCAAGACTTTTGGTGAATTAATCCCTTCAACCATTATGCCTTCGACTCACTAATGTCTAAGTTACCATAAGCCATTTTAAATTTCCTGACTCTCCCATGTCTTCATCTGAATCACTCGTGAGCCAAGTGCTTTTAAGGTGTTGTTACTCCCTACTGTTTACACGAATTTATCTTTTAAGGATATGTAACGGGCAGGTACAAGGCAGGTTAGACACTTCCAAATATAGCTCAGCCACGTTCTGGCATGCTCCGGCTTTCCCTATCACACCTGGGCAGCCTCCCAAAGCCTGATGCAGTGATGCAGTGTATAATATAATATATATATAATACATACTATATTTTATATATTTTATTATATGTTAGTATATACTATTATATTACACAGTATGATACTATACCATATTTTATTTTTATATATATATATATATATGAAATGTTTTACCATCCATTACTTGTGGTGATCTTCAGAATGATTCCTTATGCTAGATCACTGGACACTGAGATATTTTGATGACTCACAGGGCTCCATTAAGAAGAAGAAAACTGTCTTTGCTGAGCAATTTACCATCAATCTCCCCCCCTCCCCATCTTTTTTTTTTTCCCTTTCTGCTAATGGCTTTTCAGGGACCGATCTGAAGGTCACTGGGATTGACTTTCTCAAGAGCCAGAACTCCCGCCTGCACCACACGGATGCGTACAGCATTAAGAACCCAGTGGTGCGGCGCGGGCAGGCCTTTCAGCTCCAGCTCAGCTTCAGCAGGGAGCTGAAGGCTACTGACAAGCTGGTGCTTCATTTTGGCATTGGTAAGCAGGTCCCCCCTCTGTGGCCATCAGGCAAAGTGGGAAAGCCCCAGCAGACTCTGGCTGCCTGTTCCTGCTGCTGGGCACTGTGCAGTCATTGCAGACACATGTGACCCTCCCACATCTTGTGTTGGGTTTGTTTCCAGGTGAAAAGCCAATGAAAGTCAGGGGAACCCTGATGTCGCTGAACCCAAGGCATGAGAAGGATGTCAGCGGATGGCAAATCTCCATTGTCAAGAACAGTGGCAAAGAGGTAGAGCCACTGGGCAATGCTCCGGCATGGAGGGCAGCAATGCCAAGCCCATCGGGAGCTACGGAGCAAATCCTCAAACCCCTGACCAGCTTTCCCTTAGCCCTGTTTAATTCATTGCTCCCCCACCACACATGCAGAATGCACCCCATCCTGCTGCCTTCCCCTCTCTCCCTGCACGGACCCCCATGGCCGCCAGCTTTGGCACTCGTGCTGGTCCTGCAGTGCCATGCTTGTGCCACACCAGTGGCCGTGGTGAAGGGTCCAGGGTCCATCATGCCATCTCTCCTTGTCACCTCCCTAGTGCCTGCTATCTGTCACCAGCTCACCCAGCGCTCCGGTGGGAAAATACACGCTGCACGTGAAGACTGGGACTAACATTTACAAGCCTGAAAATGATGCTGTCTACCTTTTGTTCAACCCTTGGTGCGAAGGTGAGTGGTCTCGCAACCAAGGGGGATAATTACTGCTGCCAAGGATTGTCCCTGGGGGAGCTTCTCCTCGCATTTTTCATCCTCTTCCCCACATATTTTGCTTTTTCCCCATAAAACACCACAAGCCATGTCCTCACAGAGCCAGCAGAAAGCTGGACAATAGCAATGAGCTAGCCTCTTGCTGGGGAGTCCCCAGTGCTGGGTTAAGGGGCGTCTCTCTGTCACACTCTGCTTGCACCTGTGTCACACCTCTGTTTCCCTGGGCCAGCACAAAGGTTAACTGAGAGGACTGAGTTGGCTTAAAATACAAAAAAAGATACCTGGACAAAAAAAAGTGCGTTGTTGGTTGGCATTGGTCCCCCAGTTCTCTCTGCTGTCTGCCTAGTCCACTGAAGTATTTTTTCAGAAAGAAGCTTTTTGCTAAAATAAAACAATGATCATATAGCAATAGTCCTACACGGGTAAAATAAAGTGTAGAAATTCTCCCACTATAGGAAAAAAGTGAGTGCTACACAGTCATCATTTGGTGTGAATGTTACAGAGCACCAGCTACCCCAGTTTAGCTTTCCAAAGAAAATTTGGTATAGTGTGTGTGCAAACCACCTAACATCTGAGGTTTTTTTGCTCCAGGCGATGTCGTCTTCCTGGCCGATGAAGCACAGAGAAAGGAGTATGTGCTCAATGATACAGGCTGCATCTATGTTGGGTCTGCATACAGCATACACAGTAGACCTTGGAATTTCGGGCAGGTAAAACACAGCTGTCATGTTGGTGTTATTACCCTTATTCGCTCTTTCTCCCTTAGGCATTCATTTCAATGAATCAGACCTATAAACTGTTTAAGCCCATGAGTAGCTCAAAGCACTTGAATAATCCTGCCAGCTTCGCTGGGAGGGTTAACCTGCTTAGAGTAATCTGTGTGCTTAAGCGTTTTCCCCAACCACAGCTGGAGAACGGGGTTTAATGGCACATTTATAGTCAGATCACGAGACCCCTGGCAAAGGACATGGAAACCGCAGACAGAGCATTTCTGGTTGAAAAAATTCCCAGAAGGAGTCCTCCCCACTCTCATGCAACACAGTAGCTGTTGGTAACCAGCTGATGAGCCGCAGAGAGGCCTGATGGGGGAAAAAATATTCTGATTATTTACCTGTTGCACTATGATCAGGGAAAAAATAGGGGAAAAGGACTGGCAGAGGTTGTCATTGTTCAAGTGGTGCCTTCACTGACTGCGAGGTGAACTGTTGGGTGCAGGACACCATCATCAGCCCGCCCTCTCAGGAAGGGTGTTCCTCCATGTTGCCTCTGAGATAACTCCAGTGGAGTGGAATGACAAACTGGCTTGGCCTAGAGATAAGAGGCGAATGCCAGAGCAGGTTTATTTGCACCCCGTAGAAAGCGCACAGATACCCAAACAGAGCATCCTGCACCCTATCCAGACAGAATTCCCCACCAAAAAATGTTGGAATTTGGGTTTTTTTTTTCTTTCTGTTTTATAAGTCTGCAATTTCAAGCTACAGGATACAGCTAGCCCAGCAAAAGTGCTTGCTGTGATGCCTTTTCCACAAAGGGACCAAAGGGTATTTCCCGCAGGGCTGTTCCTATCCTAATATTTATTCTGCTGTTAAGCAATAAGAATTGATATTGATATTCTGCTAAGCTTCGTTGGATTGGATGTTTGACATCTCTGCAAATTGGACCTCAGGGAGCTTTATCAGCAATTCCTAATTAGGAATCTTTTGCTGTAATAATCTGCATTTATGTACCTTGTCTTTTTCCCCAGGGTTCATTTTGTACTTCTGTCAATAGACTGAGTATCTGTAGTACACTTAAATTTTCATTACTCTTGTGGGTAATTTGCAGGGCTGCAGGGAGATGACGTCAGTGACTTAGGACTACTCACAGGAGAAAAGTTTGCTGGGTCAGGTTCCAGCTGTCTTTGCAAGACACGTGAGATGGGCTGTTGTCTTCCAAGGTGGGATTTCATTTAAGCCCTTCCTTGGAGAGGACAGCTTTGGGAAGCCCTGTAGGCTTGAAAATTCAGTATCAGAAAGGAAGTTTAGAAGTTAGGACTAGTCAGGCAGTTTCCTCCAAGTACTTAGATAGACTTTGTAGTGATTGAGCAAATTCTGTTTTAGAGCAGCGTGTAATAATGTCTCCACTTTCTCTCCTAAACAGTTTGAGGAGCTCATCTTGGACACCTGCATGTATTTGCTGGACAAAAGCAAACCCAAGCTGAGCAATAGAAAGGATCCTGTGTTTGTGTCCAGAGCCATGTCTGCTTTGGTACGCCTCTCTCAGAGAAGTGCTTTGGCCTTCCAGCTTTCCTTCCTCCTTCTTATTGCTCTTCTTCCCTTGGGGCCTTGAACACCATTTCAGGATGCATCTGAAATGGGTTCCTTTGGGAAAATACAAGGAAAGAGCCAGAGGTATTTTGGGTGGAGGGAAGAAGCAAGCAAAATACAGCATCTCCCCATCTCCAGAGCTTGCAGCTTTCCCGGTGGTTGTCCTTCCCCAACAGCTGCACTGGCAGGGCCAGCACAAGGCTTGTGTTTCGGGGGGCAACTGCTCTCTGTGGTGGGACCCTTCTTGGAGCCCTGGGGTTTAAGATACAAGATGCAGAGTACATTTTGGCTGTCCCAAGCAGCAGTGCCACCTCCCTCTAGATATACAGGCGGAGGGTTTCCAATAGGGGGTCCCCAGCCAGCACCAGCATCCTTGTTGGGTGCCACAGGGCTGTGGAGCACCTGGGGAGCCACAGGGTGGCCAGAGACCCCAGGGTTTAAGCCTCATTGAGCCTCATACCCATATTTTTCTCCTTTGCATGTGTTTGTGGCCACAGGTTAATAGCAATGATGACAGAGGTGTCCTGCTGGGGAACTGGTCAGGGAATTACAACAATGGGACCTCCCCTCTGGATTGGATCGGGAGCGTCGCAATTTTGCAGCAGTATTACAAAACGAAGAAGCCAGTCTGTTATGGTCAATGTTGGGTCTTCGCAGGAGTCCTCACTACAGGTAAACAGTGAACTGTCTCCCTTCTCTGATATCCTAATTACTGTGCTAGTAAGCCAAATTACTGTGCCTCTGAGCACTGGAGGTGGTAGGGTCTGTCATGTAAGGAGAGGCTAAGGGAGCCGGGACTGCTCAGCCTGGAGAAGTGAAGGCTCAGGGTGTCTTACCCATGTGTAAAATACCTGACAGGAGGGAGCGGGGCAACAGAGCCAGGCTCTTCTCAGTGATGCCCAGGGATAGGACCAGAGGCGATGGGCACAACCTGAAACATGGGAGGTTCTGTCTGAACATGGGGAAAAAAGCTTTTTCACTGTGAGGGTGACGGACCACTGGCACAGGTTGCCCAGAGAGGTTGTGGAGTCTCCCTCCTTGGAGATAATCAAAAGCTGTCTGGACACAGTTTTGGGCACCTGCTTTAGAGGACCCTGGGCGGGCAAAGGGGTCAGATGACATGATCCCCAGAGGCACCCACCAAGCTGAGTGATTTTGTGACCCTGTGTTTTGTCTGTCTGTGCCGCAGTCATGCGGTGCTTGGGGATCCCATCCCGCTGTGTGAGTAACTTCAACTCAGCACATGATACGGAGGAGAACCTGAGAGTTGACGTTTACCTGAATGAATTCGGAGAAAAGCTGAACAGGATGTCCTTCGACTCCGTCTGGTATTGCCAAAAGCGGCTAATGCTTCCTACCCACCCCACAGCACCACGTTTCCCAGTCCCAGCAATTCCTTTGAGAATTTCCCTACTGCTTTGGGTTTGCTGCCTGGGAGAGAGAGAGAGAAAGCCTGGGGATTCACAGGGTTACACACAAATCCCCATTAGACCTGCCCTTACTTAAGGATTAAGGGAGGAGATCACAACTCTTCTGGCTGTAACAGCTCACTCCTTTTCTTTCCAACCCAAATGCATGCAGGAACTTCCATGTGTGGAACGACGTCTGGATGAAGCGGACAGACCTGCCGGAGGGGTTTGATGGCTGGCAGGCAATTGATTCAACCCCTCAGGAGCAAAGTCAAGGTAGGATTTGCCTAGAAAGGCTCTTCTGCAACTCCTGAGGGAAGCAGGGACATTTTGTTTAAAAACCATGCTCCCCAGTCAGCAAAGCACATACTCCCCATGCACAGACAGCTTCACGCACTTGGGCAGTGACATCCTAAAGCGGGTCTCACTCCTGCCGTCTTAGCCCGGGATGGGAGGAATGGCATTTCTTGGCAGGCAGAAAACCAACCTTGTAGGACATTGTGGGGACATGAATGTCATTTCAGAGGTTAGAGTGCACAGCTGGAAATCAGAGCTAATTTCTCTTTCCACCATCCTCTGATTTCTTTGGTGAAGTTGAGGACTCAAAGCAGTCTGTACAAGAGGTGCCACAGCTTTTTTCAGTAAAGATGCTTTCTGTAGAGCTTTCCTGAGGAAGTCATGAGTCCGTTCATGAGAGGAGTAAATGAGAGGAGTGACTGTCAAAATTGGTGACTACCCTCCCTACACAGATGCAGGGAATTTGGAGGCAGGAAAGAAAACATTAATCCCCAAGGCTGTGCAGAAGGTGGGGTATTGCAAGGAGATCAAATACAGGTGGCTGGACTCGCTTGACTCCATTAGCGAGCCATGATTTCCAAACCTTAAAATTATTTAAGTGAGGGGAAACACATAAAAGCTCTTACCAGACCTCTGTCATCTATAAAAAAGCCCAAACAGCTATGGGATAAGTGGGGGCTTTTGGAGTTCATCAGTGAGTTGGAGGAATATTTACTACTAAGAGTCAACTACCATGCCACAGATTCCTGCTTGGGTGGGTCTGAGGGTGGAACAAAAATTGGAGGGTCTGCTCATATTTGAAAAAGCAAATGGTGTTGAATGCACTTTCTAGGTATTTTCCAGTGTGGTCCATGCCCTCTGAGGGCTATCCGAGAAGGGGATGTATATTTGCCCTTCGACAGCAAGTTTGTGTATGCAGAAGTGAATGCTGACAAAGTCTACTGGGTCGTCAAGAAGGTGAACGGCAAGGATAAGTACACCAGGATTAGCACAGAGACCCAAGGCATTGGCATGCACATAAGCACAAAAGCCGTGGGGCAAGACAAGCGGGAAGACATCACCGCGCAGTACAAGTTCCCTGAAGGTGACTGCCCCTATCCCTCTCCACCAAAGAGGAGACCCCTGGCCATGAAGGTCACCCCACAACGCGTGTTTTCTTCTGGAGAAAACCGCAAGGGTAGCTGCAGTGGCATATCCCATGTAAGGCCTGGAGACCTGGGGGAGGCAGCACTGCTCCTGGGCATCTTCATGCCCACAGTGACACCCATAGGCTTCTCTTTAGGGACAGGTGCAAGCAAGCTTGCAGGAAGTGAAGGAAGTGGGCTGAGCGGCCAACCTAGTGGTCAGACTCACCATTGCTTCATTTCTTCATTCTTCTTTTTGTCTTTCCATTCCCTAGATCATATTGGAAACAAACATACAAAAATAAACCCACATTAGGCTGTAAAATTGAAGAGCGTCCATCCTCTAAAAGTGTCTCCTTCAGGAAATTCTTCCAGTCTAAAATGCTACAGTTAGATCAGGTGGTAGCATAAACCAAGAAGGTCTCCTGAGCAGAGGCTGGAGGTGCCCTGACATCCTCTCTGCTCAGCAGCAGAAGCATAAATAAAGGGAAGGTAGCTCTGGGTAAGGAGACAGATAGAGCTATCACCCCTCTTTTTTCTTCATCCAGGCTCGAAAGAGGAAAGGAGGGCCATGCAGAGAGCTTCTTCCTTCATACACCCTTCAGGAATGACACCTCGTGCATCCTTCTTGTCATCTGTGCCCATGGATGAGGTGGACTCTAAGCCTGGGGTCCTGCATGAGGGGGTCTCCAAGACTGGGCTCCAGCTTGAGATAACCAATAAAGAAGCTTTGTATCCTGGCAGTCCCCTTGAACTGGCCATCATGGTGAAGACCTCTGCTCCTGGGAGCTGGACCATCAATCTTGCCGGCTCCTGCCAGCTGCAGTCCTATACTGGGAAAGTTGAGGCCAGCCTTGGATACGTCAAGGAGACCATCAAGCTTGAAGGCAAATCTGGTAGGCATGGAGACCTTACTGTGTTCTATGGACTGTTTACTGTGGTAGTCTGGGTTTTCACTCAAGCTGGTTCACAATAGGTCTGCTGTAGGTCACTGCATGGCTCTGTACAGCATGAAGAGCAGAAATTGCCTGCCTGCTACCAACCTCTCTTGTTGCTGCATTTGGGAGTCTCAGTTACAGACTGGGATCCCACCATAGCAGGGAACAAAACGTGAAAGCCCTGTCCCTGATGCAGCTTCAACAAGATGGTTAGAAATTACATCAGTGCGGGCAGACAGACATTCTCACAGTGTGAGCGAGGTGTGCTGGAGCATCTCCCTCCCATCTTCGCTTTGTAAGGATCAAAGATGCCACCGCAGGCTTTGGGTGCATCCGTATGGGTCAGGTCCCTCATAGGATTTAGATGGCTAGAAATTTCAGCCTTTCTTTGTTCTTGTGCTTGCCGTTCTAATGTTGATCAGCTGGTGGTGATGCTGGTGAGTGTTATTTTCTGAATTCTTCTCCCAAGCAAATTTCAACCTCATGGCCGCCTGCCTGGCTGATCCCAAGAGCTGTTTGCTGTTCAGTGCATATCTTTGAGCAACCTGGGTTGCATTTCTGATCCCCAGCGATGTGACTGAAATTTGCTAAACAAGAGACTAATGAGTGATGAATAATTAACAGCACTTGCTCATTCCGAGTGTGAGTCACTCTTGCAAAAAAAAAAAATAAAAAAATCTTTGCTGCTGGTGATTGCTGAGTGTTTTCACGCATATCCTGTGGCTGTTAAAGTGCAGCAGGGTAGGACACAAAGGTAGCTACATACATTTAGAGAGAAGGACAGGCTTTTTTATTTTCTTTTGATTTCCAGAGGCCACAAAGCCTTGCAGCTAAAGCAACATTCAGGCTCCAGTGCTGAGGACACTGGAGCTTTTCCAAGCCACTGAAAGTTTGTCCAGGCAATTAAATATAAAATCTGAAGTGAAAGGAAAGCTGCTAATTTTACAGAAAGCAGTGCCTCAGAGAAACCCCAGTGGACACGGGCTTAAATGTACCCAACCTCACTCTCCTCTGCCTCCTCCTGAGTGCCAGGGCAGGAGGGAACAAGGGCTGCTGAGACGCTGATGTGAGCCTGAGCCAGCGCTCAGCTTGGCAGGGAGATGGTGTGTGGGCTCAGTCGCTCCTCCCTTGGACTGAGTGTGCCAAGTGCCACCCACCCAGCCAGAGCTTCCCCCCATGGGGACTCGGCCCCAGAGGGCCGCTGGGTTTAGCTGAAAGCAAGGATGGTCTCAGCAAATACATCTATCTCATCCCGCACCCTAGGACACCAGCCACCAGAACTGACTTTGCCACCCAGTTCCTGGGCGTGTGATGAAGCACTGAGTTGTGTTTTCTCTCCTGCAGAGATGCAGGTCCCTCTGAAAATCGCGGCTGACGCATACATGAAGACACTGTCCTCAGTGGAAGACGAAGTGCTCATCCACATCACCGCCATTGCCGAGGTCCAGGGCACAGATGACAAACTCACCAAGGAGGCGACGATGAGCTTCGAGTATCCCCCCATCACCATCCAGGTGAGGCAGCCAGCCTTGGGGGTGCTCCTTGGGGATGAGGGTTAAAGCCCTGCTCACTATAACACCATGGTGGTGGAAGCATTCCCAGGGGGATCACCCAAACAGCTGCCTCCTGGGATGCACTGTCCGCGGTGTTTTATTTGGCTACTCACCCTTGAAGGCTGAAAGCAGCCATGAAATGAAGATTTTATTGCCCTGTCTAAAATGGGCAGGCAGGGGCTGCTGGAGGGAAGGGGAGAGTTTGTATGGGGCCTGTGTTCGATCCCACAGCTCCACCTCCTGAAGGAAGAAACATGTTGAGAAACCAGAGAGAGGAGCGGGGAAAACAGCCAGTGAGGCAGAGCACGCAGTGCCACGGGAAGGTGGAAAGCATATGAGGGGGTTGTCCCCACCACGCTGGTGGTGAGGAGCAAACCTGCAGCAACTCCAGCATCTTTATTACCCCTCTGATTCCCAGTATTTGGGTTTGTTTTTCTCCTCCTCTGCCAGATGCCAGAAACAGCCAAGCTGAACAAGGAGTTCACATGTGCCTTCATCTTCAAAAACAAGCTGAACATGCCCCTGGACAACTGCAAGCTGCTGGTGGAGGGCTTGGGCCTATTTAAGATGGCGACGTTTGATGAGGGGTAAGGAGATGAACCTAGTATGAAATGAGCCTGGCAGGACTCTGCTTTTTTCTTTTATTTCCCTTGGAAGAAGCGGTTAGGGGATTTGGAGCAACAGGGCCCTTTGCAAGCTGTGTCCGAAACCATGCCACATTTGGGCGCATTCCACACAACAGAAAGACCCAACACAGAGGTTGGTGTGCTCAGGGCATTCGGGCACAACAAGGGCTCTCCTCCAGTGCTGCCTGGCCAGCATGAACACAGCTGCTTTCTTCAGGACCCAATTTAGCGTTTCAGCAGTACAGGGGAGGTCCCCAGGATTGCTGGAACCACCAGCCACCACGCCAAGCCCTGCTTGCTGCACGTTGGTCACAGGAGAAGGGAAACACCCACCTTAAACACATGCAGCAGCTATTTCCTTAAGCAAAATGATTCAAAAGTGGCAAGTAAGAACCATAACTCAGGCTGGGACTATTTGTTTTTTTCTTTCTCCTTAGGGATGTAAAGCCTGGTATGATCATTAAGTCTGAAATAATATGCACTCCGACAAGACTAGGAGAGAAGAAAATAGTAGCCAAGCTGACCTCAACCCAGATCAAAGGGATCTCTGTGGAGAAGACCATCACCATCACCACGTAGGATCGGTGCCTTGGAGGGTGTAAACAGTGCCCTCGCGTAGCACTGTTGCGTGTCTCGGGCACTTGCCTCGATTGCTGGATAGTACTCTTCAAGAGCAAAAAATCCCATTAAACTACAGGAATTAAACTGACCTAAAAGGCACAGTTGTGTTGATTGCAGTTAATTGTGATTCAATAAAGATTGTTAAAATCAACTGTGTGATTGGGTTATATGATATCACTGGGTTGGGATGTCTCTGAACCCTTGAGGGGACGTTCCCACCTCAGGCCAGGGATTGGAGCTCAGGAAGGTGCCAGCTTCAGCTGGTGGCAGCCGCTGGGATGCCAGGGCCAGCAGTGCTATGGTGGGAGACCACCCAGGGCCCCCCCGCTGCGCCACAGGCTGCAGCACAGCTCAAGAAACATTTTAAGCAAATCCCTCCTGGGCACTTACTTCCCAGCTAGCCAGCTGGGGGATGTACTAGCACGTGCCTTTTTTTTTTTTTGCTTTTAGACAACAAAAAGAGCAAACCTTGCACAGCCCTCCCTCCCCGAACCCCATTTTTCATACATCATCTTCCTACCCCACCCAATTTCTTTCTGGGGTTTTCGGGCATTTTTGGAAGAAGTACCATCTCCAGGAGCATTACCAGTGCTTCCCTAGAAAAGTATAACCTCCACCCTTCCCCTTCCACCCTGAATGGTGCTAGATTACAGGCAGGACCTACCTTGACAGCAGTGTACAGCTGGAGCTCTTCAGCCACTGTCACCTCAAAGGAGACAACAGCTGTGCACAGCTGGAGCCCGCCGCTGCACTGCACACCCCATACCTCCCAAGCCTGCCGGCAGAAAGGGAGCGCTCAGCCCCATGGCATCACCACAACGTGGCCAGCAGCACTCAGGAGCTGCGGTTTCCAGCATTTCCATGGGGAAAAAGGAAATTGAGCCTCACAGGAGTACAGTGGTTTATTTGTTTGTTTGTTTATTTAAAAGGCAAATGCTCAAGCATTAGGGCTGTAAAGTGGAAAAAAGAAATGGTTTATGTGCAAGCTCGAGGGAAAAAAAGGGAGGGAGGAGGGAAAAAAAGGGGGTTGGACCACTCCCTTGTGTCTCAAAGATTTGGGGAACCCCCAGAGGAGCGCCCAGGCAGCTGCTGGGCCACAAAAGGCAGCCAAGGCTGCCCCCGCCCCCCCTTTGCCCACCGTGTCCCAGCACCCCGCAACAGCGCTGATTCCCCACAAGGCCACCCCCCGCGGTGGCACGGTGGGAGGTGGGCCCCCCTCTCCCCAGGCAGAGTGGGCGCAGGGTCTGCGTGTGTGGTGCCCGCGGGGAAGGGAGGAGCAGGTGGTCCTTGGCAGGTGAAGTATTAGTTCTTTAATAAGTACAATAGCAACCGGAGGCATAAAAAGTAGTTACAAACAGCAAAATATATATATTTTCAACAGATGTAAATTCTTTACTTGCATAGAAAACCTGCTGTAGAAGACACCAGATAAGAAGCACAAGAATGCTTTCCACGTCTGGCACGATGCTGTCCATCACATACGAACACGCTGAAGCAGTGACGGGAGCTCCAGCAGACCACATCGCACTGAACAGTGCAGGGGAGCGTCTTCCCGGCCGCCCCGCGTGCTCCTGGGGGTCCCCTTCCTGGGGGCCCGGCGAGCCAGCTGTGAGCGTAGCAGCATAGCCTGAAGCTGAAGGCACAATTTAACAATGGCAAGGAGTGCGTAGAGGGAAAGGAAGGAAAAGGGTGGGTTTGGTTTCAATTTCCCGGAAATCACATTTGGTCTCAAGCTACCAGGTAGTCATTAAAGAAGGCAGTTTATACTAGAGCTGTGGATAAAGCAGATTTTTCCAACTTGTGAAGACTTTCGCAATTTCTGACAGTTGCCACACTATACGGAGATAGAGAGGAGATACTGGGGTACTGAGGGGTACTGGGACTTCGGGGGAGGAAGAAGAGGACAAGGGAGACCAACAGCCAAGAGATACCCCAAGAACTGATTTGCTGGATGTAGGAGGTCACCCCACTGGGTCTGAGGGGGCACCGGAGCCAGGGCTGGGCTGGCTGCCCATGGCTCTGCATAAGGCACAGGGACATGTCCCCATCTCTCACCCGGATGATAACTGCACTGTGGGAGAAAGGGAGACAGCTCTTCTGGCTCTCGCCCTCCTCTTCACACTGCTTTCCAGCTTCAGAAAACAAACCCAGAAATGCCAGCACCTGAGGAACAACGCGAGAGGTGGGAAACAGAAGCAAAGGATGCCCGTCCTCATGATGAGGTGAACCAGGTTTGAGAATGGAGGAGGAAATACGCCACCTCCGTCCATGCCTACCCAAAGCCATGGAAATGGGGTCCACGTCCTGAGAAGCATCACCAAAACAGTGTGCGGGGGGTCTCTCCCAGGCTGACAGTCCTGTGTGTCTGCCTCAAGGTGATTTTCAGCCATTAACTAGTTTCTCCCCACAAGGACCCTGTAGCACCATTCCCACTGCAGACACTGCACCGGAGGCAGGGATGTTAACTGGATGCAGAGGCCAAGCAGCAAGCCAAATATGAGCTAAAAAGGGCACTCTTCCTCCTTTGACATCCCTGTTGCTCCATATAGGAAATCCCTTATAGATCTCTGCACATGCCTTTCCTGTGGGACACTGACAGAGAGGAACTGAAGCTGGTGCAGAAGTAGGGGAGCTTCCTCCCTCACTATCGCGCTGCTGCACAGGGCAAAGACATTCAAGACCTCGTGTCTAAAGGACATGAGAGGACACCTCAATTCCCCCCAAACGCAAGGTGTTCCCTTTACCTAAAAGGTTTTTATAAATACACAGTTCCTAATCATTTTTTTCTGTATCTGTTTTTCATTAACGAAGAGCAGACATCTAGAGGGGACAGGGGTTGGGATGACTGTTCGGAAATACCCCCTGGATTTTAGCCAAGCTGCGCTCCACAGTCATGGCACTCTGTTTGTTCCCAGTCCCTTTGCCAGAAAAAGGGACTGCTGTGGCAGAGGACAAGTCCAGGAGAGAATCTCATCCCTCCACAGTAGCTCTGAATGTCACACCATTAATACATACTAAGATGCCTTTGGGGGAGGGGGGGGAATCTTGCACAAATCCCATTTGGCACTGCTTCTATAAATAATAAAAACTTCATACAGGTCTTTCACAAAACCGTGCTTTCATCCCCCAAGCCCTTGCCTCTTACTTTCAAGAGGAAGGAATTATCTTTGGTCCGTGTTACAGGGGAGGGGGAGATAAAGTCAAGCAGGTCTTGTCAGGGGAAAACCAGAAGCACCTCTCTAGCATCCTGCACAACTTACTGACAAGGGAGACAACAGGAAGAAAAAAAAATTAATTGAAAAAACAGTCTTAATTAAAACTACGCTGACACCTGGAGCATGCCAAGTGTTTGTAGCATATCTGAATGCAGCAGCTAGAGTCACCTCTGCCTGATTTGCTGCAGCTACTGCCACCTGCAGCAATGCCTTCCTTGAGCGACGTATGGTCCTTCTACGGGTTCACCAACGTTCAGCAGGAGCTGGCTGCAAAATTAGTGTAAGGAAACCCTGTGTAATGGCAAGTACTAATAGAACAACATTGAACCCCTGTAAGATTAAGAGGCAATATTCATTCTCAACTAACTCTAGCTATCAAGAAAAGAAAAGAAGAGAGACATCTAAATTAAACTAGTCAAATAGAGAGAACCAGTACCTCCATCACCAGGGCGCCCGTGTCTCCCTCCCTTCTTTGACCACAGAAACAGCCCTGGTGCCTGGCCTTAGACCAGCTGCCGGCTTTCTGGGCTGCAGAGTTTGGCCCGGCAGCTCCCACTCCACATCCTTCCTGCTAACGAACTGCAGCCCTGGAGCAAAAGCCCCCACCAGCAGCTTGACAATCCAGGCAATATTTGCCAGCTCTCGGCTGCGCTGGTCACAGGTAAGTGCTCCTGCCGGCCTGGCACCACCACCAGCCCATCGGCTCCAACAATGCTCAGGCAAGCACCACCAGTTTTGGGCAGCCCCACAAGCACAAAAGGTTAAAATTTACCCCTGGAGATATTTCAGAGCCTAAAGGAATTACACCCATCTGCTGCATCCACAGGGCCGTATGCCACCTCTGCTAAGACCTGAGCACCAGCAGCTTTCACAATCCAGAGGCAGCATCCATGGGATGAGCCAAAAAGGACGTGTTTTTCGAGAACTTCAGAGCCGGGCTAATCTGGCTGTTGTGCAGGGCTTGTCGTTTAGCCCTCCAAAAGGCTGCAAGAACAAAGACTAACCAGACTCCTTAGGACTGCACATTTCTGGGAGCTGGGACCAATCTATCTGACAATCAAACTTTCCTTAAAGACCAAGTAAGAAAAGCTCAGTAAAGCAGTTGATGCAGGTCCAAAAAGGTGCTTATGAATCTCATCACTTACAAAGCTTTCTCTGGAGATTTGCATTGCTTCTGCTAGTGCTGTATCTGGCTTCCAGATAAATACTCCTGAATTTCTGTAACTCACCAGAAGTATGTTAAAAAGCAACCCCTTAAATCACTAGCACAAGTAGTTATTAAAAAAAACACCTGAAAGCTGCTCCTGACATCATGGAAGATGCTTTGCTTATTCATGTAACACTTGGACGGCAACGTCTCGAGCAAGAAACTGCTCAATTTCTTCTTGGGTCATTATTGCAGACGTGGGAGCTGCTGCCACCACTTCGGCCGGCGCCGGGCGCTCGCAGCTCAGGTTCGAAAAAGGGTTGAACCAACCCAAGGAGAAGGCACCACCAAATGCCAGCTTCATTCCTTCCCAGCCGCTGATCTTCTCCCAGCTTGGCTTCTGATTTTTAAGACGCTCAATACCCTGCAAGAAGAGAAGAGTTTTGGGTCGTCTCACGTTTATAGCAGGTATTTGGGCACCAACCGCTGTAGCATGTGTGAAACTACCTATCTATAGCCAGCCTGTTATTCAAGTTTTAGTTAACAATGAAGATGGACATCCTGCGTTACTGAGAGTTTCGTCCCCAAATTTAACAACAAAACGCTAAACCAAGTCCGAATTCATGGACAACCTGAATCTCGGTGATTTATTTCAGTATCAGTTGCTATTTGTTCTTATGGTAAAGAGACGGCTTCTGAAAAGCCATCCTTTTTGGGAAACTTGCACCTCTTCTCCCGTTGCATTTTGAATCCCTCCAAGGAGTAACAAAATACAATTAGAACTTAAAATTTCACCTTATTTGGGCATTTTTACAACAGTTCAGGTGCAAGCAAAATACTGCAACTTCTGCCAGGGATCAGGAATTTACTGCAGCCATATCCAGGCTTGTCACTAGAAGCTGACATAAGAAAAAACTCACTCTGTGCTAATTAAGAGCAAATATTTAAGAACGCAATTTCCATTTAACAAATTGTCAAAGATAAATCACAATGCAAGCCAGATACCCGCTTGGAGGCGAGGAAATCTGTACGGGTGGAAGTGTAGGCTTCACAATGGGACCAGAGCCGTGGTCAATCAATATTCTGATTCATTCTCCCTCCAAGAACATCACTTTTAGTAAAGCAAACATTTTGATTGTATTTAAATAACAGATCCATCAAATTTGGGCGGTGACATTTTTTTCTGGTAGTCTTCTCCATGTAGAAATAAGGAATGAAGAAAAATTATTTCTTTTTTAAGGCTACCACTATCTGAAATTGGACACAATTTTTTATGCCCATCTTCTGTATCACATATAGAGAGGAGTCAGATCTACCGCTGTGCATGATATGCTCACGATGACGTGTAGAAACTCTGTTCTTAGAGAAGCAAGAACACTGGTTCCAAGTTTTGAGATACTCAAGGAAAGGAAGAATGAGTAAATTCAGTTAAAACAATTTAAAAGAGCAGTTTCAGAAGAGCTATGAAAAATACACTTGTCACCTTCTAATACTGCAGCTCTTCCCTAATGACCCACAAAACACTTCAAAGCTTTGCAGGGGGGGAAACAAATACACACAACAGCTCAGCGGCACCACAGCTGCGCTCAGTGTAAGCCTTGTAAATAAAACGACGTTTTAATACAGCAACAGCTTGGTTTTGCAATAACATTGAGTCAGCATGAGCAGGCCTGGAAGAAAACACACCATAAAAACATCGTGCAAAGCTTTTGTGAGCTTCATTCATGCCCCATTTCTCATGCTGACAGATGAGAAATCCAGCAGCGAATTTGCAGAAAAAAATGACGCAATACCAAACCTGAAGTCTTCAGGGTTGCAATTCTGGGAAAAACTAAAGCCCTGAAGGACAAACGTGCATCTTGCAATGCAAAGCATGGGCACATGTCCCTTCACTCTGCTCCCAAGCTTGCAAACGCGTGGTTTCGACTGTTCCAGCGAAAATCCCTTGCAAGCTCCGGCCCCTTGGGATGCGACGCTTGGTGCTGCTGCTGCCAGTGCCTGTCCTTACCTCCCTGCTGGGCACGCCGGGAGAGGAGCAGTGCTCGCGCACAGCAGAGCAGAGCCTTGGCAAAGCCTTTTAGCACTACCATGTCCTTTTCCTCCAGGATACTCCAGTTCCAGTGCCCGGCGGCTGTACAACCAGCAGGCCGACGCTTTTGCAGCTTAAAGCAGACGGTGACCTTTGGATGTCAGCTGTTCCTTAGCAAATTGCAGAGGTTTCTAACGCATTAGTAACAAACCGGCACCGTGGCTGCGGCATTTATTGCGCGAGTATCTAGAGAGAAGGAAAACAAGTGGCACGGGGCAGGACGAGAAACAGACACCAAGCTTTTATGCCCTTCCCTGGCACAAGCTTTAACCCTGCACTCAGCCAACTGCGTAATTTGTTCTGATCCATGCTGCCCTCTACAACAGGAATAAGGATCTTGAACACTTCTGGGCTGCAACCCCTCTCCTTCCTCCCCCGAAAACATCACTCACCTGCTCTGAACAATGTCTGCTAACCAAGGCAATAAGCAAGGTCAGGCTGAGGTTGTACTAATGCCAGATTAGGGAGCAGTTAATTAGAGCAGGCAGGGGAATACTTTCTCTCTCCCAGCCTGACCTCACTAATCCCTTCAGGGCACGTACTGAAAATAAGCCAAAGTTTTAAAAATTGTATCCTGGTCTAATTTTGGCTGCCTGCCCCACGGTCAGTGGGGCATGAGGTTTTTGCCTTAAGGAAAAAAAAATTCAAGGGGGATGGAAGGAATGCACAACTGTTGAAGACATTTCACTACTGTTTAATGAAACTTTTTTTTAAAAATAGTTACCCCAAGAAAGTGAGAATTTTGTATTTCAAATTACACCAACCCCTGTTTCTCTTTCCCATCACGCAGCTATTTCACTTTTTAAAAGTGCTCAGAAAGCATCATCCATCACTGTTCCAAATGACAGAATGTTGAACAAATACTGAAAAGAGAAGACATACATAAAGAAATACCAAGTACTGGACACTCCCATTTCAGTAAGGGGCACAACGTTGCCAACGCAGGGACAGTAAGACAAGGTCAGCCTGTTACGACTGTGATGCTGCAGGATATGTACCCTGCTTCTCCCACCACTGCCCTCGGTATCTGCTCCTCTGCAATGCCAGATCTGCAGGACAGCTCTTGGGTGTTAGAATACATGCATTAATTTCTTTTAATACACTTTTAAAATCCAAAAGGAAAGAGCAAACAGAAGAGGCAAGCATTCTAACAACTGTCCATTAAGGGGAAGACATGAGAAACATCGCTGTCAGAAATCACCATTAAGGCAGACTTTCCCTACGGCAGTTTCTTGCACTCACTCCTGCTTGGAGCAGCCCTTAGCTTTTCAAAAAAGAAGTACTCTGCCTCCGATCAAGTCTGTCCTCTTGGTCATGCTAAAACAGAACTAGCACCTGAAATCAGGTAGTCCTGCCCGAGAAAATACTTTCCATGAGCAAAACAGTAAGTCTGCCTTTCTCTGTTAATATTGACCCACATTAAGTACCATTCAAATTGCATCAAATTACACCGCCAAGTCATACAGTGCAAGTAAAACCGAGGACCCCCAAACACAACAGGTACCAATAGACATTTGCTTCTGCAAGCTCCGATGACGCCTCATTTAAAACAAATATCAATACTATATATAATGCTGATTGACAACTTGCAATTGTTTGAAATGAGAAAAACTGAGTAATTACGCTTTTTTTCACAGCGGTCAAAATACCAGAACAACATAACCGAACTTCCTCCAAAATGCATTGTGAATAAGGGTAATTAAAATAAACCAAATCTGGAATGTGCATCAGTGGAATTTGTAATCAAAACAATTTTTAAAGCAATGAACTCTACAGAGAGATGCATTCATTCGTTAATTGCCTAGGTGATAAAGCCTCTCCCCTCCATACACCTGATTTTGCGTCGAGACAGCTTTAGGGCTGGATTCTCCACCAGTTCAAGTTACACCTGCACAAGTCTCACCGGCTGAATTGATCCTGCCCAAAGATCCAGACCTCAACTATTAAGCTGGGAGCATTCTCTGAAAAACACCACTGCATACTAAAATCAGAGTGACATATTTATTTACAATAGCTTTCCACTATCAGCAGTATCAGCACAATAAGAACAAAACCTAAACTTTTCCTGAACTTTTCTTCACTTAAGGAAGTGTGTACGCAAAGGCCACGTTTCCTTCACGGAATCTGCCCACCAAGGCACAAGTGCAGCTTGTGGCTCCCCTTCTGTGCAGTCCTGCAGCAGAGATCACAACATACTCCTGACAATCTAACCCTGAGCCAGTAGGACTGCAGAAACAGCCCGCTTACACAGCGGAGCAGTTACTAACAGGCTCTTCCAAGTGGTGAAATAAAGCCACTGAGAAACAGATCAGTGTATTACCAATTAACTCATTTTTAATTTTCAAAGTTGAACGCTCATTTAATTAACCTTTATATGCTTCTGCCTGCTTGCATACAGAAGTTAAAGTTCAGAAAACCATTACAGATTTTTTTCCCCAACATCTGAAGTGAAGAAAGAAAATAAGAACAGAAGACAAGTTTTTGGAAAAGTTTTATTGCATTTGTTTTCCATATGGAAGCATTGACAGATTGAAAAGATGCAGCATTCACATTACTTCCAAAATGAGACATCCATTAAACTTCTCCTTCCCTGATTTCCCCTCCCTTCCCCATGGCTTTGAAGCAGTCTAAACAGGTCATTTTCCAAAAAAATACCATTTTCTTTTAAACCAAGGAAAGAAAAGATTCCTTGGAAGTCATGGACACAGCTGATTTGTATTATTCCTTTGTTTGCAATTCATTTAATGAGCCCATGGGAGTCATTATCCAAAAATAGAATAAAATTCCTTCCTGAACACAAGATGTCAGTTGTAGTTATGAATGGTTTAGCGCTACCTGTTTTTGGAATGCCTTCTGTCCCTCCCACTTTCATCACCACACAGTTCGTAACAGTATGCATGCTCCTTACCATAAATATTTCCCAGTTTAGAACACTTACACATACAGGTGCATGTATTTACACACATACACATGTATGCATAAATATGAGAAAGGATTTACAAAGCTCTAAACCAGAGCAATGCTAAGAATACAGAATCAATCACCCTGGTACACCTACACATCCTGTCAATATTAGTCTTTATAGTTATCTGGGCATTCACATCAGTTTTTCATGTTAACGCTGTTCAGCAGGCTTTGCTCTAACAAGTCATTTACCAAGACAAACACACACAAACAAGATGATTCTGCTATTCTAAACACCTGAAAATTAGATTTCTTTCTTTCCTGCAAGTGTAAGGCATTTAATAACCCAAAGAGTCTTCTACATCTGCCAGAGTTGTCCTAAGAGGGCAACAATTTCCTGCACACAAGGGAGGGAACAGACAAAATAACGCCAGAAAGATGGAATCAGTTCTGTGGCTGGAAGGAAAACAGAGGGTGGGGTGGGAATTGGTGTTGGCAATGTTTTTTTTAAGTACTTTTAACTGTATGCAATCACCAGGTCAACTGGCTCTCTTGCTGTGTTGCGTTCTTGTCTTGCACCTTTTGTTAAGTGAAGTGTCTGCTTCCCCGTTCAAGTTCACGTATGAAAGAGCAATGTGCTCCTTCAGGAAGTCCAAAGGTGTCTGTGTAGGGCTGTTGGCACTCATATGTCTTCAACAGAGCTCATCGCAGTCAGGAGACAGCATGAGAATCTACTCAGAGGAGGTGGGTCACAACAGAGAGGATCCCCTTCACATTAGTTATGCCATACAGAAAGCAGAGAGAAACAAAGGCCAGTAAAGTTAACGAGATTAAAAAAAAAAACAACAAAAAAAACCAAGAAAAGAGCGGGGGGAAGCAGCAGCAGTTTCAGCCAGAGATATAGAATTATTTAAAATTGTGGAATACAGGGCTTTTTTTTTCTCTGCAATTATCAGCCATTTAGTAGACATTAAAAAGTTTGTTTTGCTTTTTGTTTTAAACATTCATGGAAAATTTGTAACAGTAGTGCTGTAATATGGTTCTATTTTAGTGGAAATGCTGGTCAAGAATTCCTCAGACCACATACTGGTACGGGTCTGCTTTTCCTTGGTCTGGTGTTGCGAATGGGCTAAGCCATGCTATAGAGAACGGATGGCCAAATACTGCTTTCATGTTCATCCATTTTGTTTTTTTAGCCCATCTTCTCTCTTCCTTTTTCAACTGTTCTATTCCCTGAAAACAGAAATATCACATTTTCAGTCAAACACTCAGATTTTGTAGTTCTGGGTTTGGGGAAAGGTCTACTCTCAGTTACCCCTTATCCAAAGGATGGAGTAACAAAATAAAAATGCATCCATACTGCCTTTCCTTTTCTTCTCATTGTTTTATACTAAAAAAATACTAAGGATAGAAAGTATTCTTTGGAAATGAAATTACTTTCATTTTGTTCAGGCCTAGATATTTCACAAACCTTTTAAGACCTGCCATCCAATTGCCTCTGATGTCAGTTAAAAAACCCCACCACCTAAAACCAAACAAAAGTATGTGCTTTAATGGCTGAAAGCATTATGTGCTAACCAGATGGAAAAGTTTTAGAGGAAACCATTATAAGCTTGCAGACGAAAAAACCAAACCACAAACCCAAAGATAATCTTTATAATGCTCCCAGATTCACCAAGCAAGTTCAAGAAATGCCCATGGCTCAGTGTAGCTGAGTCTACCTGGTACCTCTTCATGTTTCATTAGAATCACTGCTAAAACATGCATGGGCTGACAGCAGGGAAAAAGGGTTAAAGAAGATATCAATTTGAGAGAAATCATTGGCATTGTTTAGTAAAGGTTAGCGAGAGAACAAAAATAAGCCATCAAGCAATCAGCTGAAACATTCACTAGTCAATCATTAAAAAAACCCAAATTATCTGTATTGTGTCTATAGCCCCCAAAGTGAATTTGGTCTTTCAGGAAAGCTATGCCTGGCTGCCACAGAAGCAAAATGAGTATGTGCAGTCACTGGAGAGCATTACTCTTCCACAGGTAGCAGCAGCAGGCAGATCACTCTGTTCTTTAACTTCAGATCTTTTGCAAGGTAAACTTCTCCTGACCTACATGTCCCTCCCATGCTATGGATTAATGCACTGTAATATATTTGTGTGTCCGAAATTACTGATTCTAGGAGCTCTGCAGAACACAACATGGGTCAACTGCAAGAGTTGTGCTGATCCCTGGTAAATGTCACCTCAAGAGACAACAGCAAAATACTAGTGTTCTGGGTCCCTTCAGGCAGAAAGGAACCATTCCAGTGGGACAGCGGACACAAGATGGGGAATGAGGTCTCCCAGTGATTGGAAGAGGAAGGCGAGAAAGGGCAAGACACAGCCCTGCCTCTAAAATGTGAAGTGAAACACTGCAAGAGACCACACCAGGAAGAATTTCACCTGCAAATAAATATTCCTCTGCTCAAAACAGACTGTGTGCCAGACACAGCTGCTTCAATGCTAGCAAATAACGAGACATTCCACAGAGCAAAATCCTTACTGGTACATATTGAAAAAGAAAACAACAATGAAAACCCACAATCCAACAGGGGGAGACCATATTTCATTTTTTATTTTAGATTGTGGCATTGTTCCTCTAACATCTATGAGTTCCCAGAATTTGAGGGGAAGGGAAAATCGGGGGACTTATTTGGGTACCCAGCTGTAGGAAGCAGCTTCTAGAAATACTTGACAGGTTTCAAAGATTGAGAAATTCAGATGATTTCAGATGCAGCATTGTTAATTTATGCACTTATTGATAAACTCAAGCTCAGCAGGATCTTCTTGTTCTATATGACACTGTACTTCTTCCTGGGGCTCTCCCCAGCAGAAAGAACAGCTGAAGTCTTCCTCTGAACACAGAAGAACCACAGTGTGAACATTGGCCTCTTGCAGAAGCCAAGCATTAAAAAAAGACTCAGGAGCAATGGGCTTTTACAGTCTATAATGCCAGCCATAGCTCTCTAACAAAAATACCTATTCTAGCTTCAACTGGCCATGGGCAAACAAGTGAAGGGGAAAGAAAACTCAGGGAGACAGGGGAGGAAGTAAGAGTTCTCACTCTTTTAAGACTATCACTTCTCTTCAACCACTCCAGTTAATTCAGATATCTGAGCATGCTTGGTGAAGGCCAGCAGTATTCACAAGGGTGGGAACATCCCCAGGAGTCACCAGCTTCATTTTTACAGAAGTAGGCAAATGCAGGGATATATGATGGACTGCAACACTACTACGTAACCTCTGCTATGCCACCTCTGAATTGGGGACAACATGGTGGCTTTGCAGCAGACTGCACCCAGCAGGTTTCCATGAGCCTACTCCACTCCCTTTTCTTCTTCCCTCTGGCAAGAGTTTTTGAACTGTTTAACAAGCAGCTAAAACTGGAAATCTTCTAGACTAAAAGAAATGCGTGTGTGTATCTATATCTATCCATCCCCCACCTACTCATCTTGGCTTTCTAGCACATAAAGGTGTAAATAGTGACACCAGGGGACACACAGCTGAACTTCAGACAATACCAATGTAAAAGCACTTCATTAGAGGAAAAAGGTTCTTGAATCCAAAGGGACAAATACTCTCTACAGAGTAATTGGTTACCAATGCCTACCTTATCAAAGGTACTGCAAACACAGCATCTCAGCCAATACACAGGTGTACACTACTTCTCAGTAACTTTCAGAGAGCACAATCCAGCATTGTGCAAGCTCAGTTTATTACATTAGATCTTTCCTCAAAGGGTACACATCCATGAAGTCCCCTCACAATGAGGTAAAACCCTTCTACAAACAGTGAGAGACAGGGGATAAAGGAGACAGTGCGTAACACACCCACCGTTTCATCAGTGCAGATGGAGTGTACTTGGGTCCCAAACATAACTGAGGTGAAGATGAGAAATAGGAGAGCCTCAAAACACAAGAGGATGAGAAGGATCACTGTAGTTGGCGGAGAGAAGGAACTGCATTCTGTGAAGATAAAACAATGGAGTTGGAAGGGGAGAGATCAGGTAGCACAGCAGCTGCAAAACACCTGCTAAACCACAAGTTTTCTGTACTCAAACTATCAAAATAAATTATATGATCACATTCTCAAAAAGGTGCACAGGGAAGCTCTGACATTCTTGAGAATATTCAACAAAGAAATGATCACTCCTACAAGTTTAAAAAAAAGCAAAACCAAAACAAACCTGCAACACTTCCAGAATGCAACATTCTTTTCCACTTAGGTGTTTCCCCAGCACACTGGCTAGGACTCGACTCTGCTCTATTTCACCTGTAGCTTCTCCCTTAAACCTTAATCCTAACAGATTTTCCACAGTGATAAAGTCCATTAGAAATCTCAAGCTGGTGGTCAGGACACAAGGATAATTTTTTCTGTAGCACCAGCATAAAACCAGAATATGCTTCTTTTCATAACTGCTTCAAGTCATAACCTAAAGAAGGACATATTAAGCCAAATTCTTACTTTTCCTCATACTCTATAGTGCAAAATCAAGCAAGAGCTGAAAAAATCCAAGAGGGTAACTATAAAAGAGGAACAGAAGAAAGGAAGAGGAAGAAATATGTTACAGGGCAAAAATCATAGTGCTGAGCGTTGTAAATGTCAGAACACCTCCAGATTTTTCTGAAATCCAAGAAACCAGTATCACCAAAACCCCCTATTTTTCTCATGAGATGTTAAGCCTTAACAGATACACCATAATCAGGGGCTAACACAATCAGCACAAATCCAAAGCAGGTGGAACAACAGATCCATCTCTCATAACAGCTCTGTTCTGCCACCTAAACCTGGAACAGGCAGGAAAAATGCTTCCCCCACAGATACAGGCTCTGAACAAAGGGGGCAAAGGAAACTCTATCTTTTGATGTATCCTTCCCCCGTAGCCCTGGCCACTGCAGTCAAATCCAGATGTTCTCAGTGACAGCTGGCAGCTGTTTTACAAAGCTTTGAACCACAGAACAATCTTGTCAAATTCAGTTCATATGTGTAAATGTACCCATCATCTGCAGTATTATAAACTAAAACCAGCCATTATATTGAATGACACAACTGAAACTCCAAGAAAAATGAAGCCAATGTTCTTCAAAAAAAACCCACAAGCAGCATATACATCTGCACACACATTCTTTGACAGCTTGCTGTTTGACTCAGCACTACTAGAGGATTTCCTACACCCATTTGTGTTTTTAAAAACACATCTCAACTGGCTTTGTGAAAATTTATTCACTGGCTGCTCCAGAGTGAGGGCTGGGGTTTTTTTGTTTGTTTGCTTGGGTTTGGGTTGGGTTTTTTTGTGGAAAGGAATTGTTTGTTCCCATGAGGATGGATTTTTGGATCTGAGTTAGGATGTCTTCTTGGCAGTCTTCCAAGAATGATTCACAATACCCTTTTAAAAAAAAGCATACACATTCTTCTTATCTT
Organism: Elanus axillaris; assembly: GCA_026212715.1. Classification (NCBI taxonomy): domain Eukaryota; kingdom Metazoa; phylum Chordata; class Aves; order Accipitriformes; family Accipitridae; genus Elanus; species Elanus axillaris. Next base: position 9,328,010 of record JANZLQ010000009.1, on the reverse strand, counting down.
GTGTTGGTATTCAGGAGATTAGTGATGCGTTCATGTCAACAGTAGATTGTTGCACACATACTATCTAGGTGTCTTCACATCTCAGCTTCTCCCTAGGCAGTATCAGGCTTAAGCTGAAACAGGACTTTTCAGGACAGAGATCCCAGCAGGTCAGAAAGAATTATGAAGTTCAGGATTGACCATGAAAAAAAAATAATCAGACAGCAGAGGCAGCAGAGCAGAGCCGTGATAGCAGTCTTCTGAAACCAGCATAAAAGGGGTTGCCTTGCAAGCACACTGCATTATAAGGTCTTATTCATAGGCTAATCTGGTATTTTAATGAGGCATTTTGTTAGTACTCACTTGTCCAGTCTTCTTCAAAGCAATACAAGAAGTGAAATCCCACCATGATTAGAGCATGCAGGGAAATCAGTGCTATATACATCTGAAAAATAAAGGATGTAATATAGGTATCAGGTAAGTTTAAAGTCCAAAATGCTAAATCTTCCAAACACTTTAAATAAAGCAAAGTGTTAAGACTTAAAAAAAAACAAAAAAAAAAAACCACCAACAAACCACAAACCACCCCAAAAACCACCAAGCCCTCCCATCTCCCATAAAAAAGCACCCTGAAGCCCGCAAATGCCAAGACTACACAGAGTCATTCTGGCCTTACTAACAGCTCCGAGTGAACACAAGGGAGACTGCTTAATTCAAAGCCAGCTGGACACAAAACCCAGCCTCCTGTGCCCCAGTGTGGCCTTCCACACAGCATACTGTCCTTATCTCTGCTGAGTACAGTGCAACTTTCAGAGAACAGCAACACTCTGACACTGAGGTACCATGTTGTCAAAGCTTACATCCTTGCTCTTGAGAGCACTCGTTTCCCAGAGAAACAACAGCTAATTTGTTTTTACCACAAAATGCACTGTATCTATTTTTCAGCACAAGTTTCAGAATATTTTTTTTCCCCAGTAAGTATTTTTCCCTGAGGCAGATAGTGGCATTGAAAGTTTCTGTCAAGCTTTAATACTTTGTACTTAATACTTTTTGGTTTAAATTAGGTCTTAGCTTTGTAACAAAAAGCTTTCAGCTATACACAATGCTACATATACACTACAATTTACCAACACATGGCTCTCTTGAGATGACTCTCCTGAACCTACAGGCTCTGACAAAGGTTGGCAGATACTAGAAGTGAGAAAGATTTTGTTACAAGAAACCCCCGTGGAAGCAGTTAATAGGTGATAGGAGAGTATTTTGTTTTTCCTTGCAAGTTGAGCGTGCTGCCATTCTTTCACCTCCTCAGGTCTCAAAAAGAATAACCAAGAACAAAGCCAGCAACCCTTATTTTGTTTCTCTCAACTACATTAAGTGTTTTATACAGTCTACTTGAAAGTAGATGTCAGTTTAACAGAAATTCTTTCGATAGGATTAAAACACCTAGCTCACTCCTCAGGGTGAAAAAATCCTTGCTCAAAGGAAAGGAATGGGATTTGTTTTGTTCTGTAATCCACATCCTAACAAACCACACCATAGAATAGTAAGCCTTTCCATTTAACTGAAAACCTCCCCCTTGTTACTTGGCAATCTGAGAACTTGCTTCCCTGAACCTAGAGGTGTCTCAAAAGATTTATTAATAAAACAGAACATCACTGAAACTCAGCCATGTAATGTTCACGCTACTCCCACAGGATATTTGCGGTTCATTTTGATGAAGCAGATTTCAACCCTTTCAGAAATATGTAGTATTCAAGTTTGCACTTCAGTTTTCTTACTCATGATGCCACAGATGTAGTACAAAAAGTCAAACACCTTCTTGGTTTTCAAGTACACAAATAAACCACTTGAAGTAAAAGGTGGATAATTCTTGCCAAAGGGGATGCAGGCTTCCCACTCCTTGCTTAAGATGTGGCAACAGCTCTTACACGATTCCACACAGGTACTCATACAACTACAACATTTAGGAACCCTACATACCACCTGGGACCCTACCACCCACGGTATGGTGTAAACCATGATAAACTACTTGCATTTTGAAATAGGGGCCAAACAACTATCAACACAGACCTTACAAAACCCTGGCAAATACTTCCTATGATGCCTTTTTCCTGTTGTCGCGTTGTGTTTGTTTCCTAATCAGCAAAACAAAAGTCTGCAACATTTCCCTGTAAAGTTCTTCTGAAACGGAAAAGAATACAAAGCCAGCCTTTGGAGCTGTTTCACAGACTACACACAGCATTTCAGCGCTGCCCACTGGACAACCTCAAAACACCACTTGCAAAATACTTACTGTAAACAGTACAAAGTACTTCTGGTTATTCTCTCCTACACAGTTATTGACCCACGGGCAGTGATGGTCCATTTTCCGAATACACCTCTTGCAAACACTGAAAGAATACAGGTCTTTATTTATAGCACATTTCATTCCTTAGCATAACATTCACATCAGTGGTTCTGCCAAAATATGGTTTGAACAATACATTCAGGCAGACGCAAAAAATCTGTGACTGAGTTTAGTTTTAACCTATTTGATGTGTGAAAATGCCCACAAATTAAAAACAAACAAAATCCAGAAAGATATGAAAAGCAGAAATGAATAAAAATATTTTGCAGAGTTGCTAGTAACAGACTAAGGTTTATTTACCAACATAAGCTGGTAGCAGGAACTTGCAAAAAAGAAAATTAAATAAAGCATTAGAAAAGATTCTTGACATCAAGGTAAGCCACAAACTAGCATAAACCAGCTGTGGCAGTCAGTCAGAAGACAGTACCACAATACACATTCAAGGTAAAATTAGATGTTAAAGCACTTCACAAAACCAGACTGAAAAAATCAAAATTCAAATTCTTGGCAGCATGCACATTGTGGCTAGAAGTCAAATAATTAAAAGATTATTACTTTGTCTGAACATAATTCTCTTGTTTAGTCAGTAACTGCTTCAACTCACATAATAGAGGAAGTCTTTTTCTCTGCCGCTTTCTCATATGACAGGAGATGAAAGGCAGTCTCCTGACACCACATTGCACAAACAAGCACAGAAATCAAATATGAAAAAAACACAAAACCCCCAAACAAACAAACAATAGACCCAGAAAGGAAACAGCCATTCCAGAACAATTCTGGCAGCACAGAAACAGAAAGGATCGAGGGCTCTGCTAATTTTATTTTTCTTCTTGTAACAAAAAATACTTTGACCTCAATATAAACAATAAACTTCAACATCCAAATGCTTAAGGGAAACTCAAACAAAACCATAAACACATTCTTATGAGCACGTATGAATAAATAATAGAACGCCTCTCCGTCAGAACAGCCTTGCACTCAATCTACGTGGTGGGGGGGAAATCCCCAAGGATACATGCCATGCCTGAAAAACAAGAGAGTTGCTATAGCCCTGATCCTAAATGAAAGGTTGGTCAGGCAGTCCTCAGCCTCCTGGCATGTGGCCATACCAGGAGCTGCTTCTCCTCAGATAGGCACAGGTACCATGTTACCTGCCAGACCCAGGTGCAGTGGAAAACAGGAAAAGCCTCGTTTCGCTAGGATAAACAGCCTGAAATTACTCGAGCTACATGGGGACTAAAATCAGCTAGCACAATATAAAACAATTTATCTGCCAGATAACATCACACTTCATACAACAAGTATAAATTACTGGTTTGAAAAAAAGGGGGAGAGGGGAGGGAGGCAGGGCAGGCGGTGTAAAGCAGGAGGATGTCTGTCTCCCTGTGGTCTAATTTGCTGCGTGCTGACATGCACACGCTTCCCCTGGGCTCTGAAACAGGTAAGTACCCAAGCAACCCCTTCAACTGCTCCTAGTTCCCCAGAGGGACAACCTGAAGCAGCCAAGCCAAAGATGACCTCCATGAAGGAGATAGCTAAGGCTGAGAGGAGAGGTTTTATTCCAGCCATATGGACCAAAAGCAGTTGGATGACAGGAAGAACACAAAACTAGCTGGTAGAAAAGGAAACACAGAAACTAAGACTGAAAACTATAGGCAGCAGGGATTGCCCATACTCAGACACTCTGCCCCTGCTCAACCACCCAGCTTCCAAACACTGGCAGTAGTTTACTGGGCATGGGAGACTCACAAAATAGCCTATGAATTAAAAAGCGCCCTGGTCCCTCAGGCATACAGCTAGCAGTTATTTCCTGCTGATGCATATGCACAGCCTTGATGTGAAGTCCAATAAATTCCCCTACCCCACAAAAAGAGGTTCAACTCAAGATTCTCAACAGCATCTACTAGTACTCAGTGGATCAGTTTCCCAAATCTTAATGTCTACAAAGTTATCTTAAAGCACAGAAAAAACGGAGACATTTTGTGTTTAGCCAAAGAGTCCTTCTCATTCACCTACACTGCCAGTCATCAGCACGACAGCATTTTAGATGCAAAGTTTCATTCATAATTGAAGAAGTGTCAGAGGGGATTCTACAGGAGCATTAATAAGTGATAGGCATGATCACATTGCTCCTGCTGAAAACCAACTCCTGATTTTGATTAAAATAAAAAAACAACAACAAAAAAAAGAAAAACAGTTGCAAACTAAAGCTCTGAAAATAAATATGAAAAATGCAAACAGCAGAACACATTTGTTCAGCTCAGTACCACATATTCCCCTCCCCACAAAACCCCTGCATGAATCAGCAGTAACCTGGATACAAACTCTCAGGATGGATTGGGTTTTTGAGTAGGTAAGGAAGGGGCACCAGTGCAAACTACTTTTCTGGAAAGCAGGTTTGATTGCTTTAAAAGCAGAAAAGAATTTTAGGAAGTGGGCTGTTTTTTTTTTTTTTGCTCACTGCCTTTAGTACTAAAAAGCTCACTACCAGTTACTCTCTTCAGGGAAGTTTATCCCACCAGAAAAAGAAAGGACATGACAGATCAGTAGGCATACTGATCTATCACAAAGCATGAAACCAAGACACAGTACTCAATGAAAATGTGGAAGTCGGAACCCTTAAAAAATATTTACAGTTATCTGAACTGTAGTTTTAACTTAAATGTAACTTCTAAATAGAATCTACAGTTAGACAAATGGGTTTGTGAATAAAAGCAAAAATAGAAAGGACACTGACCTTTTGAGCGACATTACATTTTATGGATTTCTATCCATTCTGGTATATGTCTCTTTTTAAGTCACATTTACATGAAAATTTATGGAATGTCAATTACAGGTCTGGAGTCACGGCAGCATTCATTTTAAGTGCTTCTCACTTTGCAAGCAGTGACCCCAGCCTGCTACAGATGAAAACTTCTCTCAGAAAAGGCCTGAGATTTTTTCAGAGAAGCTTAAATGTGCCTGGCACTATTGACAACAGAATTCAGATGCCAATCTCTGAACTTAACCACTCCAGTCTGAGACTCCAATAACAATTTAGATCAAGGCACGCTGGGTAATTCTTGAGGTCTTGACAAAAGAGCAATCCTCAGAAAAGACTTTACCTGCAGTGATGTGCTCTGTCAGGTTTGATGCTACAACACTTTGGGCACTTGTAAACCACCTGTCCTGGCTTTAGCTGTAAACTCTCAATGAACTCCTTTGTGGCATTACCTTTGGGTACAGCACCCTGCAGAAAAAAAAAACAAACCAGAAGATTAACCTGTGGACATTACAAGTGCTAAGAACAACAGGATGACTTAAAACAATGGGAGGGGAGGGAAGAGAAAGAAATAAAAACTTCCCTGAGATCAACAGAGTTTCAGGAAGAGCAAGAAGATTCAGAAAAGAAATTAAAATGACATCCTAGTATATGAAACCACATACTTAAACATTATTTTGGTGGTTTGTTTTTTTTAAACATCAGTAAACCCTCACTTAAGCAATCAGTCTTTTGTAATCCTAAAGTAACCTTACAATATTTAAGAATCCTCATCTGTCTCTTCACGTCTATCAACAAATTTATCATGCCAGTGTTTCATATCACAAACTAGAAACCGCAGATGTTTTATTCCAGTAGAAGCAGCTACTTAAAGTATCACTGTGTACACTAAGAGTTGCTAGGAAACACCTCATATTTATAGCTATGCTTCCATTGTGTATTTTTTATTTGTATTAGGGTTTAACATTCAAATAGTGAACACTAAGAAACCTCCCACCTGAATAAGACTAGGCAAAACATTCTTAGTTGTGCAATTGCCACGTTAAAATACGGGTCTTTAAACAGGTAACATATTGCTGCTGCAGGAGCCTGAGTTCAAGAGTTTCTAGCTTTTCTAGGGCTGAAAAAAAACAAAAAAAGAACCCAAAACCAAAAGTCATGAAATATACTGTATTAAATCGGTGCTGGCACATTTGCACAAATGCACCTCTGTGGATCTAAGGCTTTCATACCGAAATAAAAGTAAGGCTGTAACATTTTAACAGATTTCTGATGGAACAGTCTTTTTAACACATCTATATAACCTCCCAACAGCAATAAACAGGAATAATACACACCAATGAGAGAACTGCACATTAAATCAGTACTATAAGGCTTTCTTTAGCAATCTGGGTTTTTCCACAAAAACCTCCCAACAGGCCTGATCAATTTAAAAATTACCAAGACCAATTTCCACAAAATGCTACAACTGATGTTCTCTCTTTAGTACACAGCAAAGCTCAAAACCTTAGGAATGTTTTTGGCAAGAACCCACAGGAAGCAGCTCCTGAAAAGCCTGACACACGTTACCAATTCTGAAGAATTCAGGTGTTCATTTATTTATAATAAGAATTCCCGTTTGCCTCAGCAGTGCTTTCTGTTTCATTCTGATCCTAGATTCCTTTGCATTCTGATCTGTGCCCCTGGTTCCCCACATCCTGGCAGCCTCCTTCATCCCTGACTCACACTATCTGCCAGATGTTGCTGAATCCCCTCACTTTATCTTCCCTCCTCCATTTGCTTAGCTGATTTCCTCATAAAAAGCTCTACAAAGAATAAAAAAAAAAATTGCACTGGCTCTCACCATCAACACACAAAAATCCCACCACACGCTAGGAATTAATGTGCCTTTTCCCAATTACTCTGCATAGAGATTGTATCTTTCTCCAACACTGCTTGCCCAGTCTGCTTCAGAAAACAGCTTTTGTTTCAAATGAGTTCCTGCTAACTCTGCAAAATAATTCCAGCGACCTGAAGGTCCCTAGGCACTAAAGCCACACAACATACAATAATTAACAGCAACAACAATGAGAACCCCTAGGGTATCAACTATATAACAAATTGCTGCAACCCTGTATTCCCAAGCCCGCAAATGGTAAGTTTCAGAGCCTCAGCTACTGCTTACAGTTCTGCCTAGCAGCAGTAGCGTGCAATGCGTCAGTCTTTACCATAAACTGTGAAATTACCCCAAATCAAGCCATTTCTGCAGTGCTGCAGCCTCTGGGAGAGCTGGAAACTAAGAAACAAAGATTACACTGAATTTTTAATGGCACCTAACAAGGTTTCAAGTAGGAAATGACATTGGGAAGGAATAGAGTATCAGAGACACACCACCATTCCCAGTAGCGACAAGAACACTCAGAAGGAAGGGGCCAACAGGAGTCTAAGCTTGTTTTTCCTTCCACTGACTAGTGGAGTAGGGGTTTTGAACTGATTCTACTCTCCAGAGGTTAATAAACAAAATACACCATCACACTTCACTCAGAATAAACATCATGGTACTAAACTCTATCTTCTCACTAGCTGAAAGACAAGAAAGCAGCAGACCAGATCTCTGATAAAGCAATGTCTTAGAGAGACATATAAGGGGCCTTACAATTCTGATGCTTCCCACCTGCCTAAGAACTGTCAGCTCTTAGCAAGCTCACATAGTATTTATTTCAGCATGGTTCAATAAATTCAACTAAATCACTAGTATGAGAGATGGTAACATGGCTTTTCAAAACAACACATGTTCTACTCCACTCTGCTGAAGCAATACTTGCCAAGGCAGACAACCAAAACCAGCTTTTCCAGCTCTCCTGTTTGTCAAGACGCAACAGGCCACAAACATGAGATGTGCCACTGGGGAGAAAACAGCGTCAGAGAGAAATGCTCTCCTTCCCAGTGCAAAAAGGGGAGCTGCTCACACAATGGGAACTTAAAGCTGGGTCCTTGACTTTGCATCTGACTTGAGTGGGATGAGAAATTAGCATACCACAGCAGCAGCCTCACTCAGCAGGCTGACACACAAAAGTTATTTAAATCTGCCGCTCACTCGGCAACTGAGTTACCCAACATCTAGCAGACAAGAAAAACACTGCCTGTTTCTTTCCGAGACACACAGAGATAGATATACTTACTGGATCTGTCAGCATAGCACGAAAATGTGAAGCCAAAGCGAGGAAAGCCAAGGTGTTGAACAGTGTGCCATTGATGACACTATAAACATAATCTCTCGATGGAACTAGCATGACAAGAAGGACTACAAAGTCGGCATAGAACACCAGCATCCAGGTAACGACAGCACATGCAATACCACAGCCATCTCGAATAAACCACATTGTTCCCAGGGAAGTGCGGCTAGGAGGTGGAACACACTTTTCTGGCTGGAGGTATTCAGGTTTCCTTTCAATATCTCTGAAGCGGTGGACTGGAGTAATCATCATAGGCTATTATGTCCATACTTGCATCTGAAAGAGAGTCAGAAACAGTGTTCACTGCTTTGCAAGACCTGTAGACTTCCATTCACATAATGGCATGGGGATCACGTGGGAAATTCCAAACTGCAGAAAGTGAGTTGAAAAAGCAAACAGGATAAATAAACCAAACACAAAATAGTGCATTTTGAAACCAGACACTTGCACTTATCAGAACACTTCTTACTCAGAAGACTCTCTTACGTGCTTTTAAGACTTGCTTAATTACACATTAAGTCCACTGGTGTGCCACCTCCACCCTTCCAAAGGAAAGGCAACAAGCATTTTAATGAAGAGAAAGTGATCAGGTAGGTGCCAACAGGAGCTGCCACAGCAGGAACTGAAGCAAGAACTGCACACTGTCACATGAGGAAAAAAGGAAAGACGTGACACAGCTGGCAGGGTCCCTTTTTTCTGTCTCAGACCCGGGGAAGGGAAGGGTCTCTCCTACACATACTGGGAAGCTTAGCAAGCGGAAGAGGTTTCCTTTCTCCTTAACCTTAACTCACAGCTTGGGGGTAACAGTGCAAAAACAAACCACTGTGAAGTAGCCGTGACAGGACCTGCTGAAGAAGCAACCCAGGCAAGTATCTTGACAGAAATTTCTAGTCTTGGCTGGAGGATGCTCTTCCTGAACAACAGCTATCCCACTCTCACCTCCTCCTTTGGCCTTACGTCCCTTGTAGGTCTTCTGCTTTGCCACGCTTCTCCCATCACCTTTGCTCCATCTCTCAGTGGCATTTGTTTTAGGTCCCCTTTAGCACTTCTAGCTAACTCCACTCCACTGTAATAAGGGCACTAACAGGACACTCGCTGCCATTGCCCTGTCCTCTCTGTCTCTGCCAGGCACCTTGTCTACCCAGAGGGTAAGGTCCATCTTGGAACCAGAAACTGTACCACTCCAGGTATGTACAGCACTTACTGTAGTTTCAGTGTAACTCCCACCAAATGCAGGCATTTGAGAAAACAAAAAAGGTGCTCATAAGACTTTGGCAGGCTATCAATCAATCTGCACTGTGAACACACACCACTCAATGTTAGAGCTCACCTGGAATGTTACACTTTGAAAGTGGCTCTTTATACACCAAGCAACTTCTTCCAGAAACAATTCTTAACAGGGTATTTGCACAATGCTCTAAAAGCTCAAAACCAAGACAATCCCTACATAAAGACCCACCTTCTACAAAATGGATACAATAATTTCACTACCAAATACACTGAACTGCATATAACTAAACAGAAGGGTTCAGCCTCCTATTTCAACATGTAAGGATTATTCTCATTTCTTTGCAAAAGAAAAAAAAATAGAACACATTTTTCCATTTTAATTCAGAGAATGGGAGACAATGTTCACTGTTAATTACTTTTTCTGCCAAAAAAGTTCATACTAAAGCAATTTTTGTGCTTAATTGTTAAAAAAGTGCCACTGTTGCCTATACAAAATGGACACATTTTACAGAAAACATAGTGAGAGGATCACAGAAGTACCTAGGACCTTAAACTTCTGTCAAAACTTTTATGGCTAAGTTCTGTCGAATACAAGGAGAAAGCTCTATTTTGCATAACACTGACCTAAACTCAGATGCTACTGCCACTACCTAGACAGGGAAGGAGATGATAGTTTGCTTTCTAGTTGTTATTTCAAGGGGACCAAATTCATAAGAGGACAATTAGTCTCTCACAGCCAAAGAGTGAGGTTATTAACGAGCAGAATTATTAATTAAATCCAAGCACTGAAATGACAAGCTTGTGCATGTTAGTGCAAGTGACACAGAAGAGAGGTGACTGGAACTGCTATTGCCACAGCGAGAGGCAAAAGCCAAGACAGCAAAGTTTCTAGGTGCACAGAAGTGGATGAATCAGACCATTTACAATATTTGTTTTCTAACATAACTGAGATAAATAAACTAGGAGAATTAGGTATTTTCTTATATTTCTGCTTTTAGCATTTAGTATGCTGCCAGGTGAGAGAGTTTAAGATGTTTTACGAATCTGAAGAAAGTCGCATGGATTAATGGTAAAGCATACCAGTCTTACACTTATACATACAACACACAGAACAGAAAAATCAGGATAAAAATGTGCACGTGTGGATCTCATTTACATTGGCAAGGAAAAAAAAAACCAACCAACGTCTCCTCATTCACAAAATTCATATACCACATTATAATTACCTTGCATTTTAACCACAGCTATAATTTAGCCTCATGACTCTGGATACTTAGGGAGACAAGCTATATAATTTAAAGAAAGTGACTACCCAAACAATCTGGTGGTCTAAGTTCAGATATATCTATAGCTACTAGTAAATCCATACCTCTTCCCCAGTTTTTCACAATTTCTAAGGACACTTAGGTATTCATACATTCACACAGACTTAAGTATTTTAAAGACTCAATCCCTCCCCCAAGGAAACAGGTTAACCTTCATTGTATTATTTAATAACCTTATTAAAATTGTTATGCAGGTTTGCCAGCTCAAAATAAAGCTGACATAATTAAAAACTCATGCCTGGCAACAATGTTTATTTGACAGTAGCATCATATTGCATTAAAAAATACAAGGGAAACCAGTAATTTAGGTGTTTGATTTTCAAACGGAAGTCTTCAACTTGACACATGAGGTGCAGTAACAAGCTGGGATATTCCTGAACACGGACTTTCAGGATTTTTTGCCTAGACTCTGAGCCTTTCTCTCTGCCTCCGCCCCTCCTCCCCCAAGGTTTTGTTTCCCAAAGCAAAGGACTGAAACGATCACAGGAAAAGCAAACTCCTATTTAATAGAGCAATTAGTTTGACAAGTTACCTTAAGGCCAGTATTAGTAGAGACTGACTGAAAGCTAGACAAATACATAGGGATCAAACTGTGGGTTTAGTCCTGAACAGCACACTTCAGCAGTCAACTAAAAATTAATCTCTCTTGCAAATGCAGGAAGTGGTTCCACTCCATTAAGAGTTCTACAGCTCTCTCAGAAATATTATTGAGCTGAATTGGAGGGAGAAAAAAACCCCACAAACCTATTGCTGTGTAATTGTCTAAGGAGAAACTGGAAGGAGCCTTGAGACACCTCAGTCTGAAAGTCTGAGGACTTGTTTCCGTAATGCAGTAAGGAAGCGGTTAAGAGGATAGAGCACAGACCTCCAATTTGGACTTCTGGCTGGAGGACAAATTTGTTATTTAATGCCCTTTGTTATTTAATGCTTGCTTTAGAGGCATCATCAGACAACAATATGAAAAATCCGTACATAAACACCATTCATTATTTGAGAAATACACGTGTATTTTAATGCACATTATCTTAAGAGTCAAGTTACAGCAGCTTAGAGTCTCAGCTTCTCTTCTACAAAACTCGGTTAGGTTTTTGGTTTTTTTAATTCCCTGTTCTTAACATACACAAACATCTGGTTTTGTTTATGTTGTCCAACCTGGTATTTTCATATAAACAATAAATAAAAAAAAAAAAGATTGGGGGGAGGGAAGCAGTAACTTGCCCTAACTGGTCTGCCCTGCTGCATATGAACTTAATTTATAACACACAGATGGAATATGTCAGTTCCTCCTGCTACGTAAACAATGAAGGCAAAGGACTTAAGGACTTAATCACAGTGTCAGGCTACAACAGAGGCCACTAGGTAAGTGTGAGATACAATGACAACACACACATCAATTTAGCATAACGACATGTCAGAGCAAAGACCTTTTCTTTTTTTATCTGGAAGGCATTTGTCATTACAGGAATAATAAAAAAAAGGTGATATCACATTAGAAATGTAAACAAAACACATTAAAATCCACTTCCTGCTACAATGAACACTTAAAATATGCTATTACACCCTATATAAATTAAATAACTGTCTTTTGACCTGCCATAAGCCATGTAAAAGATCTATTTTTTAACGGCCTGTGACCACATTAAGAATACATTAAGAATGAATGATGTGGGCCCTCACCCAATGTGTACGTGAAAGCTAACTGAGGTTCTGATGTTATAAAAGTTAAACCAAGCTTAATGCCATCACCACTGTCACCCTGCTGATTTTCATGAAATTACTCATGCAAGTAAAGTCAAGCACATGGGTATGACTTGTAAAACTACAGTATTACTATGTACATTGCAACCATTTCCTCTGTCAGAAGTCCATTACCATTAAAGTTTGGGAAGAGGTTACATTTTGTCATATGAACTAAGTGAATTTCAAGTTCTGCCGATTACAGGAAAACAATTGGAGAAAAAAAAGAAAAAAAAAAAAAGGAGGGTGGGAGAGCGAGACCAGGGCAGATCATGGGCATTTTTTTGAGGTTTTCAGTTTTTGGTTTTTTTTATATATTTTAAAGAGATACTTCAGAATAGCTTTTATAAGATGGAGTTCATTGATAGTATTTTGAGAGCTGACAAGCAACACTCAAGTTAACTTTTACTGTCATCAAAAGGAAGCAAACATACATAACCAGTCATGTTATATTCATGACAGCTAAACTAGGCGAGCTAGATCCACAAGACAGGATGTCCCTTTAAATAAAACCAACAAACTCCAGATCGACAGAAACTGCAGGGGAGGTAATTTTGAAGTTTGTTTCATTTTTCTGTACATAAAACTGCCTTGATTATAACACAGCATATTTAATCTTCCTTTCCAACAGAAACGAGAGAAAATGCGTTTTCTAACTAACAGAGTACTTACCTATTGCTTTCCTGCCACACTTTCATAGTGCCCAATCTAACAACAAGCCTATCAAAAACTTACCAAAGCAAGTTCTAGCAGGGATAACAAGGCAATATTAGTATTCATATATTTTTTCCTAATGGCTCCTGCAAGGCCTAAAAAGCTTTATCTGATCAGCAGGAGTGGAGCAAAACAGCCCAGCTATGCTGAGAATTTTTGGCAGTCTCCTGCGGATGCATCCAGATATTCATCAACATGGCAGTTTCCAAACCCTGGTTTACAAAAACTCGGAGGGTCAGTGGGACATTTCCAACAGCTCTGTGAAAGACAGCTAAAAAAAGCAAGCCTATTATTAGCAGGCTTAAATTTGCTATAGAGAGCTGTATTTCCATTGGAATATTTTCAGGACTCCATACACGGTTAAAAAAATGCAGGCAAACAAACAAAACAAACCTAACCCAAATCCAAAACCGCAAACAGGTCAAAACCTACCCCTCTTGGGTTAAAATGGCAAAAGCAGTAGGGAAGGACGTTAACGCTGCACTGACAGGACACCCGATGACTCAGATCAAAATGTCACAGGGCAAAGTCAGTACTGATAGCCCTACTCCAGCCCCCCCAAGAGCAGGTAATGGGATTATGCCTAGCGTAAATAAATTTTCATTTTTCTTCTGGCAATTCAGCCCATGTTAAGGAGTATGGTTTCAGCCTAAGTATTACATTACCAGCTATGTGTTTGCTTTTAGTAAGAGGCTCACAAACATCTCTGATTCCCCTGAAACCTTTGGCTACTGAAGTCCTGCAATTTCAACAGTTTCAGATCCCATACCGAAGAAAAATGGCATAAAGAAATCATAAAGTGAATTATATTAAATCCATTTAAAATAATCTTTAAAAAAGTTACAAGGCTTAAAAGAAATATGTGTTTTCTGAGGCTAAATGCACAGGCTTGGATATGCCTGCCTTGGAAAGACAGCACACAAACCAGTTATAACATTATTCCATACATGACAGGAATAAGTGGCTACATTACAATGCTGCTCTATAGTCACAGTTGAGAAAACTGTTTACATTATTAACTATTTTGATGAATCATAATTTTTTTTTTATTTTTATTTATTATTTTGAAGAGGCCATGTGTGAACAAGACCTTAGTAAAAATGGATCACACTAAAATCATACTTTTATCATCTTTATTAGAAGCATCTTATTAGAGGGGAAGATTTAATTGAAGTGGTGCATTTCTGAAGAATACGTTTGAACAGGAGTATGAATACACAGAGGGAATTTCTCCCTCAGGAGACCAGGGGGAGGTGGAAATTACCTCAAAGACATCTCTCAGATCTAGAAACTCCATCCTGAGGGCCTGGATCTGGCTGAGAGTGACAGGCTCAAAAGAGTCACAGCCACATAAGGCACAATCCCCACAGTTCTCCTCTCATTTACATCAGTGTAAACAAAAAGCAACTTCAACAGTGCCAGAGGAATTCCATTAGTAGAACTGTAAGGAAAATTTCTCAATTAAAAACATGGGGGTCTTCCTATCCTAATGTTTGTGGTACACAATCTCTCAGGACCGATGGTGACAGCTTCCTGGTTAATGTCTGTACCATTTCTGTTTAACTAATGGATATGTAATGTATAAATAAATTATAATGCAGTGAAGACTGACCTAAGAGCCTGAGTTATCTGTTAAGTGATGGCACCCCCACCTACACGGCCTGTCAGCTGCTAGCCTGAGCAAAGGAGGGGAGACAATGTAGTTACTGTCCAAGGTACATAAACACTAGACCACTAAGGATGAGTGACAAAATTGCGGCAACATCTAGGAACAGTACACAAGGCACAAGGGCAACAGAGATTACAGTCAGACTTGGATCTGACTTGGTCGATCACAGAGTTAGTGATCTTAATAAGCTTTCGATCAGAGATGGAAGGGACTTTATAAAACTGTTATTAAGTATGAACAAAATAAATTATGGTAACTTTTTAACTATCAGAGCTGCAAGGGCGACAGAGAAATTCTGTCACTTCAATCTTACAGTTTCCCAATATACTAAATACACACAAGCTACTTAACCTATGTAAAAAGAGAAATATTAATCCTGAATATATAAATACAAACCAGATAGGTGGCATTGCCACCTATCTGGAGTAAGTTTTGGAAGGAAAGAGCAATCTTGCAGAAGGGACTGCAATGGGAAACAGAAAACAACAAATGGGGGTGTCATGCTTTCCCACAGCACTGCAGTTATCCTGAACAGACAGCCTTATGAGAAACAAAGCAGGAGAAGCTGCCCCAGTCTTCTAGACAGCTTTGCAATTTTGATGCTGACTCAGGACTTAAAACAGCAAGCCACTGGATTAAGGGAATGTAAATTCTCAATTTGCCCTGTATCAACGTTTTTTTAAAAAAAAGGAAAGACAAAAATTAAAGGGTTTGTCTATACAGCTGGCATTATATTTAGCATCTATTTTAAAAACTACACTTCTTTCATGGCATAAGGAATGTATTTTCCAGAGAAGCAGAAAAGAGTTGCAGCTTTACAGTTTTAATCATAATAAGAAGCTGAAAGAACCATCCTAGTCTAAAAAAAGTTACCTTTCAAGGCAGAAAGAGCACTTTAACTATCAGACATACCTTTTCACTCAGATGGTCTAACCCAGGACTTGGGTCTCAGCCACTTCTGCTACAGCCCCCCCTTCACAAGCATACACAAGTCACTCAGTCTCTCCATACTTTTTTCCCCCACTTGCAGTCTACACTTCTTCCCTACCATATAGGCGTAGGGAAGATACAGGTATGAAGGCTGTAAGGCATTTAGATTTTAAATCCAAATACTACACCTCAGCAGGTATCTAGACCAAATACAGAAAATACACAGGGCATACATTAAAATACTGCAGTAATAAAAGAGGGACCAAAAATTCATCACCTCTATCCTGAAAAGGCCTGAAGTTAAAATCATGACTGTCATGATCCACCTTTGTGACGTTAAGGGTTAGCCTAGAAGAAGCCTATGCTGCTACTTCTGAGAACTGGAAAAACCTGCAGGTTCAAAGCTGCTGTGTGTTAAAGCTTTTGAAATGTAGTGAAGAACTCCTGTGTTGGCAAACCATGCATTTCTTGTTTTGCTCACTGTTGCACTAGCAAGTACGAGGGATCCTCGTCTCCATAAAAAATACAGTTGCTGTGTGTAAACATTAATTCTGTTATCCTTCAAAACACAGAGTTGGAGACCAGACTAACTGCAATACACAGCATACTGCTTATCTATTCCATGCTACATTGGACATCAGTAATTCAAGCAGTCATTGTAAAGAACAAAAATGTGTATCACATTACTATCTCCCTTTATCACCCGCTATAGCCCTCTCTGTATATATGGTATGGTACTATTGCCTTCCCACTAGGACTGTATGTTTCAGCCTGGGTTTTTTTTCTTTTTTCTTAAATAGCATAGTACTTCACACTATCTTTATTCACTGTTACTGTTTCAACTGGAGCCCATTTGTTTCAACTTCTGCATGCCCCACCACCTTTAAGATTGGTCACCCTTGTCAGTTCTGCATTATTGCAAAACTCAAAGCTGAACTTCAGAAACATGCCATCCACCACCCGCTTAGCAGCAAAAAAACATCAAGGGCCTTGGGCTTCCTCCCATTCAACATTCCTCTGATGTCCAAGGGCATTAACACTGAGTTTTCTGTGTCCTTGTTTTACTTGCTATTACAGCCTCTGGATCAGTGAATTCCAACATTTTTCCAGCTGTGCTGTAGCCTTCCTTCTCATTTCCTTACTTTCCCATTCCTATCCTCTGCTTTTAAATTTTTTTTCTTCCTTGCACTCCTACTCCTTCACCTTTACCAGTTCCATATGGTCACCTTCTAACCTGGTGGGGTGCAGAGATACAAGGCTATGAACCAAGATAACTCTCTCTCCAGTCTCCCGAAGCACTCACAAGCACCCCACCAACCCTGAGGGGCACAGCCAGAAGCAGGCAAAAGGAGTTGTTAACATGCCAGTGCTCCTGTGGAGTAAGAGCCAGCACCTAGCTGCACCTTGCCTGTAACACCTTGCACCTCACTAGCTGGAAACTACTGCTGTATGAGGAGGTCTTTGGCACCCACAGCCTGCAGAGGCAAGTTGGCTCACTCTTTTGGACTCCCTCTCAAAAGGACGATGTGTAAAGTGTTACTGGCAGACTTGCTGCACTGCAGTTCCAGTCAAGTTACAGGCTATCTTTTTTTCTTACTGTCTGCACAACCAAGGAAATACACAGCTCTAAATGGGAAAGCTTTAACTTCTCATTTTCTCTAATGCAACCTTAAGTTTCAGATTAGTTACATGCACAAGTCAAATACGATGTTCCTGGTACCACCATTCACATCTGGTTTGCTTCAACCAGCTAAGCACAGGACAGGAAAAATAAAAACTGGCAACAAGCTTTTCTGTCTTGTCATAATTTACACTACCTGCTGTCTTCCCTCAGGAAGGCAGAAAAACTATTCCAGAATATCACCCCAAGAAAAAGATCACATCTACGCCGTAGAGGGACCAGGGAAAACCATAAGCTCAGTCAATTAACATCTGCAGAGACTGGCTGAGCTACAGCCAAGCCATTTTCATACTGACACCACTGTGGGTGCCCCCATAGTCTCCTCTACAGGAGAGATATCCCATTATAGATGTATGGGAAATGTCTGCACGAGCAAGCTTCATGGCTCCACAAGCACGTTTCCCCGAAATAATGAAACACAAGGGTTTAAACTGCATTGACTACACAACATGGCTCGCTCCTGTTCTACTGGAGATGCACAGCAACCCACCCATCAAGAAAAGTAAATGCATGTTAGATAAAAGATTCACCAAGCTGAGTTACCATTGCCCAGGCTACACACATACTGCCGAAGACTATCAGTTGCTCCTCTTTGCTGACACAAAGGAAACTGCCCAGGAGAGACACATAACTACTTGGGCACAGCAGACCTGCATCTGCTGAGGAATTAAGCATTCATCTTCTTGCAACCTGCTCCCAATAGCTAGATTAAATACTTTGTCTACTACCAAACAAGCAATTTCAAACCAAAATACACACTCTGCCTCTAACTACACCACCTAAAATGAAAACTAAAAAGGAAGCAGAAACATACACAAAAAATACCCAATAGGTGTCAAATTTTGCAACAAACATTTCAGCTTTTAGGCAGACCTTACATTTGTCCTTTTATAAACCTATAATCGCATGGAGCTTTGGGTTGCTCCTTCTAACTCTCAGTGAGCGTTCAGTCAGACACAACTTACTACCACAAGGAGCTCCCACTGGTATGACAAATACTATTGCATCAGTGAGATAGCACTAAGAGCTATGCTGACAGTCGCAGTGTTTGAAGGACCGGATCTTTATTGCATGTGGGGCTGCATTTCTAAAGACATATGAATTAACATGTGGCTCCCCTTGTAATGACTCTTGTCACTGAAACACCTATGACACTATACAAAGGACTTATTTGTCACTTTCGCCAAGCAAAGAAAAACATGGTACTTGCTAAAGCCTTGCTATCTACACCACCAGGCATCAGAGGCAGTCACTCACTGCACCCCGCTAGCCCCTTCTCTGTGATTCCGCTGTATCAGAAGGACCACTGGAATTTAGGCTCCTTTCCTACAGATCTAACATTGCACACCTTTGCTGTGTCAGGAGGCTGGCACACAATCTCTCTCTCGCACGCTGAAAAACAACGTTTTATCTTTTCCGAATCAGGATAAGGGGAAGGAGATCTAAATGAGCTCTGGTGTCCACCCAGCATCCCTCACTGGCACGCAGGCAGGGGGAGAGAGCATCAGAGACCAGACTGCTGCCTCCTCCTCCTCCCCCAAGCCCATGTTTTCCAGAAGACTGTTTTCTAATGAGCCACCGTGAGCTCTTGCTTTGTCTTAAAAATCACTTTTCAGAAGTACTCCAGTAATACCCAGAAGCTGCCATTTAAAAACAGTCCGGCTTACTTCCTACTAACATATAACTCGCCGTCCATTGCGACTAAACCCACCACAGCACAGTGCCATGGCTTCAACACTGATCACTCCCGACGCTGAAGTCGCAACAGCCCGACAGTGCCATGGGACGGCCGCAGCCAAACGCCGGGTGACCGCAGCCACCTCTGAAGCGAGAGGGCCCGCTCCACCGTCCAGCCCCGCGCCGATGGGCACGTTTCATCACTGCAACGCACGAAGAGATTCCAGTACCTCCGGCCCGTCACCGCAATCCACTAACAGACCCCCCAAGACCCCGGCGGAATGGCTGGAGGCTCCCGGTTTGAATTTCCTGCCGAAGGGGACATTACGCTGCTCTGAAGGGCCCCCGGAGCAGACCTAAATCACGCCTTTAGCCCGGTATTACTTAACGTACTCAGCCTCAGCAGTATTTAAAGCCCAGCGCTGGAAGCCAGCGGATCAGCAGGCGGCGAGGATGGGCGACCGACGCCGACAGCTCCAGGAGACGCCGCTGCGGGACGAGACCCACCGACCAGCACGCCCCAGCGCCTGCCTGCGGCCCCGGCGGAGGGAAGCGGGGCACCGAGCGGCCCTCGGCCGGCCGCGCCAACAACACGCCCGCCCCGGCTGCGCGGGGAACGGGCACCGGCAGGGCCCCGCGGGGTTGGGGGCGACGGGATGGCAGCTCCCGCCCTCCCCCGCTCCCGCCGCACACCTTGCCCGCGACGTCGACCCGTCGTCGGTCGGTCCGTCCGTCCCCTTCCCCGCCCCCGGAGAGGACCCCGGAGTAGCCACATAGTGTATTAAACGGCATAAAAATAAACCATCGCCTGCTCAGTGGTACGTGAGCCCATCCGGGGTGAGGAGACTGATCCCGTTGTTGCGGGATCCAGGCTGCCGAGTCCCAAGAGGAATTGGCCAAATCTTCACCCATCGAGGGATTACTCAAATAACGGAAATGTGAATTCTTTCCGAGCTGTGGCCATAGCACGGGCTCAGATACTTTCAAAGTGTCTTCATTTGGATTGGCGTAGTTAATTAGCCTTTGTCCCTTGATTTCCTGTGGTTTCTTCCTCAATATCAGGACATAAATTTAAATTTAAGGTTCCAGGTCCACATCCCATCGGTGTTCCCCAGCAATCCCTGTTCTCCCGTACGAGACCACCACCAGGCCTGTTCTAAACCCATGGTTACTATCAGAAGAATAATGGTGCGGGTTTTTTCCTATTTTTTTGTCCATTAATTTAATTGTTTGATGAGTTCTGGCAGGGGACGAGCTTTTCGGCTCATTAGTGGCTTCCCAAATACCAGCAGGACAGGAACCACCTTCTTGCATCCATGAAAAATCCCCCCGTTTTCCCATCCCTCCTTTTCCGATTCATTGCTCCCCGGGACACAGGGACACCAGGTGTCAGGGACATTGGGACACAGGGTGCCAGGGACATCAGGGCCATAGGGACACTGGGGACATCACGACTGAGGACGTGGGGACATCAGGACACAGGGACCTTGGGACACAGGGACATCGGAATCTGGGACACAGGGACATCGGGACACTGGGTGTCAGGGATATTGGGGCACAGTGACATCGGGGCCACAGGGACATTGGGACACTGTGTCTCAGGAACACAGGGATCTGGGACACAAGGACACAAGGACATCGGGATCCGGGACATCAGGACAGAGAGTGTCAGGGATATCAGGATCCAGGACACGGGGACACCAGGGCCAGAAGGACACTGGGGCCATAGGGACATTGGGTGTCAGGGACATTGGGACCCAGGACACAGGGACCTTGGGACACAGTGACATTGGGACACTGGGTGTCAGGGACACAGGGATCTGGGACACGGGGAATTCAGGACATCAGGACAGTGGGTGTTGGGGACATTGGGACCTGGGGCACAGGGACCCTGGGAGCCAAGGCCCTGGCACAGGGGGCTGCCTTCCCACCCCATCCCATCAATCCCAGCCCTTCCCACCGCCTCCCATCCTTCACCATACCCCTTTCCCACCCCACCTCCATCCATGTCCCCATTCCTGCCCCACTGCAGCTGACCTGGAGGCCCCCCCCCCCCAAACTAGCAGGCACCCAAGCTGTGGGGCAGTTTCAGGGGGACCCCAGCCCTGTGGTCCTGAGGGTCCCGGCCGTCCTTGGCGGCGGGGGGCTGCAGGGGTCCCATCCAGCTCTTTATTCCCAGCACACATGGACGCTTCGGCATCGTTCTGGGGGGGCCGTGGGGACATGAGGTTGGGGGTCACAGTGGGGCTACGGGGTCCTGAGCAGAGGCCAGCGGGGCAGGGTATGGGCAGGATGCGGCCGGGGGGGGTGTGATGGAGCAGCTGCCCCCCCGTCCCACCTCATTTCCCAGGCCAGTAAAGCACGAAGCCGTCGCGGCTCTTGCTGAAATCGGGGGTGACCGCCCCTGGCCGCGTCTCCACCATCAGCAGCCACCGGCGCCCACGTAGGCTCAGCTGGATGCAGTCGGAGACTCGGACCTGCAGCTCCCGCTTCGTCCTACAACATGCCGGAATCAAGAGGTTCAGGGGGGCTCACGGGGTGCCGGGACACCCTCCCTCAACCCCGAACTGCCCAACTCACACTCGGCAGTGCTCCAGGAGGACTCCCACCAGCTCGCCCACCCGGTTGTCCCCCGCTGGTTGCATCTTGTGCAGGCACACGGCCAGGTCGTCCTGGCTCTGGGTGTGGAAGACCACCAGCTGCGCCTGGCAGCTTGTCACGCTCAGCCCCGTCACCTGCGGGGATGTCCGGGTGTCACTGCCGTGGCCATGGCTGCATGGCGGCATGGCATGGCCAAGGCACCATGGCCAGGGTGGTGGGGACAGCATGGTGGGGACAGCATCACACTTCTGTCCCAGGGGAGTTCACCGTCCTGATGTGGATGGCCCCAGCACGTGGCCATGGGGACCACGGAGGGGTCTCCAACCTCTGGGTGGGAGAGGGACAGCCAGGACACTTGGGTTCTCCTCATCCCGGTTCGCCAGGACAGGGTGTAGGGGACATCAGTGGGGTTGGGGACACTCACGGTGCTGAGGGGCAGCGCCCGCATCACCCGGTACTGCTTCCGAGGGTCCAGCTTGTAGAGGTGCTGGTCCGTCACGAGGATGGCCCGGTCCCGGCTCTTACCAAAGCGGTTGATCTGCGGAGACAGGGACAGGCGAGGGGACACGCTGGGACAGGGCGGGGGTTGACATCGAGGCGGTGGCCGGGCGGGACCCGCTCCCCTCACCTTGCGGACGTGGCAGGAGAAGAGGACGGAGCCGAAATGCACCTTGTCCTTGAGGGTCTGGAGGCGGCGAGCGAAGGGCAGTGCCTGCCCTGGGTTCTCGCTGGGCTGTGGGGAGCCGAGGTGTGGGGTGGGGGTGGCACCCTGGGGTGCGTCGTGGGGCACCCCCAAACCCACCAGCAGCCCTTACCGAGGAGAGGTAATCCCGCGCCCAGCTGCGCTGGCAGCCCCAGTCCTTCCGCAGCCCCTCCAGTGCCTCCATGGCAGCCACCTTGGCCCGGATCTGCCCCATCTCCGAGGGGGGGATGTTCTTGACGATCTGTCGTGCTCGCCACCTGCGGCAGGGGGATGAAGCATGGTCACGTCACTGTCCCGCATCCGCATCCCACACCCCTGTCCCATGCGTCCCTGTCCTAAACTGCAGTCCACATCCCCATCTCATGTCCCTGTCCCACATCCCTGTCCTATGTCCCTGCCTCTTGCCCCTGTCCCATGTCCCCATCCCACATCCACGCCCCTGTCCCACATCCCTAGTCCACACTGCAGTCCCACGTCCCCATCACACATCCCTGTCCCACATTCCCACCCCAAGTCTCCATCGCACATCTACATCCCATGTCCATGTCCACGTCTCCATCCACATCCCCATCCCACATTCCCATTCCACATCCCTGTCCCATGTCCCCATCCCACGTCCCCATCCCAATGCGGATGGTACCTGCGGAAGAGGCGCTGGCTGGCATCTTGGAAGCGCGCCAGCACTGCCGGCGGCTCCGGCCAAACCACGCTTTTGCCGAAATCGGGGAGGGTGCGGACGGCCTGGAAGCGCCGCAGCAGCTCCCGCAGGTACGCCTTCACCTTGTGCCGTTTGTAGTAAGCCATGATGGTGTAGGCAGCGCGCAGGTAACGGCAGCGCCGGCGTGCCAGGGCACCGCGCCAGGCCTGCCGAACGCCGACGGTCAGGGCAGGTGCTGCCCCATGGATCCCCCCATGCTGGGATCCCCCCCCACAGCACGCCCTACACCATGCCCCGTGCCATGCTTTGCCCATGCTCTGCGCCATCCCATGCTCCACAGCCTGCCCCACGCTGTCCCCAGTCCCTGCTGCCCCTCTCCAAGCCCACCATCGCCAGCAGCTGCCCGTGCACGCAGAGCCCCGGCTGCCCACTCCCCCTGCCAGCACCACCATTACCCATCCGGCACCCCGGGTGTCCCTTCAACCCCGTGTCACCCCAGCGGAGCCGAGATCGAGCCAGCTCGTGCCACATGTGCCCACCTTCTGCAGCAGCAGGACGATGATGGGGATGAGCTGCGCCCGCTCCTGCTCGAGGCAGAAGAGGGTGCGAGGCGTGCGGATGAAGACCTTGGTGTGGCCGTAAGCCACGTCGCCCTGGAAGCCGTGCTGCTCCAGGAGGGCTTGCGTGGCCTCCCGGTCAGTGGCCATCAGGTGGTTGGGCCACGTGTACTCACAGGTCATCTTGTACCTGGGGGGCAGAGCAAGGTGAGGGGGTGGCGGGGG
>JANZLQ010000009.1:9265587-9291521 GCA_026212715.1 Elanus axillaris | reverse complement strand
GGGAAAGCCTTAAATCTGTCATAAGCCTGAAAATACTGGTACCTTGTGGTCAGGTGGGAAGGTACTTGTTTTCAAGTCTCATTCCAAAAGACAAAAACCCAGAAGGAATGTTACAAACCTGGACATACTCCGTTGCTATGTAATTTAGCCATGTGCACTTTGATCAAAGCATCTATATTCACGTCCTATCTGTAAACAAAATTTGAGATGTGCAACCTCAAAAGAGAAAACAGTATATTTTGCATAGTCCTGCAGCTTATGAATTAAAAACATCTCTCAAATATTTTCTAGTGGTCAGTGTACTTGGGAGGTCCTATAATTATGTACAGTTAGACTTGAAAGAAAGTGACTTCAACTATACACACCACAAAGATGCAGACATATGGACACATATAGATATGTGTCATAGATCAAGAATATATACCTTGACCTTTCAAAATGCATGCATTCTTTCTTAATAATAGAAGGTGTTCTACTTTTAAAGAGCAGCTCATGAATGTGGAGATACACAGGGCTACAAAACTATAAGCCTGTTCTCACCGTCTCTGCCTTTCCCTCAATTTCTTTCACCTTCTAAGTCACTGATGTCAGAAATAAGCTTTTAGGCATTTTTGAGAGCGTTTTTGATACATGTATAGCCTTCTCCACATAATTTGCCCCAGCAGCCTGCTGTGCTGAGCAAGGAGAATCAAAGTGTGCAATCTCTTTTCATTCCCTACCCAATCACAGTGCATTCTGTGTTGGGGGTGTGCATTAGGTTCTGTTGAAATTTTAGCAATTCACTACTGAGCATCCCTCGGAGGATTTCCTCATTGTTTTTGTGTGTGTACGTGTGTGTGTTTTTGTGTGTCCCCAGTTTGGAAAAAAAACCTGATAGGAATCTGTCCTTTTGGAGGAAAAACTTCTTTGAATAAGGTGAGGTCTAAAATGTTTTCACTTTTTTCCCCACCCCCAATCACTTTTTCACTTGCGTATCAGTAAATTAAAAGCAGTCCTTTCTAGAGACTCCTTTGCTTCCCACAACTCACAGTTGTGCAGACTTTCTTAGCCCTTGAAAAAGCGGGGTGGGGCTGGGCACAGATCTCGGTACAGGGTGCTCCAGCTGAGAAGAGAGTGTTCATTTCTTTTTGGAGGAATTGTACCATGCTTGATACAGGCTGTGTTCCTAGCCTGTAGGCACCACTGTAATACAGATAAGGCTTTAGAATAGCAGCCTGAACATAAGCCTAGCAACAGTACAGACACATCCCATTAGTGCGTTTTAATAAGAAAGATATTGCAGGGCTTACTGAGTTATCCAGTAAAATCCAATAATGACTGAAAGTGGCAAGTTAACCTCTCTGTATGCAGCAGCTGTTTGCAAAGAAATAATCTGATCACCTTTGTATTTTGCTTTCTATCCCAACTTTTTATCATTCTTTTTATACAGTTCAGTCTGTCTTCATAAAAAGAAATTGTCTTTCCAGAATGTCTGATTTATGATTTGCTCCCAGTGCGGGAGTTTATCTCATTCTTAAATAGATTTTGAAGAGCAATCAATGCAATCAGTGTTGCAAAACTCATTTTGCTGTCTTCATACAGCATAGATTGATGTAATGGAGAGGCATCCATATGTTCTCACTGAAGTCATTTCAAATGCTTGCTGGGGATGTGTGTGTTCATAGAGTAGTACTGGCAGCTGGGAGCAGAGCTTGTTAGAGAGCTAATGCTAGACTATGGCCAAATACATCTTTGAGTTGTCTGTCAGCCTGCATAAGATATTAGTGGTTATGGGAGCCCTGCCTTTTTATCTAGTATGCAGTGCTGTTCTTTTCGTTCTTCTGATCTTCATGGGAAAAAGCTAAGCTAGACTCCCTCCACACACTTGAATTCAAATGGTAGTATTATCAACAAGTAGACTTTGACATCAGGATTTCCTTAGATCTTTTTCAGCTACAAGACAAACCAGCTGATGACTCCTTTTCCATAAAGAATAGAGAAAAAATAACAATGTGCCTTTATAACTATACCTTCTATAACTAGCTTTTCATACCATGTTCTGGGTGACAGTTTGCATCGCTGCGTTGAAAACAATTCTACCAGTTGGGTTTGTCCAGCTGATATTTTAAAAAGACTCCTCTTTGAAATAAAGTATAGAAAATGGACTGGCTTGATTTAACATTAAAGAATGAATGTGGTGAGTTTATAAAAAGTATTCGGGTCATAGTCTAGTTTGGAGCCTTAGCACAAGAAGAGTAAGAACAGCAGTGATTTCATTTCAACTTCTATTATTAAATTTTATCAGTTAATTCATTATGAAGTGTGTTAACTCTTCTGTTACATGTATAATACAGTTAGCTGAAAACTTATTCTCCGATCTGTTCTTTCTTTTCATAGATAGGCTTTAAAGACAACTTTGGTTTTTAAAAACCTGTTCTGTTTCTTAATTTTGTACCTTTTCAAGTAGGTTTAAGTAAAATAGACACTTGGTTTAAAGGGACTAGCCTGATGTGCTTTTAAAGAGATTCTTTTTTTCCTCTCCAGTTACTGGAATGTGGTGGCAACCTCTTTGATGCAATCTCTATCGCAGTGAAGGCAGCTCTCTTTAACACAAGGTAAAGCACATATCTCATTTCATGTGAGTGGAAGTGATATGGGAAGTGGAAGAGAAGTACTCTCTGGGAGCTAAGCATTTTTAATGCTTCATTATTTAAATAAGAAATAACTAGGGCAACTTGCATTCAGATACAAGGCAGTCCATTTGCAAGCAGGCAACATGAACTAATGATTTTAATGACCAATAATCAAGTCTCATTGCATTATATGCACAGTCAGGCTCACTGTACGACTTTTGTTCTGTAGCTAGATCCAGAAGAAATTGTCTTGACCGTATGGTTTTGTTGCAAGTAGTTGGAGGCCTTTGTGTTGATGCCTTGTGGGTTTAAAGTGAGAAGAGGTATTCACTGATACGTGATTCTGCTGAATAAGAAGCCCTCTGTCAATGTGACTACTGATTTGTGACTAGCCCCGATTTGCCACTCTGATGTTCTTTTCCATTAACTGTTGGTCTAGAGGCTTTTTTAAAAGTAAGAGGAAAAATGGTGGGGAGAGATTGTTGGGAGGGGGAAATGATATGTCTTTAAAAGAACTTTGCCCCATGTGTTTTAATTCAAAGAATGGAAGAACAGAATCTAGTAGAATGAATGATGCAAGTGCTCTGTGTGTGTTTTAATGATAATATTCAATATTTTTTCTAATGTTTTTATCTTCTTTCTTTATAGGTGAAAGGGAATATAGAGTTTTGTAGCACCTTTTATAAAGAAACTAGTGAATGGCTTTATGTAGTAAAAGTGGCTGGAAGAGGTGCAAAAGTTAGATTCTTACAAGCATAAATGTTTTAAAAGTGGATCTCAAATTGTTCCTTGGCTGTAAATTAGAGATCTGCTGAAGTCACTGGTATAGTTCTGGCTTATTCATCAGGGAACCAGCGCACAGTACTAGAGCTGGAAAAGTACATGCAAGAAGAGGAGGAAAAAATGCTTTTGAAGACAGGTGGTATATCAGGTTATAAACACTTTAAAAGGGGATAAGGGGAGAATCCGTCTCAGACTACAACTTGTATGTATTGCTGAGAAATTTCACATGTTAATCAAGTTCTCAACAGTAACTTTTAAGAGGAGATTAGTTCTGTGACATTAAGAAATATTGTATCAAGCATAATGGCTCACAAAAGAGTTGACAGTATGCTAAAGGGAAGAAATGCTTATGTCTCTGTGTGTGAGCCGCCAGGGTGCAAAAGTCATATAGTTAAGACTTGCTCCCATGAGAGTTGTCTTGCAGATCCAAGGCACGTACTTTATTTACAAGATAACTGTCTTTTTTCTCATTTCAACCAGAATCCTAGTTCTGAATAAAGAGGGCAGATCATATAAAAAGTAATTAAAATAAATAAATAAATAAATGAAAATATGTTGCCTTGGGCAACATGGAGAGTGTAATTGTTTTAATGATTCTTTTTTATTTTTATTCTTCTGACAACAGTATCCTTAATATAATCTTTAATCTGTGGGCAAGCATCCACAGTCTTGTGGAAGTTGGATATCAAATGAAAATGTGGTACAGTATGCTATAATGCAGAGCCTGTTGATTTTTTTACCTGTGAAAACCCTGTTATTGAACTGAGCAGGGAATGTTGGTACATCTAATCTCTCATGAGCTCAGAAAGTCAAGAGGTGAAATTCAAAGTGAAAACCTGTTGTCCTCATTCATATTCCTCTCCCTTTCCCTTGATATCTACTAAGTTTTCCTTGGATCGACACAAGGTTGTTTAGAGTAGCTGCCCACTCTCCGTAAAATATTATTGTCCAAGCAAGACAAGATGTCAGTCTGAAGATCACTTCAGATTAAGTGTTCTGAACTTCTCGTGACATGTGTGTCCTTCTGAGTCTTACTTGCCTTTCATAACCTGTTTACAACCAGGTTTCTGGTTTAAGTGTTTTCAGATCTTGTTCAGTCTTGACTGCAGCCTTGGAAGCAAGAGTAGGGAGCTCAAGCTGCTGTTTTTTTCTTTGAAGCTACAAATTTTTAGATATTCAGATAGACGTTTGAAAACCTCAGCTTCATCCTTAAAATCTTGCTGTAACCATTTTTATAATAGCTATGGACGCATTTTTCTTTAGGGCGAAGTAAATCCAAAATTGTAATTTAAGGAATTTTGTGCAAGAATTATGGGATTAAGTCCTTTGTATGCCTGGCCTGACTCATCATATCCCCTTCAGGCATGGAACAATGACAATATGACTGGTTTAGGGGGAACATTTACTCCTTGGAGTTCTGTATTGTTCATTGTGTTCTAAAAATTATATCAAGATCATGTTCAAATATATCACATATCAAACTTTCTTCTTAACTGTGTCTCCAGGGTGCTTAAGGCTCAATTTATCCATGATGGAAGTAGATATTGCAAAATGTGCAAGTAGCTACTGTGTCAGGACTTGGCATTAAAGTTGATCCTGTAGAATGTGCCTACCTGCAACCAAGGCAACAAACTAGGCAAGTTAGAAAAGCTGTAGAGTTTATAACACAATAGCCTTGCAGATGTCGTGGGTTTTGTGCTGGGCTGCATAGTAGAGGCAGAACTGATGCCTGCTTGCAAGGATAGAACTGGTTTTGCAGTTGTGAAGTCTGGGTCTGCAGCACACAGAAAGGAGGGAGCATTGTTGTGTGACTAAGTCCTGCTGTACAGATCCCTGCCCTGATTAGTGGCAGGAATCAAAACAAAAAAACAAAAGTTGCAAAATACACATGTACAGCTAGTTCTTAAGATAAATCTTCACAAGCCAGGAGAGGAAATACCCAGTGTTCTGGAAGTGCTTTGTGCTACACTCCCTTTGCCTAGTTTTTGTGTGTATATAGCCTCTCTTTATGCAACTATGATGGTTGTGTCTGATGAACTGTCTTTTTGCCTCTGCGGTAGTTTTAATTTGTACCTCTCTCATCTGTTTGTGGCCAAAACAGCTCCTTGCAGGCATTTTTCAGGTGTTCATTCTGGCAACTTTTTCTTGCAGACCAAACATTGCTCCGGTTTCATAGCTGGTTTAGGTTGGAGTTAAAAATTCCTTAATCTCACAGATTTTATTGAAATCTTCCTTCTTTTTTTAAACACTTCTCTGGCATGTGCACTTCTTGTCTAGGCTGTTGTCCAATGTTGTCCATTGTCCTTTGTAGCTTGAGGGTTAGTCACCTTGTGCCTTTATTCCATCAATTTTTAATGGAGTATTTTTAACTGGAAAATAGGATTTGATGCATTTCCAATGAGTTGCAAAGCACTTTGAGTTTCATTTCAGCAAAAAAGTACACATTGCATTTGTTCTGCTTACTGAAACTTTTAGTTTGGCTCAGGCCAGTGTTCTTGTAGGGAATTTGTTCTCACTGAGGCAGGGTTGGCTGTTGTGAAGTACTCACCTCTAGGACTCTTAGCCACAAATAACTAAAATACTTTTCCAGGAAATAACAAAAATCACTTTGTATTGATGGGGGAAATGTTCACTAAATTAGCCCCTACTGCTCCTATTTTAAAAGAGATTTGGTACAGAATGCATAAAAGAATGTAACCTTCAGAGTCTAGTTATAACACTCAACGCTACTGAAAAGTACTAATATAAAAACAGATTGTGGTTACATTCCATATGATTACTTGAAGTTAGCTTTCTAGGGACATCTTGAAATATTTTATGTTTTCAAGTGCAAATGTATAAAAGTGAGAGTACTATGGTTGAGCTGTGTGTAGGTTCTACTGGCCAGTAAAGCACAGTCTCTCAGTCAGTACTCCATCCTAGCCGGCTCCTCAGTAAATGAGGGTATATAAGATGCTGACGTTCTTGGTACCTTGAGATACCATCTTCTACTAAATTTTTTTTAATTACTTTACTCATTATGCTAAGAAAACTGCACTAAATCATCCTGTAAAACTCCCATTAAATGGCTAGCACAGATACAATATACATACTTGTGATACTTCTTACAGTATAAGGAGCCTGTTGAGCTCATTTGTGAAAGAGCTTGTCACTCACAACCAAGAAAGCATTTCTTGGATTTCTGCCTGGATTTTTTATCCCTGGTCATTGCTGTTGTATATCTCTCCTTAGAACAGCAGATTCTTCTGGCTTCTTAAAGAATGAGAATATCTTGCCAATCTTCCCATCTTGCTAAAGAGAAAGGATTTTACTAATGTCATCTTTTCCCTTTACCCCAAGGCTCCTTAGTTAGTGTCACTCTTTCCTGAGCAGCCTTACTACTTGTATTTGCTACTGATGTTGCAGCTTCGCCAAGCAATGCAATTGCTGTAGTTCAGACAACTTTACTGTTGTCTGCAAGGTTGCGAACCACAGTACAAAAGGTTTCAGTCTTGGTAATTTCTCTCCAGTACATCCAGGCAGATGTACAAAGAATTGCTCAGTACTGATTCATGCAAATCCCAAAAGAATCTCTCCCCATATATTAGCATAGAAACCGGTTCAAATTCTAATGGTTTGAGTGATTTAAATATGATGATCTTATCCTAAATATCTTCCCTCTTTACAGTGTTTTCCTCCTAGTCTCAGTGAGTGAGTTGTTAATACAGTTGATAACATTCTGGGTTCTTTTCTAAACATTTAGCCTCACTTAGAGTAAAGGGCACTTCCTGGACAT
Organism: Elanus axillaris; assembly: GCA_026212715.1. Classification (NCBI taxonomy): domain Eukaryota; kingdom Metazoa; phylum Chordata; class Aves; order Accipitriformes; family Accipitridae; genus Elanus; species Elanus axillaris. The sequence continues at coordinate 9,284,351 of JANZLQ010000009.1, read as the reverse complement.
GAGACTGTACAACACTGTATTTGTTATCTGTTCTGGCAATGATTTTGCATGGGTTTTTTTCCACAGAATACCCAAAGTGCGTGTTCTGGAGGATGAAGAAGGCTCTAAAGAGATTGAGTTGTCTGATGACCCTTATGATTGTATTCGACTTAATGTGGATGATGTGCCCTGCATTGTCACACTGAGCAAAGTAAGCCTGACAAATTTCTGACCTTCTACCTAGAGACTTCAGTTTCTATTAAATTCACCTGCCGTTTATTTTCTCCCTAGAGATAAAACTTGTGTTACAGAAATGGTCAGTGTCCACTATGTATATAGTTGCTCATCTTTGGCCTGCTAATTAAGAAGAACTTTTACTGAATAAGGTGGGGTTTTTTCAACCTCTGACTTGCAGGTTTGTACTTGATGCATTCTTAAAATGCATCTTCTTGCATGCAGAAGAGTTGTTTATTATTTTTCATCTACTCCTTACTCAGCATCCACAGCAGCAGATACTTCAGTATGTTAAAACAAATGGTCATTGTTGTGAGGCACAAAGCTTGTGTGATCTGCCTGGAGTTACACAATGAGTATTTGTTTCTGGGAACAGAACTCCATTTTCATGGGTGCAATACTGTCCTTTCCTTTCGAACAGGTTCTTGTTTTCCGTTTCCACATAGAGCACACAGCTAGCACAGTTGATTTGCTGGATGCTGCATTTTCCATTGCAAGAGTTAGTGACGTATTTAGTAACCTGCAAGTTTGTTTGATATTTCTTTAAGCGAGTTGCATAAATAGTAGAAAGGCTGTCAGTGAAGTAGGGACTCACCTGAGTCTTGGGATGTGTAGTTTCCACATGGGGGAAGAAGGTCCATGCTTAGAGTTGCAGGGAAAGGGGAATATGGAGTTTCACATAGATGAAAGGACAGTCAGGGAGGAAAACCCTATGAAATAGTCACATGCTTATCTCAACTCTCTTATGTAAGTACACACAATCTGGGGTCAGAGGCTGTTGAAATACTGTGCTGTCAAGTCAGTCTCTGACCACTACCAAAGACCATATGATATTAGGATGGGACGCTGTAGATAATCTGAGTGGTAGCTCCGTTAGTTAACCTCTTAATGAAGAGCTTAGACAACTGCAAAATAATACATCATTTTGTCACTAACTTACAGATTGGATATAGGCATGTGGTGGATGCTACCCTTCAGGAAGAAGCCTGTTCTTTGGCCAGCCTGCTTATTTCTGTGACCAGTAAAGGTGCCCTCACTTCAATGAAGAAAGTGGGGAAAGGTAGCCTGGATCCTGAGAGTATTTTTGAAATGATGGAGGTAAGGAGTTTTGAGCAGTTACTGTCTTGGATCATACTGGATGAGCTGGAACTTGGGTACATGAAAAGCTGCAGTAAGGACTTCAAGAGCAGAGATCTTGGTGCTGTGATTAGGTGCACAAGGGACTTGCTGAAGGTTACAGACAGTTCTTTTGAAACAGAATCCAATATGAACTGATGTTACCTAAACTTTAGATGCCTGAAACGTATGGTACTCACATTTGTTTCAGTTAAGTACTTCACAGCTGTAAGACTTGCAAAGCTCAAGTTGATAAACTTTGAGACTATTTTTAAAGAACATGTTCCCTCTTTCATTGTTTCCCTTAAAGACTGAAAGAGCAAAACTTGTAACATGGTAAAGTCCCTATAGAAGTAGAGATGGTACTTTGAAGTGCTAGTGCATGGTGTTCTCTTCTAGCACAACTCATTTGTTTTGTGATAAGCTTACTGTTCTCATCTTTCTGTTGTTTTTTTTGCTCCTTTATTGGGTTTCTGATCTGCCCCTACTCCATGAAGATACTAGTATCTGGATGTTGTTCACATCCACATAAGAATTCCATTTTAAACCTTCAGACTCTTCTTAAATCTATTCTCCAGTATAAATTCTCATGCCTGGGTTTGGCCTTCAGCATGAGAAAGAAATGGGTTTTGAACTTGGACTCAGAATGAAAATTAAATACTTGAAACGAGCTCTGTTTCCTAGAAATCCAGAACTAATTTCAGCATGGCTGTAGTGAGGAATGCAGAAATTGGAGCCAAGTTTGAAAACAGTTGGTCTCAAGTGGAAATGACATGCTGAATATATATGGCACTTCACTGTTTCATGACATTTATCCAGAGTGGTAATCTTGGTGGTACCAGCGGGCTTTTTATGTGCGTTCAAAGACGTCACTTAATCCTTATCTGGATAGAGAAGTGTTATCTCTAATCTAGCATCCTAAAGAAACCAAACTTCCTATGGGTATCCGATATGTTTTCCTTGAAGGATTTTGAGTCCAGTTCTAACTAAATGTCATAGAAAGTTGAGGTTTTGGGTCTAGGGCTGTTACAAAGAGATGGGTGCTTAAGTCAGATACAGGTTCATGGTAGAAGCTTGCCCCTATGCAAATTATCTGCACAAAGCTTTGACTGAAGTCTCTGTTTTGATAACTGATTTTGCTCTACGTTGAGCCCTAAATAGGAAATGAACTTCTGCAGTTCCATTGTGTAGCCTACCCCCAAAGACTGTGCTTGGGATTATGTGATGGTCATCTAAACACTAATCAGAGATGCGTATGGAAGGTAACAATGGAAAATCTTTAAACAGTCTTACTATTCTGAAGAGCTTTAGTGAACTTGTCCCTACTTGTTGGTGCAAGGAGTTAAAAGCTTAAGCTGATCACCCTGTGAGTTGTGCTGTCTCTCACTTGCTTTGGAAGAAGTCCTCCCTCCTGGGTGGTGAGCTGTTTGAAGGCGTGAGAGATAAAGCTGATCAGAACAAACCAAGATGTTGTCTGGGAGGTCAGAGATTATCTGTTTGGCCCTGCCTCAAACTCAGCTGCCTGATTAAGATACCAAGAAAAACAAAAAGGCCTGGGAATGTCCAGTGGAGGAGCTGCATAACCCTTGCTTGACACCTCCATTCCCTTATGATTTGGCTGCAGGTCAGAGAGTGTTCAGCTTTTCCTGCCTGGTGGAGAACAGATGTTCTAGGACTTATCTCTTAGGAAGGCAGCTTTATGGGAAAGTTTTGGGAAGCTGCTAGCATTAGGCTTATTGTTACTGAGTTTATGATCCAACCTGTAAGAGAGGCAAGCAGGAATAAGAACAGTGTTTGTCAATACGAAAGCTCTGCACAGTTCCCATTCACTTTGACCTGATGTGGGTGATGTTGTCTTACATTTGAGGAGAAGAATGCAAAAAGTGTATCACCCCTCAGGACTCCAGACTGCTGCTGTGATCTTTGTCCCAGTGCAGAGCTGTGAAAACTCTTGAGTGTGCCCCCCTTTATTTACTGTGACTCATAGTGTCTAGGATTGACAGCTACCCTGCTGCATCAAAGCTCTTCCCAGATTTCATTTGGTACTATGGGCCATGTTCTGTCACCTGGTTCTTTGATGCGAAGTGTACCTTATTTTAAGGTGTGTGTGCCCATGGTGTTGGCGATTGTCATCAACAGGTGAAAGAGAGCTTTGTGGTCAGCTGTATGGCAGGCATAGGCTTCATTGCATAGATCCGGACCTAGTAAACTCAGTTTAATATAATCTGGCTCTTTTGGGACAGGTAGACTCTTTTCATTTCTGAATGGAGTCAGTATTTCAGGTCATTTTAGGGAAACCCTAGGAAAGCTCTAACAGGCACCAACTGCTTTAAGATCTTTATTTCAGCATTGCCCAATGTTTTCCTGTCCTGCAGCTTCCACAGATACAATTGTGCATGTGAGAAGAGTAGAGGCTGGTATCGGAGCTAATCCTGGTGGTTTTCCACTGCTGGAGTTTATTTCTGTAAAGAAAACCTTCTGTTAACTCCTTTAAGGTCCTTGGACAGTACAGAATTGCACATCATAATGAAGGATCTGCACACAGACTGACTTGGTGATGCAGCCAGTGTGCATTTTGGGCTTCTTTGGCAACATGGCAGGGTGTTGAGCTGGTCTAAATTCAACCTGCAGATTCTGAGCACATTCAGAAGAGTTTACTGAACTTCATATTTCTTTGTAAAGAATATATACTTTGTAAAGTAGGCTGCTTTGCTGGTCAGGTATCTCGTGTCGTCTGGCAGCTAACATTGCTGCTTACTGCATGTGCTGGCTAATTTGAACATGTGCTTGTGCCTGATGTGAATTAAATTTATATTCCTGGGTGATCCAGCAGTGCACAGATCCAGTATTAATGATCATGGAATGCTTCTCTAATGAATGGGAGCGCTGCCTTTATGTGTACATTTTTCCAAACATAATCAAATTAAAATGAAACTTCCACGACCATTATTTTTCTTAATTAAAAGATTATTATTATACCAGCTGGTGTATGTTAATCATTAAAGAGAAAATATTTGTCAAAAGGAAGTGTTCCATGAGAGCTGTCTTCCTGTTAATAAGCGTATGTCTCAGATTTATTTTGCTTTCTTTGCATTGCAGACGGGAAGAAGAGTAGGCAAGTCATTGCACATAGCCCTTCAGAAGATTTTGGATGAAGAAGAGAGTTTGGGGACTTCACGGCAGAAAGTTGGATTTCTAGGATGAGTTTTTATTAAATGTTCAAAACTGTTTATAATTGGTTGTGCAATCTTGTCAGTTTGTATATAGAAAAAGGATATTTTCTTGTTCCAGTACCTTTATCCTTCTGGCTAAGAGGCTTTTGAAAAAGCTACCGTTAAATGTGAATAAGCAAATTTGAGATGCTTTCCATACGGGTAACTGTCTGCACCTAGGAGGCGCACCAGCAGCAATTGATACAATTGTCTGGGAAGTCTTGGGTCTGTTTTCAGGAGTGACCAGTGTAGGTTCCACTTAATTCTGTTCGCATGTGTTCCAATTCTACAGACTAACTGCTGTGTTCTAGAGTGTACATGGGGTTGTCCTCAGTATGGTACAAGTCAGGTTTTGGGCCTCTTGAAATTTTTTTTTTGTTCACTAGCCAGATGAGAACAGCATTTGGTGGATATCTTCCTTCAAATTCTCTTACTTTTCTTTGAATAAAGTGTGGTTAGATTTTACTATAAATACAACATGGTCCCGAGTTTCCAATTCATATTTTAAAGATTTCTTTGCTCACTAAGAGCTCTGCCTATCCCTTTTGCCAACAGGCAAAATAGTAACCTAGCCAAAACCTCTCACAGTGGCTAAGGAGAAGGGGCATGGCTAAGGTAGAAGGGAAAATAAGTTAATTTTTAAGAGTTTGATAACTCAGCTGGAAAAACATAGGGGCTGCCAGTAATGATCCTTTATGGGGAAAGACAGAAGATGGCAGATAAGGTATGCAATCAAGTTGTATCACCGGGTCTTCAAAGCAGTGGATTCCCTCCCTACATCAGTTGGCTGACCCAGCAAAGAGCTGTTTATTTGGCAGGATAGGAAGAGACAACAGATGGAAGAAGTCAAAGTGAAAAGCTGGTTTTCAGGAAGGTGTATTTCAGCTGCAAGTGTTAGAAGGATCATTTTGAACAAACATTATGGCAAAAGTTACTACAGTAATGCAAGAATCACTGAGCTCTTACTTAAGCAGCGTTTTCCGAATCTCCTGTTTTAATTTCCTAATATCAGATTAAGAACATTGTCTTGACTGGAACGTGTCTGGTAGGGAGAAAAGGAAGGGTTTTGCTGAAGAAGAGCTGTAGATATAGGACAAAACATATACAGCTCAAACTAATAATCATGTTCACGTTAAAATATGTGGTGTACTTAAGGTCCCCAGATCTCTTCAGCTCTTTTCCTAGAGCTTACTCACGTAATTAGTCAAGGTGACTGCAGTACTACTGTGTATTTCAGATATGTGTAGCCACCTCTATAACGAGCAGGCAGGTTAAAACAAAACAAACAAGTCCCCCAAAATTTGCCCAAGATGTCTATTTTGAAGAGGGGGGATTTTTTCAGTACCTTACGTAATGGGTTAGGTAGGTTATGGTAGTCCTGCGTAGTAACACAGGCAAGAAGTGACAATGATTATAAATTATTATATGATTATAAATGATTATAAAATCTTTAATCACTCCAGTAGAGTTATTCTGTGTGAGGCAAAGACTAACCTGGCATCAGCTTTACAGTAGCTGTGCTCCATTCCTTGCCACGCAAGGCTACTTGTAAGAATGTAGAAAGAAAAGTGAAGGGAGAAAAACCATTTACAGTACCCTAGACTTACCACAGGCAGTTTTTGTTTGGTCATGTATTGTTTAATGTTTCAGAAAATGGTTAATCTAAATGCATATTGCAAGTCTTAAACCACAGCTGTTCTCTGAATAGTTGTTGCCTGTTTTATTACAGATTTGTGGTTGGATACCGAAAAGCTGCCCAGAGTTACTTCCAGGGTGAATTTTGTAACATGGTAATAATACTGTATTTCTGCATAGCCTTCCAGCTGAAGGATCTCTAAGCGTTTTGCAAGTTACATCATTTAAGATGCTTCTTGTCCCCTCTCCAGATCCTTTTAATTTTGAATTGATTGTTATATGAGCTGGAGGTAGGGGAGAGAAACCTCACTGTGTTTCAAGCGTGTTAACTGACAGCTCCGTGGAGGAGAATATATGCGTATTCCCTCTCCACTTCTTACTTTGGCAAATCTTTAGTCCATCTGAGATCTAGGCTATGTGCTCAAGATACCTTAAAAGCAAACTCTTGGTACCTGAGCATCTGTGTCTGCTGCCAGCACAGGGAAACCTGTGGAACTGCTGTGTATACAAAAATGGCTACCCCAGTCACAAAATACTTGGTACCAAGCACTTCCTGAGCGTGTCACTGTAAATTAACATGGTGCAAGTATCTGCAGTGCTTCCTCTAACCATGTGTGTCTTCCCCCCGGGTCTTCTGTAGCTGTGTAAGCAGGCAGAGAATGAATTTGGGGTCTTTAAGTGGTCCTATGCCTTCCATACTTGCTACCTCCTGTCTGTTGGCATGGAAAAGCAGTGGGGTGGAGTGTCACCCCAGTTCAAACTGGGGCTGCTTCTACCCCTGCACTATAAATAAATAAATAAAGTGTTACACAGCTGCTAGTTGGTCTCAGCAGCCCCCAGAGGTTTGCTGCTACCAGCTCATGTCCCAGATGGATAAACAAAGCTCTGACAAAAGTAAAAGGGCCAACAGCTCTCCCAGTTGATACAACATCTGGCAAGAAATCTTTGAGACTGTGGTTCTCAGGCATGCAAAGGGCTATGCTGCCCATTTCTATTTTCTTAGCTCTCTTTAACCCCTCCCTTCTATCCTAAACAAAAATAGCAGTTAGAGTTTTAATAGAGGCTTCAACTGAGGCTGCTCCTGTTCCCATCTGGGCTGGTGGAAAGTTCCATGTGTTGCTGTGCAGATATTGCCACGTTTTCATTGACTTGAGTCCAGTAGAACTAAGAGGAAACATCTGTGGAGCAGGATAGCTCTCTGTTTGTCCCAGAAATTAATTGCTTCTGCTGGGAGTGTCGAGAAGCTGAAAGCTGTGTACTAGAGATGAGGAGTCTAGGCATTGCCTAAAAAGCACCCAGCTGCAATCTGTTTGGCAGGGACAGTCCCCTTGAAGCAGGAGAGGACTAGGCTGTAGGTCAGTCAAACTTGGCTGGTTTGCTTCTCGTGTTCCTCCAGATCTGTGTTTGCATTCAGGGTGATGCACAGCAGATTTACCAAGCCCAGGAATCCCATCCGCCAATGTTTCACAGCTACAGTAGCAGTTCAACACTGCAATTGTGGAAAGGGGAGCTTGTTCTGCTCTGGGGGCAGGGGTGGAGGCAAGGGGGAGGAGAGGGGCTATGCCACCTGCAGTCAGGCTTTATGAAAACTTGCTTCAGGACAGCCTGTTGTAAAGACAAATTTGTGTGAGCCAGAGCTTGCTTGTGGCTCCTATGAGACTGGAGTGTTCAAGTCTCCAAGTCTGTCTTTGAGAGACTCAGCACCTTGATTTGATGTAGATAACATGAAGTGTCTTCATTTTCTCTGTAAATAGGAGTTAACTGGGGTTTACCACCTTCTGCTAGGACTGCCTCCAGCTTTTCTTTTAAACTTCAGCAGATGCCACTGCCCTCCTCAGCTGCGGTCTGCAATTGGGACTGAAGCTCTTCAGCCGTCAGCCTCTGTGCTATTCCTCCCTGCTTACCAGCCTCTCATCTCCTTGTCCGCTCCTGCCAGTTTGCCCTCCCTGCTGGGGCAAGGCAGCTATTCCTTCTAAGGCAAAACGTGGGTGCTGCTGTTAGCTGTGCCTCGCAGAGGGCAGGTGTCGCCTGCCTGCTCCCTGCTGTCGGAGAGGCAGCTGGTTTCAGGCTGGCACTTTGCATGCCTGGTCCCTCGCTCCTTTTCCTTTGGTGAAGCCCCAGACTCCCAGTGATAGTGCTCAGCCACAGCAGGGCATTTTGGTACGCGTCTCGCCACGGAGACTGCGGTACCTTGGTTTTTCCTTGGGTCAGCTGCATTTCTAGCTATGCAGTAACAAAAGACCTTTTTGCTGTTCCTGCAACGTAACGTACTGGTGTTAGTGACTTCCTGGTGATAGTTTCAGCCTCAATTTCATCAACTGGAACGCTTTAATAAGGCTGTGGTTATCTTACAAGTTCTATGAATATCTCTGTTGCTATCCTGTTCCCAAGATTAGAGTAAGATCAGCAGCACAGACACACCTGAGTTTTCATGTCACACCATTTGTAGATCAGATTTGATCTCCCCGATTTGGACTGAGAAGATCATAGTTACTCCAGCCCCTTAGCTAATACCTTCAGACAGGATAAAGGAAATAATCTCAGCTGCTTTCTGACATACCAAGGCCCTTCTCCACCCAGTTGGCATGGTGGGGACCACAGCCGAGCCAGTTGTGCTTGGGCATTGGAAATACTCGGAGCCACCAGCCCGCAGGCCCTCCCTTCCAGAGGAGTTCTCTCACTGCACGTTTTCACTGTGTTTTGACAAATGGTAACTCTTGGTATTTCCAAGGTTGGAAACCTATGGGTTGAAAACGCATAATTTAAGTCCTACCTCTCTTCCCCCCAGAGAGACCAACTTTAACCTGATGAGGCTTTTCAAGTGCATGGATTGCTTTCTTCCTGCTGTCTGATCACACACAATTTTCTCTGAATTCAAAAAATTAAGGAATTCATGAGGCTGACACTGAAATTCTCTTACAATCCCTAATTCAGCATCCACAGCTGTATGAAAGCAAACCAGTCGCTTAAAGGTGAGAATGACATGCAACAAGATCATAAGCTGGTAGAACCGCCGTCTGCTTGTCAGTCCTAAAATACTGCCTTTAATTTCAATGGTGACTTCACTTGAGCTGATGCCGAGACAGGTGTTTTCGTGCAGCCTGCTCAGTGAACCTACGCAATTAGGAATTTCTCCAGTTTTGGTGTTAGATTTAGACTACAGTTTTCCTTTGGCTAGTTGGACTGTGGGACATGGATGATGGGCAGTAAAGCAAAGTAGGGAAGACAGCCAGATTGACCCCCAGCCCACAGGAGCTGCATGCTCCAAACAGAAGGCAAGGTGAGTGTTTCAGTGTAGCGCCTTTTGGAAACAGGAGGATTTTGAGCAGCTGATAGCACTTGAACTGAAGTTCTCCACATTTGGGTCAGGTTTAAGGCCTGAGGATCTTTAGCACTGACCCTTGGTGAATGTGGGGTAGGGATGTGAGCCCTACTTGCCATGGGATGTGATGGGGAGGCTCCCTCCTTAGGCCCAGAGCCAATTTCCTAACATTGGTGCTCAGGATAACATTCTGGCAAAGTGCTGACTCCTTGGTTTTCCCCATTGTCCTTAAGAAAACCACCCTTTCCTGAACTATTATCGCATTTCTTCTCAATTGGCCTCAGAAACAATGATCCATAGATTCGGCTCTTTCCATTTTAACCTGCTCTGATGTTTTTTGTGCTGGTGGAAATCAGGAACGATGCCAGCACGAGTTCGGGCAGCGGCTAATTAATACCAGAGATTTTCTTGTTAGCCCCACTTCCTCACAGCATATTTTTTACTGTCCACTGCTGTTTCTCCCCTATTCCTCTTTGAGGTTACCATGGTGCTGCCGAGACACGGATACTCCCCCAGCAGAGTGGATTTGGTCTTTGGTCATGGCAGCAGAGGTATGAAACCCAGTGTGCTGCCTCAGCCATGGGTCAAGGCACCGAGTTCCATGGCCCCGCACGTAAAGTCTCCCCTTTGCTCTCAGTGCCTGCAGGGGAGGCAGAAGCCTTCCCAGAGGAGGGGGTCTGCAGGCAAAGAGCAGGCATCGTTCAACATTGTGGTGGCCTGCCTTTGAACTGGTAACTCAGCCTTGAAAAGCCAGGTCTGGTAATTGCTGATCTTGGTAATCGTGTGAATGCTGTTATCTAGTCCACCCTTCCACTTTCCAGCCATTGTGTGGTGGCACTGCCTCATTTCTTGGCTTGGCGATACCTACTCATTTCCTAGGAGCCGAATCAAAGTAGCCTCTGATCTTGCTGCCCATTTCCTTGCCTAGCTGGGCACGAAATCACAGGTCTGTATCATTGCCAGGAGCATCCAGCTTCCTTTCGTGGGCTTATTCCAGCCACTGTTTGTTTTGCTAACTGAAAGCCTTCCAAATTCAGCATCGCAGCCTACTTACTGGGTTTCCCAAAGCCACGTAAACTTCTGACTGCTTCCCTGCGGCCCTGGGACAGTTTCCATAAGCACAGGTTCTTCTGCCCTCTGTTTTTTTCATCCCAAACCAGTTTCCTTTCAGCTAACAGGAGCTACTCTCTATCTGACCTGGAGACTTGGCTTGAAACCAAGGAGTGAAGTGCTTTTACGGGGAAGTAAAATCCATAATTGCACATATTTAAATAATCAAAGACCGAACCCTCATTTCTTGGCATAATTGTAGTCTTCCTACTTCTCATTAACCCTTCCATGAATCAGCTCTTGCTGCCTGCTCCCTGTCAGATGGGCTATATGTGCCTAATGAGCCTCGCAGCTGTTTCTCCTCAGCTCTGATGTTTGTTGCTTCTCTTTCAGCCCCAAAGGCCAAAACCTCACCACCGTCTTCCAGTTCTGTTACTTCATCTAGTAAAAAGGATTACCTCTACCCACCTCCCACGCCTCCCTTACATAAGAAGTGTGAATCATCGGGATCTCAAAAGCATGATGTCTGCCCAAAGAGCCAACTTACAAAGGACCATTGATATCCCCGTTATTTAACTGGAACCGCAGCCTCAGCCTTCAGCAGGAGCCCAGGCAGAGGATGGGCTGGGTATGGGCAAGGGCTCTCCAGCTTTTAGGTGGCCGTTCCCGGTAGCATCCCTGTTCTGGACCTGCTGTAGGCACACTTTACGGGTGGGTTCACGGGGGTTTGTGAGCTGTTAGAACATCAAGGATTTTTTTTTTCAGTCTGCAGAACTGGAGCAAAGTCCCCTGTGAATAGGTGTTACAGGCAGAGACAAGATGTTTGAGTCTACTTCTTTTCATTTTTCTCTTTTTCAGGAAAAATGATGGTGGCATCCAGCACAGGGACCTGCAGGCTGGTGCAGGGAGAGGCCCCCTTGGTTGCAGACCTGTCCTTCAGGGCCTAATGGAAAGCTGCCCTGCCCTTCTCGTTTCAGCTGGGGAATAGGAGAAATGCAACACTCTGGTGGGTCCTAAGCCACCTCGAAACCAGTGGTTAGAGATCGCTGTCAGACTCCGCACCAGAGCCATCCATTTCCCACACAGCAAAGAGAGCATTTTGGTTTTTCCCCGGTGTGGCAGGACATGAATCAAAGCAAAGGCAGGGAGCAAATCTGGGGCCAAGGAAAACTTGGGAGCTGCTGAGTTACCAGAAGTACTTTGGATAGGTAAATGCTACTCAGGTGTCAAGAGAAGGGAACACGTATGTGTATGTAGGTGTCTAGCTTCTCTTGGGCTCCATCCCATTTTGGGATAGCCTGGGTGGGAGAATGGTAAATCCCCAAAATATATATACTCTGGCTTAAATTTGAGTAGGGTTGGGTGTGTGCGGTAAAGGGGAGTGAAAATCAAACCCGTTTCTTCTTGGCTTCAACGCTTGGACTTCAAGGAAGCTCTGTTCAGGTAGGATGTAAGGGCAGGGTTTTCTTTATTCAGCAGAAGTGTGAGGCAGGGTAAAACAGTTGTGGCCAACTTAAATCAACAGCAGCTCTTTTTCCAGCCACAGCCCTGTTTATCTCACACCTTTTATGCTCCTGTGACTCCAGTGGTTCACGTTGTGCTGGGTGGCATCTTGCCTTAATTTTTCAGAAAAAAATTAAGGTTAATGGCCAATGTCCGGAGTACTTTGTTCTCCAAAATGCCCTTCCCTCCTCTCCTCTCTCTGTGTGAATTTCCTCCGCTTGCTCAGATTGTTCCTGTTCCTCCTGCAGGAAAGACTCACCCACTTGTGCTGCAGCTGCTGAACAACTGCAGCACCCCAAAAATCAGGCAATGGTCTTGCTTTAGGCTGCAGGGCTGCTCCGTGCAGCCCAGCTGCTCCAAGAAGTCAGGGCTGGGACCCTGCAAGGAGGTCTCGGGGAGAACGGCTTTTTGTGGAACGTGTCCGTTTCCCCCCGCCCCATCCCAAGTCCAGCTCATCCTGGTTGTCTATTACAGCCGTAAGGGTATTTGGAAGCCTGAATATTCCCAAAACTGAGTGAAAACCCAATTTCTAAGTATTTTTGGTTGCCTAACCACTCAGGTGGCCACGGGGAGGAGGAGTACTCCCGTACTCAGCCTGACTCCAGGGCAGTGGGTGCGAAGCATCAACTGGCTTTTCAGAGCCACTGTGCCTCATGAAGTGTCTTGGTGCTTTGACAGACCCGACCACAAGATACTTTGGATCAGCGACCCTGGCACGTGCCAGGTTTCCTAAGGGCAAAGGGCAGCTGTAGGTTTTGACTCTCAAAGGCATGAGTACAGCCAGAAGAGGAAGGGAAATGGTGCAGTGCCAGGTGGATGCAATGCACTTGGTATGGAGATGGACCAGCCTTCCTCTTCGTGGGACATCCACAGCAGCAGGTCAAACATCTTCACGGCTTTCTTCATCCATGCTTTTGCTCAGGCCTGCCAAAACAGTCCCTTTTCAGATCACTTTGGGGACAAATGTGTAGAGGCTGAGAACTCCCCTCTGGGGTGAGCCAGAGCCAAAAGACTCCCAGCTCCCAGCCAGGGCAATGGGAAGGGTTAAAGAGCAACACGACGAGCAGCCCTCGGGGTTTGGTTAAAACTTCTGGAGCTGTTGTTTGGTTTGATCCTAGAGAACCAAAAGCAGTTTTGGAAAAAAACAAAAAGCACGCGAAGCCACCGCGAGGTCTGGTGCCTCCGAGGTGGCAGCGTGCTGCTGCTGCTGCCAGGCAGCCCCACAGCACTGACCGTCCCGTCTTTACAAAATCGCCACGGGGGTAGGGGACAGTATGGCCAATGCGGCTGTCCTCACCCCCAAGGGTGGGATTCGCCATGAGGAGGGTGATTTAGGCTGGAACTGCCCCAGAACCAGCAATGTCAGCCCAGGGCTGGGAGCCACCCTCCGTCCCCAGCTGTCGGTGCAAGGAAAAGCGGGGGGCAAACACCGTGTCAGGCCCTGCTGCCCCCCCCCAGCCCTGGGTGGGGGGGATGCCACCAAGCCACCCCACATGGGCACAGACCAAATCCCTGCAGAGGGAACCCTGTGCAGAGCTGGGAAGAGGTGGGCATGAGGTGCCAGTCTTGTCTCTCACGGAGGAGCAATGATGGCAGGACAACCCCGCCAAGGCCACGGTGGAACTGGTTTTTTGAAGTTTAAGAGCTGTTCTACACTTTGAGCAAAGACTACTCTAGAAATAAAAGCCCTCTGTCCCGTCTCCCCCCCCCAACTGTAGTTGGGGGGGGGATCACAGCAGCCCTTTGCAATGGGGAGAAACCAGAAATCTCCGTGCGGGGCCTTGCCTCACGCCATGGTAGGACTGGGCGCTCGGTCCCCCGCTCCCGTGGACGCTCCAGCATCCCTTGCAGGCAGCCCAGGGCAGAGCTGGCCCCTCTCCCTTCCCTCAGCCGCCGTTTCACACCTCATGTTGTCGTTGCCATCACTGACACACGAGATCAAACCGATGGCATTTTGCTAAAAGCCATGGGAAACCATTCCAGCTATACTCACAGCCTTTCCTTACATTTAGCTTAGCAGACTTCCAGTATGTTCATTCCCTTCTTTTTTTTTTTTTAAAAAAAGAAGAACAACAACAAAAAAAACCATGCAGCGTGCTAAGAAATGCAAACCCGCTGGGATGTTTTCAGCCTTGGCCGGAGCTGCCTGAACACCCCCCCTCTCCGGGGCCGGGAGGCTGACTCTGGCTGGGGCTCAGCGGGCGGCTTTCTGGGACAGTCGTCCGATTCCAGCCGGTGTTAAAGGGGCTGTCGGCGGGCAGAGGGAAGCTACTCCACCTCCGCTCGGCACCAGACTGGACGGCAGCAGCATGGCGCTCCGGGGAGCCTGCCTGCTCCTCTGCCTCCTCGCCCTCGCCCACATCTCCAGCCAGCAAAACGGCAAAGTCCGGCCAAAACCAGTGGCTTCCAAGAAAGGTAAGGAGCAGGGGCACCTTCCCTGCAAGGAGACCTTGCAGGGCTCGGGGGGAGATGCAATTAGCCTGGTCATTTGGGCATTTAGCAGTGCTTTGATGAAACTTTTTAAAAAGCATCTAAAAACCTAATAAAGTGTCTCCCCCCCCCGCCGGGAATTGTTGTGTAGCCCTCCTTTAAAATAGTGAGGATATTTGATGGGACAGCTTGATCTGAATGTCAGAGGACGACGCATTTTCCACCGTACCTCTAAGGTTTGCCCCAAACTTTTCCTCTACTAAAATCTCTGTTTCCATGACCCCTACCCCTCCTCATTCATTTTTCAGAAGCAAATAAGTGGCAGATGACAGACTGCTGTTGTAGGTTCGGAGACATGAGTAGGCAGATAATATATAATCCATTCAATATCAACATGGATCTTCATTTTGAAACACTTGCCCCAGGTGTAGATCAAGCCATACAGAAGCTCTGAATACTCAGGTTTACCAGAGGGTAATGCATACAAAAAGATGCCCAAGTTTTCTTTTCCCTGGTGGTTTTGTTGGTTTTGGTTTTTTTTTCCCTTCATGTTTTTTGCTACTACCCCATCCTTTTCCCCTCTGACTCGAGACACATTAATTACAGGAGGAGGCAGGTAACAAAGTGGTTTTCCTTGCAGCCCGGCGGCGTGTAAGCCCATCTGCCTGACGGGTCCAGCTGCAGTCGTGTGGGCTTGGACCGCTTCTGGCGGGTGCTTTCCTGCTTGGAACGAAGCAGGGAGAAAGGAAGAAGCATCCCAGGAATTTGCTTGGCCAGGCTCCTCGCTACACTGACCCGGTGGCTATTTTCATCAGATCCCATCCCTAAGAAATTTTTCCTTTTTTCTCCCATTAGATCTTTCTATGAAATCATGGCATAGCTGCTTCTTCCGGATCTCTAGTCTGTGGCTGTCTTCTAGAGCAAAAAATACCCTTTGGGCTCACGTAGGGTACATTGCACTCAAAGGAAGTACCAGGAGATAGAGAGATAGCTTTCTCAGATAAATCTTATTTTTCTCCGTATCACTGCAACTGCTGTTTGTAACCGATCGGTGACAAAAAGGTGGGAGAAAAATCACCTTTTTGACAGGAAAATGGAGCTCTGATTTAAAAATATTTGAGGGGGGTGGCCTGAAAATCAAGCCATCTGGAACAGCTGGTGGCAGTTTTTACTGAGATCTTGGGAGTTTCATTTCAAAGGAGAGGCCAAGTTTTCTGTGGGGAAAAGGGAAAAAAATACCCAACAACTTGGCATTTTTTGGTCAGCCGCATCCAGCCCCACGGCAGGTTGGCTGTCCTGCCTTTACTGGAAACTTCCAGTATTTCTTGGTTAACATTTTTCTGATTTTTTATCAATGCCAGGGGCTGGGCAAAGACGGAGGAAAGCGCTAAAAAAAATCCCCCATGAGGGTCCTCTTCGGCCCCAGCCCCTCGCCATGTCCAAGCCTGCCTGCCCACCCACCGCAGCGGCCAGAGCTCAGCCGCTCCGGCCCTGAGCAAGGGCAGGATGGCCCCATCCCATCTCCATCCCCATCCCATCTCCATCCCCATCCCAGGTCCCCAGCACCCCTGGCCCAGCCCACCCCCAGCCCGTCGCCGGGAAGGGTAGGGCAGGGGGAAGCCACAGCAGGGTTGGGGTGTTTGGCTGGATTTATGAGGGTTTTTTAATCTGCTCAGCCAAACCACAAATGTTGGAAAAGAAGAACGATGATTCGAGCCAAACTGTTTCTTTTTTTTTCTTTTGTTGTGTTTTTTCTTCTTTTTTTTTAAATTATTGCTTACATTTGGATCTGCTTCAGAGCACAAATGGTGCTGGTTCAACATGAAAAAGCCAAACCACACCATTTAGAAAATGCTGAGACAGCACATCCACTTTGCCAGCTATTGGGTTTTTTTCCCCCTCAAATTGCTCCCCAGTGATTTTTTTTTCCCAGATGCAGTGGTTCAGCAAACTCTCCCTGAACCCCAATGGCCTGGGGGGCAGGTGGGATTTCCCCCCCTCTGGTGGACCCGGGGGTCTCCCCCAGAAGGGTGCCCAGGGGAGATGGGCGATGCCCCCCCCGCTTTGGGGTGCAGGCTGGGGACCCACCAGCCCTGGGCAGGGTCCCTTGGTCGCAGCCACAGTAGGGTGCTGGGGGCATGGGAGGGAGCACCTTTATGTAGCTCTCACGTGTATTTTTAAGGTAATTGGAGACAGAAATGAGAGTCCAGGTGCTTAAATTGGTGGATAGGGACCGATTTGCTGCCCCAAAATTTTGGTGTAATCTTGTCGTCTGGGTGCTCTTCCCTGAAAATGCCCATGAACATTTACCCAGCACAGGTGTGCTCAGTCCCCTCCTCTGATCCAGGGAATAAGGAACCCAACTTTTCTGGGTGGGACATTCATGGAAATGCCTCGTGTCAGAAGAAATACCAATGGCGGGGGGGGGGGGGGGTGTTTTTATGACAGACTTGAACCAGAGCGATGCTCGCCCTGCTGGGGGACAGAAACCTGTTTGGATGGGAACAAACCAGATGATGGCTGCCCAGGCAAAGCTAAGCAACCCAAATATAGAACCAGATTTATATGGGGATAGTTAAATAATCAAAATGAAGTACAGAGGGATTTGTTTGTTATTCACCCTATAATTAGAACAAGGAAAACCGGGCGAGAGCTCCCATTTGCAGCAACAAATACAGTGCTGGCCAGGCTTTCAACCCAACAGACTATTGCGACCCACATCCTTCTGTGAGTCTCCTTTTCATCTCGCCTCTGCCGCTCACCGTTAGCCACACAAGGACTCACTCCAGCTCCCACAGGCAGCACTGGCAACCCTCACGCCGGCTTCAGCCACAGCAAACCCAAGCTGTAATAGCTTTGATGACGGGCTTCAGGAGGCGCGCCTTGAGGAAACAACAGCACAGAGACAAAACCCTCTGGCAATAAAATAAAAAAACTCGGTGCTTGTTGATGTAGCTGCGGTATTCCCTTTGTAGCTGAAATGCAAATGAACGGTTCCCGGTGCTTGCCACGAAATCCTGGTGAATGCGCTGCCGTGGGAATGACTTGTGGCCCCAGATTTGGGAACAAGGTGGTGAAAAGGGACAGGATGCTTTGGTAGTCAAAAAGGAGATGTGTCACCTTGTGTGGCAGGGACCCTCTAGATGGGAACCCGCAGGCAAACCCGGCTGGAACAATGCAAGGAGCTGCCCCAGCAAGACTCATCGGCAGTGTTGTGCCATGGCCCTTGGATGTTACTTAAATCTAAGTGACATTTGGTCTGCTGCAAGACAAGCTTGGATGGAAACCCCCCACCCCGCATCTGCATTAATTAGCTCTTTCCCAGAAAGTGTTTTCATCACAGGCAGCAAAATAATAACTAGTGCCTCAGTCTTAAGTGAATCCATCATAGTTAATTGAGCAATTAAACAGCTTGGTGCCCTCCTCCGGATGTGTCTGGCTTTTCATATTCATGGCACCATGTAATCTTTGGGCTGGTGGTTTTGGTCTGCATCCAACCTGCTTCCCCACTTGCCTGCCTCTGTGCCTCAGCTCCCCATCTCCTCGACCCTCGAGGAAGCCTGTCCTACTGCGTTCGCAGGCAAATTGTCCCCTTTCCTTTCACCCCACGAGGACTACCAGATGTTTGTGCCAGGCGAGGAAAAGCAATAGGAGCAGCGAAGACAGCATAACAAATACAACTGCCTCAATGTTCGATCTCCCACCACCTCAAGGCGTAATGGTCCTTTTGCTCCTAGACAGGAGGAATCCAAGTACCCATTAATAGCTGAAGCTGTTGCGGAGGTAACACACCTAGCAAGCCGTAAGCTTTAGTAGCAAGCTGCAACCAACTCCCCGGCCGAGGAGGCATCTTCTTGCAGCAGGAGAGCAGCTCTGGCCAGTTTCTGGGTACCTGCGCTGGGGATGCTGAAGGCAGAGGCAGCCGTGATGGCCTGAGGGATGGGGTGGCTGCTGGTGCATGGGCAGATCGAGGGGAGCAGCCCTTCCAGCCCCCTCCTGCTGAGCATCAGCCTAGCCAGCAAAGCGCTTTCCTGCCAACGCACCCATGAGAGCAGGCTAACACAGGGGCAGAGCAAGGCATGCGTACAGAGAAAAATCATGCGTTAGGGTGTTTAAAGGAAGCCAGGAGGATGTGCTGTGAATAGAGAGGGGGAGGGCATGTTTTTTGAGGAATTGGGGAAAACAAACAAACAAGCAAACAAACAAACAGACAGATAGATAGATAGATAGATAGATAGATAGATAGATAGATAGATAGATAGATAGATAGATAGATAGATAGA
>JANZLQ010000009.1:9229458-9257375 GCA_026212715.1 Elanus axillaris | reverse complement strand
GAGGGGAAAAGCAGAAAGTGCGAGCCTCCCACCCGGTGATACGGTTTATTGTTTTTCCCCCGCCCCCCCCCCCATTATCATCCCAGTCACATGCCATATGGGGTATACAGGCAGGGAATCCTTTTATAGGAAAATAAGATTTCCTTCCTCCCCTTGCTGCTGGGAAATTTCACTCTGAAGTACGAGCCAGCCCTAGACCCTGATCCTTGAAGGTTTCCAAGGCTCTTTGCTGTAGGTCACGGTTACACCCTGCAAGTCAAGTTTGTCTCAGTATAAACCCACTCATTCCCTTGGCAGACGATCCCTCCATGTTTTGAGATACACGTGAATGCAAAACAGCGGAGCTGGAAGCATTGCTGGCTTTGATCCTGCCTGGTTGTAAACCACAAGGTCTTAAAACACAAATGTGTGGTCAGAGAAATAAATGGAGGGCTTTTATGGGAGCCCAGGAACTGAAGAGGGGCAAGGTGAAAGCCACAAACCCCAGCTGTGCTGAGCTTTGGGGAAGAAGCGGGTGCTGCAGCTGGACCATCTCCGCGTGGACTGCAAATCTGAAAAACAGCCATGGAGATGGATGCCAAAGGGTATTCCCAGAGAGGACGTTAAAGAGTCAGTATGTCAAAATCTGGAGAATAACAAGTTGCTTTCAGCAGATTTTGTGCTCATATCTCTCTTGCTCCCCAGTTTCACACAGCTACACTCCCGCCAGCACCATTCTTCATAGATGTTTTGCTCTTCTGAAGCTGGGAGGAGCACACGGAAGGATGGCTTTGCTCCTGCTGTAATTGTTGGATCCAGGATGCCGAAACTGACCTTGCAGTTTCGGGGTTGCATTTATGAGTTTAATATTATTCCACATGCTGCTTCTTACCATACATTATGAACTACAAATTTTCCTTGAAAGCCAAAGAAAAAAGAATTCTAGAAGATTCCTCAACTTTGCTTACCCCAGAGCAATTTTTTCGTTTGTTTGCGGCCAACCCCACATTTTGTGCTCACAGCGAATGCCGGGGTGGAGGGGTTGAACGGGTGACGCTGGCTGCCTCCACTCCAGAGGGGCCCAATGGGAATGGCCCAGAGCAGATGCGGTCCATCTGCTGGGAGCTGGGACAAGCATCACTTTTTCAATTCTTCCACTAAATCTTTTTGGCACTTAAGCCCGAGAGGAACATCTGCTGTCTGCAAAGTGCAATCTCAACCAAAGGCATGCAGACTCATGGAAAGAAACCTCATCCCCCCCCCCCTAGAAAAAGAAATGTGGAGGTGCTCGCGTCTGAACCAATGTATTGTGATGCCTGCAATCTCAAATGAACCTCGAGTTATTAAAACAGGAGGTGTTGTGTAAGATCTTGTGCCACTGATGGTGCCGCTCAGCTGCCTGTGGCTCTGTAACACAGCAGAGGAAAGATGAAGCATGAAATGAGCATGTATTTATATAAATGAGAGAAGAAAAGTTGCTGGGTGAGCCCCCAGAAGGCATTATCCCAGCACTACACCGGCCAGAGCTGGCTTCAGCAGAGGTACGCCCATCTACCCAACTGATTGCCCTGGCCCCAATTCACCAAGGTCCCGCAGTACAGGCAAAGGACTAAATGGTTAAAAGTAAAACGGTCAACCGTAAAATGGGTAATACCTTTCCGGAGTATCCCTTCGAGCAAGGGCCAGACCAGCCCACTATTAACACACGTCAGCGCCCCGGCCAGCAGCCAGGTTGCTTTTGGCTTCAATCAGTAAAAGGGCCAGGTGGGCAAAGGTGGGTAAGAATTTGGGAGTCACGAGCCAAAAGCTTGTTCTGAGCCTTGAACACTTTTGTGGGATTCGGTCCTTAGCAGACCCAGGTGAATTCAGATCCAGAGAGTTCGGTGACATGGGAAAAGGACCCCAAGCAGAGAGAGGGTGAAGATTCACACCCAGAACAAGCAACCCAACCCCACGCCGCTGTTCCTTGTGCCTGTCCGCTCAACCTGGGGCTTACTCAGACCTGAGCCTCTCCCCACATCAGATGTACCCTCTCCCCATCATCTTTTGCAAGGAAGAGCCCCCAACCACCTCTGCTCCTGCCTGCCACATGGGGATGGCACTTCCCACCTCTGGCTGTGGGATGAGACCATCAGTAGGATGCACCTCAGAAGGAAAGGAGCATTTCCACCACTGAGCCTTGTTATTCCTATAGGCTCTACTCTTTGGTCCCGCTCCTATGTAAGCACAGAACCCCACTTCTGTACCTGACCTCTCAGTCTCTCCTTTTGCAAATAAAATAAAAATACTAAGTTAAAGTTACAGTTCTCCCACTCAGAAGCCACCATAGGCAAGGAAGAAACATGGATCTGTGAGGATCAGCAAACAAGGGTAAGCCAAACAACTGATGGGAGCATAAATATAGAACAGCTGGGGGTCACTACAGTGATGGAGAGCATAAAAATAATCTCCTTGGGGGGGTAGAAGATAAAGCAGGGGATGAGAGCATATCAGACTACAGCATACAAAGCAAAAAAATAGGGCTTTATCCCCTTTATCTCTAGTATAAAAGTACCCAGAGGGGCTCCAAAGGTAACCGTTGGAGACTGTTGCAAATACAGCTAAAACCAAAATCGCAAAGATCTTGCCATGACTCGCACCCAGCAGCCTCGCTGCTCCATTCTGCCTTGTGCAACCAGGTCAGTGGCTGCATCACCCCCCTGCAACCTCCCACACGCACGCTTGTGCTAGAGGCCGGGGCCATCGGTGCTGGCAGCAAGCGTAAAGCACCCAACACCTGCAGCCTGGCTGCTCACTAACCAGTGCTGTGCCCTCAACATCCAGCCCTACTCCAGGAAGGAAACAAAAACCCATGGACGGCCCCGCTGCCAAGAGGTGAGGCCAACTGCTAATCGCAGAGAAGACTTGCTTTCGCGTCAGCCCTGTTAGAAAGCTAACCCTGAGCCCATTGAAGGGAACGAAAAACACATGCCACTTGCCAGCCTTGCAGGCTGGCAATGAAGAACCTGTCTCAAGAAGCCATGTTTTGAAAACAGTGTTTGGGAAGAACTACATCTCATAAAAGAAAAAGCAAGAGGGCAAATAAAAGCTACACCACCTACTGCTTTGCAGAAATGCCCTAGGGCCAGCTTAGCTTCCCACTGCACTAACTTCATATATCACACATGGAGAGGAATCCCAAAAGCAAGGTCTCTGGCATTCGACATTATACCCCCTTTCCATGTTTTTCAGGACCAGTGAGGCCACACCTGGAGTGCCAGGTCCAGTTTTGGGCTCCCCAATACAGTGGGGACACGAGCTTACTGGAGCGAGTGCAGTGAAGGGCCACCAAGATGATGAAGGGATTGAGGGGTCTGTTGTGTGAGTCCAGAGTGAGAGCTGAGACTGTCCTGGAGAAGAGGAGGCTCAGGAGGTCTTACCCATATGTTTAAATGCCCGATGGGGGTGGGTAGGGGAGACAGAGCCATGGGCACAAACTGAAATACAGGAAATTCTGCTTAAACAGAAGAGAACCCTTTTTCTCCGTGACGGTGGTCAGACCCTGGCCCAGGTTTTCTAGACAGGCCGTAGAGTCTCCACCCTTGGAGGTGCTCAAAACCTGACTGGACACAACCCTGGACAACCTCCTCCAGGGGTCCTTGCCAACCTCAGTTAGCCTGTGAAGACATGGACACTGAGCAAGGGCTCCTACCTACATAGCTGGTTCTTCTTCTAAAGTCACAGGATCAAAACAGGCATTTCAGGAGAGACTGGTGACCTCAGGCACCTGATGGATAAGCTGTCATGTAAAAGCCTTCCTACAGAGAAAGGTTATCAAGAAAGCCAATAAAATAATCTCTCATCAGATGCAATGTTGCCAGAGCTCTAGCTACTAGGTCTTGCTGCTCTGCCAAGTGCAATCACAAGACAAGAGCTGAAACTTCATGTAGCGCTTCAACCAAAAGGAAACTGAAAAAAACCACCAAAGTACCAGAAAGCAAATGAAATGTATTTTTGTATTAAATGATCAGTCCAAACACACAGTTCATGAGTAGGTAGATGTAGTTGTGAATCAGCTCAACCACAATGACAGATTTGCTTTACTGTTCGAGCAGGATGGTCCACAGGCAGCTTGAATTTCATCCAGATTCATGCGCAACATGGGCACTGCTCCATGGCTGGGAAGGCTTGGATCCAAACCCAAACCCCTTGAGTGCCGAGCCACGCTGACATGGGGGATCCAAATCCTGGGAGACTGGCAATGCCACAGGTTGCACCTGCCCATGCACCAGCACAGAGGTCCTGCAACGCACATCCATGGAGGTCGGCTCTTGCCCTTTGTTCTATAAGATGTCAGAGCAGAAAGCCAAACACTCAAGTGGGTAGACCTTCAAACAGTCAATTTCTAGGAAACGTTCCAGAAATAGCACTGGTTATAAACACAGTTGAACAATTGCCTCCATTGAAGAGCAAGGACTCGGAAGGAGCTGTGTGGGTGGGGTGCTGTGTACCTGCAGTGAGTGACAGTTTTCTACACGGCCTAGAGACTGAACTTGCTTTGAAAAAATGAAGCAGAACAACAACTAGTGCTTTTTACTCCTAAATTAAAATGCATGCACCAAAAATGGATGCAAACACAGCGAGTAATTGTAGTGTATTGCTGAGGTAAGATAAGCAAACCTGAAAGCATGGTACTGGTGAAAAAAACCACCTTACATATAAAACGCAGAAAGCTTGAAAACAAACACAAATAATCACTACTGAGAATTTTTCCTTTTCAACATTCACAGAAAGGGTTATGCCAGCCTATACAAGTAGCGCATTTTAAAGCCTACTGGAAGTGCAGACGTAGGTAGTATCCTCAGCCAGATATAAAACCCTCTCGTGGCTTTTATCAGGTGATAAATGTGCATTAAAAAGACAGCAGACAGCCCTGGAGGCCAAACTGCATTAGGCAACGTGCACATCAAAAAGCAAAGATTCAGCCTTCCGTTCATATGCTATCAGTGGGTCTGGATGACCCCAGGGGTCCATAGAAAATTGTGGTCTTGAGCTCAGGTACCAGCTGTAGCAGAGGCAAGGTAGTTTTCTCACTCCCCTCCTATGTGGGGATGAACAAGACAGGTGTCCATAAGTTGCCAGGCCCTCCTGGGATATCTACCCCTTGGTTTCTTCCTTTACCAGTTCTTGCATGATGAAGCAAGGTGGCCATTGCCAAAATCCCTGGAGTGGACAGATGGTCCCAAGGCACAGGAAAACCGAGAAGCCAGCCAACCTCCTTCCTTGGGGGGCAGAAGGGTGGCAGCAACGTTGCTCTAGATCCTACAAAGGTCTGAGGCTCGTGGTCCCAAGATCTTGCCTTGTCATCACCCACCCTTCTCACCTCTCCCCCACCATGGAGAAGCAGTGTCTGCCAGCCAGGGGGCCGAGGCCATCACTTCTTTCCTGCTCTCCTTCCCCTTTCCCAATGCCCTGAATTCACACTCCTTGGAGACTACAGTTGGTTGTTCCAGGCACAGGGACTTGAAGCTGCATACAAATTGTCTGGTAAAGAAAAACCACCACATCATCTGCCGGTTTCCCAGCCTACATACCAGTTACCCGTCCACAGGAACTGCAGCATGTCAGAGCTTATTTGCATGCATCATATTTTGCAGCAATCCCACTACTTCCTCAGCCGCATCCCCACGGCACAGAGCAAGCCGGGATGTTTAGTGTAGCGTTGAGGTGCAGAAACACAGCACTGGGATTTCAGCTAACAGGAGTCACAAGGAATTACACGTGCCTGGAGCCTCAAGCAATGCTTGGTCCAGGAACCAAGCTCTTGGTTAAATTCAAGCCTCCCCAGGCAGAGATAACAGGCAGGGACCACAGCAGCCAGCCCCTCTCATCTCCTGCCCATCTCATATACAAGCTCCTATTGACTTGCTCCCCAGCTGCTCTTAGCAGAGCTGCAGGGAAAATCCAGCTTTGTCAAAGGAGAGATAAAATTTAAAAGACTACCAGGTCATAATATCTATATTCCAGCCCCTTGCCACGCTCATGTCACAGAGACGTGAATGCCATTTTATTTATCAGGAAAGGTGCCCAGGCTGTGCGAGCATTGCTGAGGGGAGCTGGTTTAGAGGCACAGGCTGGGTCGAGGCAGGGCTCCTGGGCACCCTGTACCCACATGCACCCAGAGACATCTGCATTAGGGCTGTGATCATGATGCAGAGGGCACCTGAGGATTACAAACACTGCAGTTATGGACTTCAGGTTTGAATTCTGCACAACGAAAGACAACACACACACGTACAAAGGAAGAGACATTAAGACAGCAAAGCCCCGGACCTTAAAAAAAACAATCAGGAAAATGTGAAAATTAAGGGTGCCTGGAAACCTTGATTCAACAGCCTTCTTCCATTATATCATCATGCATCAGCTATACCAGTAATTCTATAGCAGGGTTGGTACATTTACTGCAAGCATAACAGCAGCAGTAACCGCAGCAAATGCTATTAGAGCAGAAGCTTTGCGGAAAAGGATGAAATTTAAGCAGCCAGGCACAAGTGCACCTCCTCCCTCCCTCACCTTCCCCAGCTGTGACCTAGATGTGGCCAGTTTCTTAGCCGAAACCCAAAGGGTGGACTCCAGCCCTAGTTATGATCCACTATCACAATGTTGACAAGGGTAATACCTCATGTTCCTACTGTTGTATGAAGTTATGTAAAGGTATTCTGCTGGCAAAGGTTAGTGCAGAATAGTGATTTAACTAAATATCACGGCTAGGAGTGGAGACTCAATAGTCAGAGGGGTACTCATTTCAACTAACGTCGTCAAAAGCAACTGCTGGCTTAGGAATGCCCAGGGGCAGCACTCGCTCCTTGCCATCCCCAAAAGCACAGCACAGCCTGCCTAACCCGCTGCATCTCCAGGATGTTGGCAGGAAAGAGAGAGGGCTGTGATTTTGCAGGAACAGAGCAAGCTTCACGCACAGCTCCTGCCACGGCAAACAGGATCCTCCTCTTGCGCCTGTGTCCTCACAACACTGATGTAAGACAATGCAAAGTTGGGCATAGCCTATTCATTATCAACAATAAGAAATACCCCAAAAGTCTGCACTGGCCCTAAGCTGTTATTACCAAGTATCGGGAGAACAAACACATCCCTCAGACCCACTGGCTGCTACCACTTGCCGCATTCAATAACTCATCTCCATGTACCTTTGTTATTGCAGTACCGCCTTGAAAACTAGAAATCCCAGCATCGCAGTCAGAAACTGCTGGTACCACAGTACAAACTATTCAGTCATTCAGCCCCTTCATGAGCTTGACTTTCTGGGAGACCGTTTTTTTAATTCACCCCTGCCCCATCCCATGGGGAGTTTCAAATTTGAAATCCATTCCCTCCTCCGACACTAGTCAGGTGGCATCCACCTGGTGGGCATTTGCACCTGATTTTATTTCTGTTTATTAGAAATAAATCAAGGAAACTAACTACTAAAAACTGCCTCTGTATCTAGGGAACAAGCTAAGGAGCTCCCTTTTAGGGGTAGTGGTCTTTTTCCCCCTGGTTTTGGTGGGACCAGGATGAGGGCAAGCCTAAAGCCTAGCCTCACACTGACCCTCAAGAAAAGGTTTACATCTCAGTAGGATACAGGAAAATACCCACCTTGAGAAAAAGGGATAAGTTTCACCTTAAGGATTAAAGTTAAAATTGGTACCTGAGCTTCAAATTGTAATATTCCTAAAGCAAAGGGATGCATTAGTTCACCACCTTTTCCTACTTCGAGGTAGCAGGAAGGGGAATGGCTCCTCCATGTCATTCCCTGGTGACAGAAAGCCACGGAGTCACCACCATCGCATCACCTAAAGCAAAGCATGAACCGGTAGAGACATTTTTACTATGGTAAACGTTAGTGAAGCAATTACAGATTTTGTAAAGCATATCTTGGAAAGAGGTTACTGGTAGTGACATGATTCATTGCAGTATTTGTGGATCTGGCTTATTGTTCTGCACACTTCCATCTAATTTGGTGTCTAATTAGGTATTACTCATACGAGAGGTCATTCATGCCAACAGAAGCAATCGTTTCCAGAATAATTTGAGTTTTCCTACTTATATTAATGTTTTCCCAAGTACTTCTCCAGCTATCTGAGATGTAAACAACTACTTCAAGTACTGCCACTTCATTCAACGCTGAAGCAGCTTTGTGGCAGCAAAACCCGGGGACCTTGCTGCAGCAACTCACCCAACAGCTTTTCTGTCATCCAAGCAGGTTCAGGCATGGCTAGAGTGAGAAATATGTTGCAGACAGAGGGTGAAAGTATTTCACTCCAGCATTGACTGCTGGGTGTAAACCTCATAGAGAACATTCACCAAAAAAGTGGTTTCTGGAGACTTCCGTCTTGAATTTGGCTGATTGGGAGTGAGGGGAGAAAGGAAGACAAGACATGACATAAAAATACAACACTAAGAAAGGGGGGTGATGACAAAAAATCCACCTTTCAGTAGTGCTTGGAGCAACTCTGCTGACACACATGGTTCAACCTCTCCGGGTTGAGTTGCCTTACTTCCAGCAGTGCTACCTTCCCAGCTATAAGCTGGGCACAGATTCCTTAAGAATCAAGTCCCACAAGTAGTATTGACAAGTGCTGCCACAGAAATCCAGCATCTCCTTTCAGCTGAAGCTGTATCTTGTCCTTCAACTCAGATGGGTGGCCACAAAAACCTAAGGAGAATGCATGAGTTTGACCTGCAGAACCAATCAGCCAAAAATCAAATGTCAGAATACACAAGTATATAGTAAACTGTCCATTTTCCTCAGATGTTTGACTAGCAAGGAGAAATATTAAATTGTCTTCTGGGATATTAGATATATGCATGAACCCATATGCTTTGCTAGGCTGGTTTACCATAGTTAGAAACTTGTTCTCTGTTAACCCAAAGAAAATAGAGAGGAAGATCTAATAGCTTGCTACCTTTTTTTTTTAATTGCTTTGAAATCTATAAAATGTTCACCAAACAATCATACTAGAAGATTTCATCATACCTTTGCTTACTTTTTAGGTTTTACCACTTATTAAATAAACTCTCATTAACTTAAGGAAACAAATGAAGGGAAAACATATGAACCTCTTCACGCTTTTGAATGGGTAAAGCATTAAGCTGTGAAAGTTAATTACCAACAGGTAATTAACAGGTTTGATTTGGCATGAAGTAGAACAGTTTTAATTTACTGAGGAAACATGAAATCTTCAAAGATTCAAGCTTTTGGGTTTGCATCTTACTAAGATGATTATTCTTACACAAAACCATTTATCTTTAAAGCCCTCTCTTTTGAGGGCATCAGGAGTCACCTTACTCTAAGTAGCATAAGTCTGCTAGTTTCTACTGCATGAGAAGACACCAGTGGATGTGCAGGTCTTTGAAGCTGAAAGCTTAGTGCAGTCATGCCCCAAAGTGCAAAATGTGGAGTTTAGTATAAACAAAACTCTACTTAGCAGCTTAAACTGTGAGCAGTATTTTTTTTTTTTTTTTTTTGCCTTTGTAGTTAGCACTTACAGAACATCTACGTGTATTTGTTTTGGGGTTACTTTTTCCAGAATCCATCAATTTAATAAAAGTAGCATTTTGAGAGGAGAAACGCACCATTAATTTGCTTCTCTCAATTTTAAAAAAACACCCCTTTAAATAAAAAGCATTTATGATGATGAATTCTAAGCAGATGCTAAAACAATTGGGCTCAGTAGCCTGCAGCTCATACTCCTGAGACCAAGTGTTGAACCAAGGCCAGGTTCCTCTGTGCAGAAAACTAGATTTATGCACATGTACTTAACAGGTGCCTTGCTGTGATTAATCTCATGTGAGGAAGAAGCTGTCTGCATGGGCTCTGTCCATTTTTTAGCCCTTAAAATAAAGATCAAAGGCAGGGGTACAATTCCCACTGCAGCAAGTGGCAAAAGGTTCAGGATATCCTGATACCATCTCCAGGCAAAACCATGCCCAGGGCTCCTGAGAGAGGCATGTGGCACTCTCCTCCATCCCTCCAGCAGACCACCATTCCCTTCAGCACAGAGTTGCACCTGTGTGTGTAGGACAGACATTCTCCTTGGTGAGCAATATCAAAGTTCAGCTCTATGCTGACAATGAAATAAAATTTAAAAAAAAAAAAGGGGGGGGGGAGAATTACAGACTCTACATGGACCATTTCATTTTTTCTAAATAATACTTCCTAAAATCAAATCATTTCCAGTTAGAAAAAAAATAAAATAGTTTTGCTGCAAATGTGACAGGGCAGAACTTTTCCCCTCATTTTTCTTCTGAGAAAACACCTTTCCGAAAGTGAGGCCATTTTTTGTAGCCTCAAGTCTGAAAAGGCACTGTGTGCTGATGGAGTATTGCTCTTAGAGCATCTTTGACAGGATGCATCATGCCACTTTCTACAGCTATAAGTGACCACAGCAGTTGTACCAGGATAAATACACATATCTATATATAAAAACAGACACACACACAAGCATAGCAAGAAACAAAGCAGTTCCCTCAGTTTTTGAAGATTCATCTTGCCCAGAAGCGTAAAGCCTAACTTGTGTGCAGCAATTCTTTAATACAAGAGGTGGATGCAGCCCTAAGCCACAAAAAACCCCAAACCCTTTTATGTGTTAGGAGTGTTGCTAATTGAAACAATTTGCCATGCTTCATTTGCATTGATGGAACAACATGCGAGAAGTTTCTATGTCCCTGTAAAAAGACTGTCCCTTCGTCCAGGCTGGATCAGTTTTCCACAGCAGAACTCCTCAGTTTCAAAGAAAATTAATTAACCCATGCTTACTTAATTGCTGGGAAGCTATACTTTATGAAGGATAAACTGATCACTAAGCTAGATGTAGAAAGCCATTTATACTAAAGGAATGAATCCTATAATTTTTTTTTTTTTTAGTTTCTGGCTTCAAAGTTTTCAGGGAGACAGATTTGCTCCCATCTTTGTGTACACGGCAGCCCGCAATTAGATGCTGGCTGGTGAAGATACGCACATGGATGAGGAGGTTTATTCAGCATTTTGCTTCCTCCCCGTCCCCCAGCAACAGTCACATACATTAATGTATTCGCTGTCACACTCACAGGTATCCTAGGATAGCTTATTCAGAGTAACATGATTTTCTACCTTCCCCCCCCTTAAGGTCAAGGAGTTGAAGTCTCAATATTAGTCTGGTGTCAACAACAACAAACCTAACTTTTTTATTTCTTACCAGTGCTCTACAAGTTTTGCTCTAATCCAAAGACTAGTAACTTGGCTCTTGATTTATCTGGAAATTGCACTAGACTATTCAGGTACGTGCTTAAAAATAAAGCAATTACTGAGTGTTTGGATAGATCGAGATTCTCCAAACCTCACAGATTCAAGATCAAGAAGCAAGAAATATCTTTTCAGTTTTGCTGCTTTGGGCAACAAAACCCTCCACTTCCTTTTGCCTCTCAAAAGCAAATTTCATTCAGTTCAGGAGTTTCTGAACTACTGTCCTCCTATGGACCCCTACCTTCCAATTAATGGTTGGCTAGACTTAACAATTTTCATTTTTAGATAAAGACCACTGCACAGGAACTACTCCAGGATGGCACAATCTCAGTGAAGACCCAAATGACAAGTACTTTCATTTACATTCATATTAAGTGCAAATTTCAGAGAGGGCCTAGGGACTGGCTGATCTTTGCCTTCCAAAAGTGGATCTGACTAATTCAGCCTAGGATCCATTCCCAGCAGTTACTGGGATCCTCAGTAATGAGGATTTCAAACATCATTTTCTATGTGCATTAAAAGCTTGACTCAAAACAAATACAAAGTAAACCAAGAAAGCAGTTGGTCTGAACTGATTCCATGCACTTTAATTTAAACAAAAAAGGTCTTCACACATTTTCATAAAGGTCTCCTCTGGGCTGAAGGACAAGTCATAAGATGTACTTTTATGCTATTATCCATGAAAAGAAATTAATTTGTAATTCAGTTGTATGTGCCAGTTGGGCATGAATAAATTACAAACATCACAACCCTACTGAGAAGCCACTGAGCCATTTATTTTCATGAAAGCTTCAAATATTTTACAACCCTTCTCCCCAACAATCTAGAACACGTCTTTAAAAACAGCAATTAATGGCATATCACAGGCTATGCAAGAAAAAGGACATGCACAGTCAGCAGTACATTATCCCAGCAAACTAGATTCTCTAGAAACCAGCTTCTGTCATCTAGGGAGATGGCATAGCTCCCAACAGTTGGATGTCAAAATACTCGAGGCTGAGTTTACACACATACGAGAAAGACGCACACTAGTTACTCCAGCTGGTAGTATGATTATATTTTATTTATTTTTTTAAAAAAGTCACAACTTTCTCTTAATGAAAAGCAAACTGGAATTTGTGCTTGAACTCTTACTCAAAACATACCAAAATATGCACAAAGTCAACCTTGGACTGGAAACAACTGTAAACTACAGTTTATATTACCATGCCAACAGCTGAGTTAAAATAGAACAAATAAAAATACCAGTCAACAAGCATAATATTCTTCCTTCAAAGATCAAAAGGTTGTGAACAAAAGCCCGAACTCCATTATGTTTTCTTCGGTTGGTTAGAAAGAACATGAACTAAAAAATTTCATCTAAGCAACCGCAGAAACCAAGCTAGAGAGATGAGACAGCCTTGAATTTCCCTTGCAGACTTCTCATTCCTTTTCAATAAAAGTGAGAAACATTGACCGAACGCATAACTGGACTACTCTGATAAAAATGTATTGTGGCAATTCAGTTGCCTGAGAAAAACAGGTATCAGTATTGCAGAAATCTTTTACAGTTCTCAAATGGCATTAAAACAACACAGGACACTTTGAAATATGCAATTCTGGTGACTAGCCAGATGTCTAGGAATATACTTTTCTGTATTAAAAGTGATAAACATAAGCAAGAAAATACCTGAAACAATTAATAGGTGCTTTTAGCTGGCATGCGTCTTGCTATATGCTACAGAAAACTGAGTCAGATATGACATTATACCGAATCTTACAGAAGTCCAAGCAGTACAATGATACACTCTCTTAAATACACACACTTGACCATAAATAGCCAATTTGTAATGCCAGCATAATTAACACAGGAAGAAGTCCACATTTAATTTAAATATAAACAGTAAGGTTTCTAGTAAAGACATTTTAATTTTAGACATTATTATGTTTTACATTATTGCATGCAACACTGTCTAGAAGTTTTATGGCACCTGTGTATCACTAGGCAAGAAACGGTCATGGTAAGACATTTGGAGAGAAATTCTCAAGTCGTCAAGTCTGGTGCTGCATGCAAAATTGCAAGCATCCTCAGTAACTGCACACCTGGACAAGCCAGATGTTTGTATTAAAAGGCAACTTTATTCATATACCCATAGTCCTCTGCACAAAGATTTGGCCCTCAAGTTTTAAAAGGTACAGAAACTGAGGGGCATGCTAGCTACAGTACTTAAAAGTGAGACCTGTTATTTACCTGATTTCAAGAGGTGCCTTTCAAAGGCAGCTAGACACCTGAAGTCTAAGTCCTGCTAGAATTCAAGAGCTGTCCCCAGCATCATTTCAACATGGTTATTAAATTCGCACTGATAAAAAAATGTAAAAAAATCTAGGCTTTCCTAATGGATTCACTCTCATTCTTTGCATTTCAGAAAAACCATCCGCTGGAAACAAACTATTTTCTTTACCCCTTTTTTTAATCCTTATTAAATAACCAAGTATCTCTAACAGGTGAAGTGAAAAGCATTAGTAAACAGCTGGATTATCCCATCATCATTTCTTCACTGAATCCTTACTCTTGAACCAAAAGCACGAGATATTAGTAAAATGTGAATGCTACAGGCATCTGAACAAGCAAATTGCTTTAGACTTTTGAAACTTTTTTTGTAAAAAAGCAAAGAAAATACAGTCTTTAGTGTAGGCTCACACAGTGCTATCCAAGTATAACTATATCAGTTGGAAATTAGAGAAAACCCGTACCTTTACTTCCAAACTAGAAGAGCCCAAGCTCAAGCGTTCACACTGATTTACGCTCACTGAGCTCTTCCAGGCAGCATACGTGGTTTTTCATTACACTTACATAGTCACCAGCATCCTAAATAGGACGAATTTTCAAGCAGCAAGTGGCACAAATGACGTCGTTCCCTCCTTTGCTCAAACATCAGCAGATTACTTCAATATCTATACAACCTGGAGCTGCCTTGAGATGGCGATGTAGCCTACATCTTCCAAGATTCACTAACCAACACCCAGGAACAAATGACTTGTGACAGGAAGAAATACTGGACAAAACACTCTCCCCACTCTATTAATTACCACACTTTTAAGGTGGCAGTGAGGAATTAATTTGCCTGACATCTTTATAATAAAAAGCAGAAGCGTACCTTTGCCACCTGTTTCACAACCAGAAGTGCATGCAGTCCTGGAGCACTTCGACTTGTTTTGAGTTGGCTAGATGTTCACTCTAAAACTGAAAGCTATCAACAGCTAAAGTTTAAAAAAAACATAAAACCAGATAACGGACAACACACAAAACAAAACAACATCAAAACACATTTAAAAATAACACTCCTCTTCAGGTTGTTTTTTTTTCCTAGACCCCTGTCCTTACACCTGTATTTCCACAGGAAACTGCTATACCTGGTGTAAAATTACTCCACTAAACCATCCTGTTCCTTATTTTCCAGCAAGGACATGCTCATATCTCTGTTTTTCTTTTCATTTGTATCTCCCTTGTCCTCTAATTGCCCTGATTTCTGATGAGCAAACGTGTAAGTGTCATGGTCTGTGTCCATCAGAGGTGGAGGTTCCTCAGGGTTAGAAGAGCGTTTAACATCTTTTCTGAAGGATAATGGAGGTGGAGAAGGTGGCAAGCTACCAATGGGTCCATCAAAAGGCCGGTATACATCAACTTCAGGAGCAACTGAGCCATTGGATTCCTTCAGCAAGTGCCCATAGACAACAGCATCATCAATAACTGCATAGACATGAGACTCATTGTTTTTCCTCCCTTTTGCGAATAAGCCTTTTTTCCCAGGCACCTGGGTATTCACGTTAGGATTGTACACTCCCACCATGGGGTTCTGGTTTTTCTTCTTCCTATTACAGAGTTGAAATTGTTAACAGGTCAGAAACAATACACAGCTGGTGCATTTGAACTCAACACAGCTTCTGTTTACCCATCCCAGCCACCCAGTGTCAGGCAGTCTGCCTGGATTGAAGGCTTTACTTGCAATCTTAGGAAAAACAACTCCTCAGTCTAGACATGCTTTTTTAACAGATCAGAAAACAACTTCATGCTATTTGGTTACCTACTGCTGCTCTACTGACCCTGAAGTTCACAAGATTAACACCAATGGCCTCCCAAGCACAGGGGGATCCCAGTTGTGCAGTGTACCAAGTCTCCCAATATCCATGGACATTAATAGGACCCAGAGGCCATCAGATCCTCACAAAACAAGGCTGAATGTTACTGAAAACAAGTAAGATAGTGGGTCCTCTATGAAAGTCAAATGAACTTTTCTTGGTTGCACTTTGTGGAGTGACTGTCCCCAGAGTGGAAAGATCAAAAGCCGAACAGATTTTTAAGCCTATATTTGTAAAGTCTTTCCTGTGTGGCAGAAGAAGTATGCTCATAACTGCTCTAGTCATCATACTGCACAAATTCATTCCAGCTCAATGGCTTCAGGACCCAATCATCCTGCCAGCACTAAGCATACATGTATCAGAAACCACAAGCTATTGATGACTTCAGACTCTGCTTGCATGAGTAATGCTATGCATGTTTGTTTTGCGCAACCTAGTTCTCTCCCCAAGGGCTAATGTCATAGAAAATGCTCCCACGTGATGTGCAAACTCCAGGAGAAGTTGCTGGAGGTTGTGTTGTGTAGATGAAAGATAGCTCCCAGTGTATCTGGGTGAGTTTACAACTTGTTTGAACAGTCTTTTCCAGAGTCACACCCACAACAGCCACATTCATGGCAATTTCATTTTGCAGGAATTGCTGATGAAGTCCAACCAATACCATATAGTACGGCCAGAAGCCTATGCTAAGGCCAAGGTAGGCAATGCACTGGGCCTTGAAGTAATATGACTCCGGGAATGCTGCTCTGCTCTTACAAGTCAGTCAATTTAGAGTAAAGCAGCATTCCCAGAGTCACATGACTTCCACTACCATTGCTTACCCCATGCTTCAGACCCTTGTTCATGGGATCTATATCAACACATGAGACAGAGGGCCCGGCAGCTCTCCCAAAATGCCTTCTTGAACTGCTAAGTTACACACGCTGAATTATGAACTTACTTCTTCTTAACACAGCACACAGTCAGTCCAATAGCCACAAGAACTCCAGCCCCAGACACCACAGCAAGTATCACTCCTAGGTCTGCAAACAGACAAGGTACAAGGACACTGAGCAAGAGAGAAAACACCCAGCCTTCTCCTAAAAGCTGTCTGGGTTTGAACCTCCTTAAGAGTTTCTAAGCATACTAGCTGCCTGCAGAGCAGTTTCTGAGTTGTTCTCACCACAGGGCAACACAAGCCATTTCCAAGAGGTTGGAGGCCAAGCAATGACAAACTCCTGCTGCTAGCAGCAGAGCACAACCAAAAAACCTTACCAACCCATCCCACCTCCAAGAGTTCAATACAGCTCATGCACTCTTAAAACTTACCCTCAGCATCTCATGTGCCTCTGGCTGAATAGGTAGGGAAGAGAAAAAAGTGCAGAGAGAGAATGAGAGGGATTCAACAGAGGAAATAGTGACATTTCATCAATTTCCCCTCAATACCATCCTTTCCTCTGAAATATAAAAGTTGTGTTGACATGGAGTTTTCTAGGAGTCACAAAATTTAACAGGAAAGTCCACGAGTAAGGAAAGAAAAATGCCACGTGTTTTAAGAGAAGTATACATTACAAAAAAAGAAAAAAGGGAAAATTAGAAATTAATTTGATACTGTTTCAATTCCAGCCTATGTAGCCAATATTTCTACAGACAGCAGTCTCCCACAGGTGAAGAGGAAGTGCAAATGTGAAACAAATTTACATAAGCAAAACCTACCCTAAAAACACACCCCCCCCCCCCCCTTTTTGTTTTTTTTTAAATTATTTCTGTTTCAGGGAGATGAAAGACAACAAGAATGCCAATTTTGCTGTTAGCAGTCAGGGCACTTTCTACTAAATGGTCAGACCTGTCCCAGGGATGATTTCTTGC
The DNA here is from genome assembly GCA_026212715.1 of Elanus axillaris. Classification (NCBI taxonomy): domain Eukaryota; kingdom Metazoa; phylum Chordata; class Aves; order Accipitriformes; family Accipitridae; genus Elanus; species Elanus axillaris. Next base: position 9,240,172 of record JANZLQ010000009.1, on the reverse strand, counting down.
TCACAGAAACACTGAGACTAATTGAACTGCTAACATCAAGTAAGGACTACTTGGATGAAAAAGTTTGCATAATCAAATCCCAGGTCATTCACCAGGTCCATGACCTTGGGAGGGAAAAACATAACTTTATCTTCTTATACATTCTGGCTGTGAACTCCAATTAAAAAAGCTAAATTAAATTTAAAAAAATAAAACTTATTCTTACTCCCCCCAAGCCCTGCAATCCCCCATCTCAGAAAAAAAAAAACCCAAAACAATACAAAACAAAAAACCTCCCCCCCAAAAACCCACCATATTAAAACCCCTCCTTCCTTCCCAGCTTCTAGAAGTATCCAGCTGTAAGTCTCAGAGGTTTTTGAGGGACAGGTATTTCCAAAGTCTGGGATCTCATAAACCCCATACCCAAGGAGGACAAACATCCATTACCGTTCCCCCAAGGGAAAGCAAGGAAACAAGCAGAAAGCAAACCACCACAACCTTACAGGACTCACCTATCTGCTTGTCAGCAAAAGTCACCCAGAACTGCAAGGTCAGCTGCATCTTATCCACAGGTTTACAGTTGGAGACATTTACCCAGAAGTTGTGATACATATTTCGGGGCTCAGGCAGAAGCTCGTCCTCACGGCGCACAGTCTCCTCTGCCCCCGATGTCTCTTCCTTTATGTTGACATAGGCACGGCCCACCTCACAGGCAATACCCATGCGGTCCTTGGAGAACCCAAGGCGGGCAACTTGCTTGCTGGGCACCAGGACATACCAGGATACAGAGACATAAGGAGGTAGACCATAAGGCCAGTTGGGAGTCTGCAAGTAAACTTTAGCTTTCGGCTCTGGACTCACAGTAAAAGTGCACTCATCTGTAGTAAAGGAAAAGAATAAAGGAAGGAAAACTTAGGTTTGATATTTACTTTTTTTTAAGCTTTCTCTTTTAGCACATAAAATTATTTGGTCTTTCTTCTCCATAATAAAAAAGTATCACTTACACCTGTGACCAGCAAATTTATACAGTCAACTGCATCTCAGTACCAGCAATACAACTCACCTACCATACCTTCCACATCAATAATTATCACAATTAGCACAGATGTATCTGCAGAATTTCCAACAACCAACTATCTACCACCTGGAGCACAAAGTTCCTTACTTATTCCAGAAATAAAACACCTCACTGATTCAGATAAAGATTGATCCTAGCAATGGCTCTAAAACTAGACTCTAAAGAATTGAACTCTTATTTCTATTTATCCATATGTGGTCCAATAAGCATAGTGAGAGATCCAACACTGTACAAAGTAGCACAAACCACTACCGTACCTTTAATATGTGGCACAAAAGACATTTTCAGATCCTGATGGTTAGTCTCATTGAGGAATCCTTTACTAAATGTTTTTAAGGATATGGTGATATTATTCCTCATCTGAATCTTTTCAATGGATCCACCAGGACAGAATACACCAACATTCAACTCCGTCTCTGGGGTGGCACTAACAATGCTGTAACTGTAGCTCGTGTTGCACCTCTGCTCTGGGACATGTTGCTGAAGTTTTAAGGATGGAGATGTAATTTCTATGTTGATCAGATCGGGAGCCAAGAGCTTCCAAATAAACTTATGCAGTCGAATTGGCAGTTGGGTAATAGCCTTGGGCACTGAAAGGGAATAGATCTTCCTCTGACACCACCGAATATCAACACAGCCTGCAATCACAAAAACAAATCCCAAGGGTTGTATTTTTCTTGCAGGGGAAATATCTAGGAAAAGCAAGTTTTCCTGTGTACGAGAGTAAACATACACAGATGGGGTACTATCAGTTTTATGTTACAGACCCAGATAAGCATCTGCCTGAGAAAATAACCTCTCTTAGTAACCTTTACCCAAACACGTATCATTTGTATTTAAAGATATTTCATTGAAAGGGTGCAGGACACCAGATACAAACACATTCAAAATTTATCACTCAAGATACTACTTTTGCTATATCACTTGCTGACTGGGACACTGTTGCAGACTAGCCAAGGTCCAGATTTATACTTTAAAACTCTTTACTAGTAGTTGAAAGCATTTGGGAAAATCCTACACCAAGTGGACATGCAAACAGCACAAGATGCATTCCCAATGGCCACCCTGGTCCTGCATTTTCATGGGCAGATTCACGGCTCTCCTGATCCATTTCCTTATTTTGCAGTTTTCAGCAAGAAGATTCTGAAGTGCCTTCTGTCCTTTCCCTTCTAGGATAGCTACACAGTTTCTATTTTTAAAGGCAGAATGACATAGTGAACAACAAGGTCATCTCCAGATTCACTGTACCCATCTCACTGCTAGCCAATGCCTGGTTTCCAACCACATTCTATTTAAAGCCCAAGCAAGAGAGAAGGTTTGGCTAACCACTCGGGAAAAGTGGGCAAAAGCATTCCCTAGGAAACAACATTAAGACACTTTTGTCATACTTATGCCTTTTTCAGCCGTGATCCTCAGACGGGACAAGTCCTTGCACAGAAAGGAGATCTTGTAGATGGCACCTGACACTAAAGTCAAGACACGGTCGCAGGTGCGAGGATCCTTACAGATCAGGCATATCGATTCAGACATGAGCGGGATGTGTCTGGGCCACCCTTCAAAGTGTATTGTTACAGTCATATTCCACTCTTTGCTCAGGTCAACCAAATGGGTGACATCTGCAATGAAAAACATCCCAGAGCAATTACTGTCAAGAAGCATGGTGTGAAGCAGAACTTCCTCTGTCTCTTCTCACCCCATCAGATAAGCAGCTGTTATAACTATTTCTATATTAGCTAAGAAAATATTATTTGCTTCTTTCCATCAGTGGAAAGGCAGCATCATATCACTCTTCTAATTTAGATGTTTGAGCCTTTCCACACACAAACCCCGTTTCCCTACCACTTCCTAGCTGTAACAAGGTAACACGTATGCTAGCCCTTTGTGAACAGGTTAGGCTATAATATAAGGAGCTCAGCCAACTACATTAGATTTTTTTTTTTACTTAAGAGGTTTCTTGTATTTCTTTTAAAGTCAGCTCTACCGATCACACAGCAGTTACTTAGGAAAAGGTTCTCCATTCTCAAATTTCATATTTATTTCTAGATTTCTATTTCAGCTAACTTTGTCGGTTTAGGTTTGTTGGAGCCAAGCTGAAGAAAACTGTCCAAAGTCAGTAATTAAGCACATCTGGTTGTCTGGAGTCAGTGAAAGACTGAGCTAGTTTAAACGCAAGTACCAATATGGTTCAAAAGCGAAAAAACTGCCAAGTACTGTGCTTCAGCAGAAGTGCTGGCAGTCATTATGAAGGCCACTAGAGCCTTCAAAAATGCCTCCTAAAAGCCTTTTCCATTTGGCAGTTCAAAACATACAGAGAAAATTATCACAAGTTATCAAAGCCTGTCACCATGCTGGTGGGAAGGCTGAGGACCATGCCTTGCTAGGCTGCTTGGTTTCCTTCAATAGCATGACTGAACTACCACACTGCCCTTCCATTTAATTGCTCAAAAGCGTTCTTCCAGAAATATTTTTTGACTAGCTGTAAAAAGCAAACCTGAGAGCTGGCAGAGTTAACCTTGAAAAGTAAAGGCACCTTCCCCTTCTTCAACACTAGCTACCACTTCTCTCGCATTCCACCCCTTTCCCTGTACCCCACGGCACACAGGCTGCTGCCCAAAGCCTTGTAATGCCCTCTGAGCTTGCCGGACCTGAGGTGCCCATGCGTGCAGTGACCATCATCCCTGGCACCCTCCCTCAAATAATGAGATTAAGCACAAAGATCTGCTTAAGGCGGCATGTTCTGAGGCCAAAACTGTTTAACATTTTCACTAGTGGGAGAGAGCACACCCTCAAGTTTGCAAGAGTGGGGCTGGAAAGCAGCTTTGCAGAAATACCTGAGGGTCCTGGTGGTTTAAAGTCCTTAAACATTAAAAAAAAAAAAAGAATGCAAGGGTGGTCATACACTGGAAGAGGTTACCCAGAGAAGTTGTAAAGTCTTTGGAGATACCCAAAACCCAACTGGACACGGTCCTAGGCAGCCTGTTCTGTTTCACCCTGCTTGAGCAGAGGGTTGGAACTAGATGATCTCCAGGAGTCCCTGCCAACCTCAGCTATTCTGCAAGTCTGTGATATCCTAGATGACTTGCTACAGCAAATCAGAACAACAAGGGTAAGCAAGGATGACAAATAACCACCTCCCACATAAGCTAACAGCAGTTGCAAATACTGGCAACATCTGGAAGGGGGAGATGAAAGGAAAGGAAATAAAATTAAAGGTTATGACTGTAGCCTAGTTCACAAAGATTAACTATCTCGTGCAAAGATAGACATTGGGCCCACAGAGCATGCTGTTAACAAAAGCATGTGTCTCTGATGTCAAAGACAGCAACCCGATCTAGTAGAAGGTGACTCTGCCCACAGCGGGTTGGAACTAGATGGTATTTAAGGTCCCTTCCAACCCAAACCATTCCGTCATTCTTTGTTTCTATAAAGGACAGGTTAAATTTTTTTTTTAAATTATATACACTATTATTAGTCTTAATTTTGTTTTCAGCCATGGATCTCAAAGGCATAAACAAAAGGTGAATAAAATAGCCTTCTCCTGTGTGGGAAATCAGACAGAAATGCAAGAGGTCAGGCAGAAATCTCCAAGTCACTGCTACAACCAAGCACAGAACTCGTGATTTCTGCCATAAGGTTACTCATTCTTCAGAGGTTTGGGGTTTTTGCAGCAGCAAAACAGAGAGGGTTAGGTCAAGAAATTTTGATTGGAAAGAGCTATATTTTCCTCTTATTTAATGACAAGCACCACAGACAGCTGTGGAATACCCAAATGTTTGGGAATCTTCGAGAATATACAGATACTAATGTTTTCAATAAGAGCCATGTTTAACTTGCCCACTGCAGATGGCATTTTTTGGTTTTGTTCTGGGTTTTTTTGATAGTTTCAATACTGTCTTGAGGGCTAAATTTGAATCTTTGATGGAACTTATATAACTACAAAATCAATCATGAAATCCTGTAAATCCTGTTGTCTCTTAAAGCCAAGTGGTTTATTACTTGCATTTCATTCAATAAATGACAACCTATTTTTTAGGCGATTATGATCTTGTCTACTGGCGATAAATATATTAAAATCCCTCTATGCTTTTGAAAGTAAAAGGGAGATAAAGCTGATTAACTGAATACAATGTTTTCACTCTGTCTGGCTTCCAAGGTGCAACACACAATAAATGTAAGCAAACATGACTTGATTAACAATTTCAGGAGGATTTGCTGCTCATGAATGGAGACAGACTAGACAAAGAATGAGGATTACAGTGGTGAGATGCTACAGACCCTTTCTGGATACATGACTTGAAGGTACAGGCCATTCAAACTTCATTCCCTCAAAAATTACTTAAATGCAGCTCCTGCTGCAGTGGTAGCCTACAGTGTGTTTTTACCTCCACCTGCTCCTCTGCAGTGAGGGCACCTTGACTATTAACCTCTACCGTGAACTGAGGTCAGAACTAAGAAGCCAAATGATAAATCGCTTACTGCATAGCTCATTACCTAGCCAGGCCTTTTATTTCTGTTTTTAGATAGATCCTGTGGTATTACAAGTCATTGTGTTAAGCCTGTCTGAATTTGGGGCAAGAAAAAAAAAAAAAAAGAAAGAACAACAAAAAAAGAAATTTTCCTAGTGTAGTAACAAGCAGCAAGAAACCCAAAGAACATCCAAATGTGTACAGGATATTATCACTGGAGTATCTTATTGACAACTTCCATGTCTAGTGTGAAGAAGTCACACTAGGAAGCCTGAACACCATCTAGGAAGCAAAATAAAACTCAGAGGAAGGAAGAACAAAAGGAAAGGAATGCATATTGATGCAATTAGTAGTATGAAGACAATTTTACATCTCTGATTTCACCAGTTCATGCTATGGATCCTGAGCAGCCATGACAGCAGGTTTCACCTGGCTAAGTGTGACTGCTTACAGACAGAGCAGAAACTGGGCTCACATTTAAGAATTATCTTTAAAATGTTGAATCCTACAGCTGAAAATAAAACTGTCCAAATAAGCTTGAACTTGATTTCTGTCATGGACAATTCCGATCAGGCAGTTACAGTCCTTGCCCAATACCTGATTTGGGACCCCAGAGGAAACACAGCCACAAGGAAAGGCTAGCTAGTGCTTAGCTTTGTTTACACAATGTGCAAGGCCTTTTTCAATTATATGATGCAGGTGCTGGAAAAGGAAAGAAATCTCCATTTACAAGCTACAGTGTAAACACTGTGATGGAGCTTTATACTCCATCGCAAATTGCAAATTTTAGCATTGCCATCCACCTTGCCCTAACAATGACCGGTGGTACCCAGGGCAGTAAAACAGGCCTCAGCGTTGCTTGGCAAGCCACCTCCTTAAACTCAAGGAGGGTCCAAGAAAAATGACGAAACGCCTAGTATTTCTCTTCCTTGTGGTGCTCAGCCCAGGTATCTGCAAGCAAAAGCAACAGAAGGGGCACGCAGATACTTACTCTCATCAATCTGTGGGTGCTGAACGACGACTTGGAAGAGCAAGCGGAGAATGCCTGGGTTCTGGACATCCTGATCACAGCCCTGGAGGGACAGGTTGAAACTGCCAGCAATATTGGCAGGCTGGCTGTCGCTCAGCTTGAACACCTCTGGGTTGCTGAGGGAGCCAGGGATGTAGTACTCTACCCTCTCCTCCTTCCTTTCACAGTTGGAGAGGCTGTAGTTGTGGAAAAACACGCTTGCTCTCATGTTGGAAGGAACCACAAACTGCCATGTCATGAGCTCATCTTCTGGAAAGCCCAGCGGGTAGTTTGGGGACATCAGTGTGATTGAAGACTCCCCCTTCAAAATGGATTCAATAATGCATAACCCTAAAACAGGGCGGGGGGGGAACATACAAACCAAGTTGCAATTAATGAAGACACACTGGCATATATAGCACCCCAGCAGCAGAGTATTTTTATTTTGACAGTGAGATCATCCACTTCAGTTACAGGTTCGGTTATTAAAAAACCCTCAGATTAAACCATATACTTGAGTTGATGCTTTTGTCTTCAATTACAGAAAAGGTAAGGGATATGTTAATGCTGCATTTTTAGTTTAGTGGGTTCACCTTTCAAGCATGTTGACAGACAAACCTTTATTTTTTAGAAAGGAAAGATCCTAGTTCCTACTTCTGCTCCTGACTTTGCAAAAGCAAACACGCAACCTGACAACTGCTTCTGCTTCACTGGGTTTCAGGAAACAAAAGATGGGAGCTTTTATACCATCACAGAGCTCTCTGTCCAAACACCTCCCAGATCCAACAAGAGCATGCCAACAAAGAGCCTCAGATACGCATGATAAAACATGAATGCAAACCATGGAGGCTGTGTAAGACACTTTGTGCTTGGATGACTCTTGGCAGCATGAAGTTGGGTACACAGAGATTATGGTCCTGTTCTAGGACTCCAGCAACAACATGCAACTGCAAGGAGTGCCAGGAGGTACAAAAAACTCGTGTTCTAGAAGCTCAAACCTGGACCAGATTCCTTTTATAACTGATAGCAACAACTGCAGAATTGAAGTACAAGAGCAAGAACATCTCCCAAAGAGGGTTTGTCAGGAGACCACAAAATAACCCACTGATTGCTATATAACATTCCAGATATTTTAAGAAGATTATTACATCATGTTTTATGTTACTGTGCAGGCTGAAACAGATAGCTCTATTTAAGCAGCCTCGTGTGCCTTCTAGGCACTGCTTCCCCCTTTCCCACCTTCTCCTGAAGAGAGGCATTGGTTTGAGGCTCCAGAAGTTAAGGAAGCATTATTTTAAAATAAACAAACCCAACTAAATACTGCAACCGGAAAATAACTCTCAGCTCATTCTAATTATGCTATCTAGTCTCAAGTAGCTGAAGACATGAAAACAACAGAGCAGATCTGTTTAAGTTTTAGGAAGTTTGAAGAGATTGAAAATGAGTAATGTGCACCAAAAGCAGCAACACAACAGTTTTCATAATTATTAACCAAACTAAGATGTTTTGACCCCAGAAGAGCACCAGGTACCAAACTAAAAACCACACAACAATAGCTTTTAGAAAAGATGAAGTGGAAGGGAGTTAGGGATAGCAGCACCAAAACTAGAAGCTTACCCGAGAAGAAAGTTTTAAATAATTCTGCTGCAATCTGCACAAGGCAATTACAGGTGAGGAAATACTACTCCCTACTTACGTTTTATGGAAGCCCTGTTAGCTATGTTGAAGCCCGAGGTGGTGAGAGGCGAGTCCCACGGGAGGTGCAGAGACATGACAACTCCTCCCAGCAGCTTGATGCGAGACACGGAGCCATTCCTGCAGAACGTGCCAATGTTGACCGTGGCCGTATCGATACAGCTGTTGATGTTGTAGCTAACAAAATCTGGGCACGTCTCTCCTGGTTCAACCTGTCTTAGCCACGGCGTAGAAAATTTCATTTCAAGTCCAGCCTTTGTACTTGCCTTCACGTCCCAGATGAAAGTCCTGTTAAGGCGAGGTAGCCCTGGTGGGTAAAGATGAACATCTCCGAAGGGACATGGGCCTGACACACAGTCTAAGTGCAGAGAGAGAACAGCCATGATACACTCTGGAAAGCATTCAAGTAAATGAGGAATTTGACGCTTTCCCCTTCATTGCTATTTTCACAATTTTTAGGTTGCACTTAACTTCTCTTCTACATGCATTAAAAGACACTCCTATAACATGGTCACATGCTGCCTCTACACAGGACTATACCAGAAACAGGACTCTACCATAGAGTAGACAGGACAAACCTGCTTTAGTCAGGCTGACTAATAGAAGGGACTCATTGTGTCTGGTATTCCCACCTTGTTTGCTGAAGAATTTAGAAGGTATTTAGTGAATAGGGTAGTGCACTGAATGGGCAAAAGGGAGAAAGGCAGTATCAGGAGAGCTGGAAATCATGGATCTAGAGAAAAGATCTTAACCCATCTCACCCAGATAATTCCTAGCAAATAATTAGTCTTTAAATTTTCCAGTGCTTGCCATGAACTGTATCTTCATTTCCTTGGTGCCCTGAGGAATAACCTAGGCCCCAGATTTTGCAGAAGTGATGAATAAGAACAACTGCCACTACAGGATTCCTGGGAGAACTTCGAAAACTTTTCTCTGAAAAATCCAAATTACTGGTATTTCAAGCTGGACACTAAAAATAAGCAAACTTTAATTTAGGTCTAGGCTCCAACTTCAAAGAAATATCACATACAAATATCATATACAAATATATCATGAAATACTGTGAACATTACTATTTGCATGAATCATATGATAGAAACTCCAAAACATGAAGAAAGCTATCTGTGAGTACTACCCCAAAAATAACAAAGATGTTACCAAAGATTGAATGCCCAATGAAGTTTGGGATCTTGCTGATAAGTGACATGTCTTCATGTCACTAAAGAGTACATTAACACACGTACACCAGAGATAACATTCAAAGCAAATTAAGCTTTAGTTACAACACTTCCAAATTTTCAGTTTCTGACTTCAATAATGTTCATTAAATATAAGGAAACACGTGCATGTCATCAATTTTTCTGTTGCCCTTATAGACACAATCAAGCTGTTCAAAAACCATGTGGGTAATATATCATTATCAGTGCTCAGAGGCTTTTGACAGGAAAAAAGATTTTTTGATGGGTTTATAAACTGTGGGAAAAGGGAAAGCAGCAAGGAATTGATGCAACAAACTATCATTTAACTGTTTCTGAAACAGCCAAGTTAAGACTAATTCTGCCAGCCATAACAAAAACTTCTTTAACTTGCATAGCTTCAGTAATTCAAGGTTATTTATCAGTGTTCAAAGATTGCTTCTTACCCAAGATTATAGGGGACACCTTAATACAGTAACAGAAAGAAAGATACATGGTTTTACTGGAGGAACATTACCACTGAGGGGGGAATCAAAAACCTGTATCTTACCAATATTTTTCCAAATTTCCATGATGAAATATTTCTCTGGAATACTACAAGTGAAGGTAAAAGTCATGTTCTCCCCAGGCTTTATCTTGAGTTCAGACCTGATGACATTTTTAACACTAATTTGACAGCTTGGTGAAACACCGGGTCTCAGTTTAATCGTAACTGTGATGTTGTCCACTGTACGAAGAGAGATTGTGAAGGAAGCTAAGAGAGAAGAAGAAAAAAAAAAAGAGGTGCTTTGTTACTAGCACATACAAGTATCACTAGCCTTTCCGTACATCCCCACAGACACCACACTGTCAGAAGGAATATTTGCATCCATGTCCACAGAAACCTCTGGTGTTGGACATACAGAAAATGCCTTGGCCCTTCCAGTCCAGCAGAGACGACAAAAGAAATCCACTTGCTGTATGTGCCCAGACAGAGGTATACATGGAATTTGTGTAGGACCAGTTCTGCTCCAGTTTACCTTTGCCACTGTTATTTATTTCACATTTTAAAGGTAGCTCAGCTATTCCTTTCAAATTTCTGTTGTCCCGATTTTGGGTTTCGGTCTGTTATGCCCATCATACAGTCTGCTTGATTTCATATGGCACCCATGAAGTCATGACTCAATTTGGGAAGTTTGTTCAGCAGCCAAACAACAAAGTAAGCCTCAACTCTAATCACACACAATGGTAACAGGTGAATCTTGGGTATGCCTCAACAATTACTGCAGACCAGATGAGGTATTCCAGCAAT
>JANZLQ010000009.1:9178107-9200883 GCA_026212715.1 Elanus axillaris | reverse complement strand
CTTGTCCAGCTGAGGAGGGGGAGTGATAGAGCGGCTTTGGTGGGCACCTGGCGTCCAGCCAGGGTCAACCCATCACAAAGCTACAAGCTGGAAAAGAGCAAGGGAGGCTAACAGAGTCCAAGTGAGATACTTCAGCACATGGGGGGAACTCGCTGGTATTATTGCTCCCTGTTCAAATAATCCTCTTTTCCCCTGTTTATCCCATCCCAAAGATCATTTCAGCCCTTGTGGCTGTGGATCTGCACCCTCTCCTCTTGAGCAGCAGCAGCTAGCAAGGCTTGGCTCCATTCACCTCTCATGTGGCATCCCCTTGTGTGGCTGCGGATGCTGATGCTCAGAAGAGGAAGAGAGAAGAGGATTAGGAGTACAGCAATAACTATCAGATTTGCTTCTTGTCTCTAGTTATGGCATTAGGTGTCATGGCTGGCTTGAGGATTTACACCAAGAAAAGCAATGGCCTTGGGGAAGAAAGTGTAGAAGCAGGATTAGACTGCAAAGTCCATCAGAATGATTTATGAGCTATATACACGTACAGACACAAGCACATGCATGTATATATAATCTAAAAATCTGAAGCAGTCAAAAATGACTAATAAAAGACTACTGAAAATTAGCAGAAGGGCATTTCTGAAAGCAGAGACAAATGTAGGAAATGCTTAGTTATCAGCACACACAAACTCTTTGCAGCACAGTTCTTTGCAAATCCCCAAAATAAACCTGTACCTGGAATGGGAGTAAGTAGAAATATTGACTGTTCTCTTATATTGTCTTTGTCAGCTTCATTTCCCAAAGTGCCCTTTATATAAAGGACAAAGGACCTGACCCCAACATTGGCTCAGTAGGATGAAGACCCTGTCTGTTAGCTGGCTTTGGAAATTCTTTCTTTTGTTAGGAGCTGAAGAAGCAGAGAAAAGGTCTCTGTCAAAATGGTTTGGATACACTTAATTTGACTGCCAGTCCCTTTTTTTTTATGTGTTTTGCTTTGGTTGGTCTGTCGCATAATGTACATTATAGCATAAAATGAGCCCTGGCTAGCCACTAGTTGTTTATGTACCAAAGAGGCACAGTCCTGGTTACTACCTGAAGTTTCAAGCTTCCATGTACTTCTCTGCAAGCCATTTGGGTAAAGTAGCCAGCCTGACCTACAAGCTGTCCGTGGAAAGCTGAAAGCCACAACACTGTACCACATCCCTTGGAGAGCCAAGGGGACCTGGCAGCGGCTCACGGGCGAAGGATAACTACCTTATCCTTATGTGCATCCTTGCAGTTTGCAGGACAGAGCAGGGCTGGGTATGCCATTAGATCCAGGAGCAACCTCTTGACATTCGCAGGGACCTTCCTTCACACAGCCGGCAGTGCCCCCCTGCATGGGGACCACCCTGCTGCTCGGGCCTGGGAGCGGAGCTGTGCTTGGGGAGCCAGTGAAATGCAAGGGCTCATGACTTGCGAGCCAGCCTCCCTGGTCTAAGGTTGTATTAGGGGATTATTATTAACTAGCCTGCACTGGTGGCTTGCTTTTGGGCTGCTCAGAAACCAGCATTGCTGCGCAAAAGCCTTCTCCGGTTTCTAAATCCCAGCAGTTATTAAAGCTTCCCTACCTGGCCTTTGTTGCTAGGCAAGAGATACCCTGCACATGCTCCATCACTGAGGTCAATTAAATGTTATCCTCAAGCAAGCTGCTTTGAACTGAAGCCTCTGTGAAAACAAGGAGGCAAGATCCTTGTTCTCTTCATTAAAGAATGCTTTGAGATGTTGATAGAGACAAGCCTTAGTCACAGCTTTTAATTTCCTCCAAGCAGGATGGCGGTCAGGACAATAATTTTTAGGACTAAGCAAAGACACCGAATTTTTAATGGGAAAGAAAATGCGTGCAACATAATGTGCATCATTTGAAATAGCAACGTAGAAAGGTCTGCCCACCCCCTCCTCGTTTGCATCACTTTTTCTTCTGAAAGGAATGTCAGTGTTGAATGACACCGTAGCTCATGTCCATGTAAATGGTAGGGTCCCTAGTTGTGCCACTGGAATGAGGCACATTTCTGTTCAGATTTGGGATGTAATGCAAGAGAAGGAGAAAGATAAGAAGGTTGCTAAGGCTTGAAAGAGAGAATGGAGCAGAGAAAGCAAAAAAGGGAAGGAAAAGATCATGGGTAGGCTTAAAGGCAAGGATGTTTTCTCACTGATAATAAATGTGCCAAGAAGGCTGAATTCATTTAAAAAGGTCATTGGAAAAAAGTCAGATGAAAAATGTTTTGATAATTGAAATCCAAAGTTTTGTGCATGTTTTTTCTTGCTGGTTTCTGTCAGCTCAGCCAACCAGCTTCTGGGCAAGCAGGACCGCAGCTTGTAAAGGAGCCTGTCTTAGAGCCAGGACGTCCTGGACCCCGTCACACACAGCTCTGCACAGCTCTGTCAAGCAGACACAGCCAGGGAAGGACCCCTGGACTGGCCAAAAGTTCAATAGCCCAGAGAACGGCTTGCCCTGGGACTGGGGAAAGACCCAGGGCTCAGCTAAGAAAGCTGGAAGTGGGATTGTTGTTGAGGTTTCCCTCATTTCAAAGCCCCTGCATTTCCTTTCAGACCAGCAGGGAGAATTTTATTAAAAAAAAAATAACATGTAATGCCAAATTATTTTTTTAATTTTTTTTTTTTTTGAGAAATTCCAAATCCAGAACGTTAATGTAACAAACTTCATGCCTCATTCAATCCTAGTGGGTACCTAAATCAATTTTTGTAGCAAACAATTTTTTTGTCAGTGAGAGACAGCTTAGGAGCCACTATGCTTATTCAAGTTTCATGTTGAATTTATTGAATAATTCGGGCAGAAACAAGTATTTAGAAAATGTCAGATCACCATCCTTTAAATTTTTGGTGCTTCATTCTGCTGCAGCATTGTAAAGATAGACAAAACAGAGGAAAACCCTCGGTGGTCTCAATTCCTTCACTAGACTGGGCAGCGGTGCAGGAAAATCCACATCTTACTGCTCAGTGAATTGGAAACTAGAACTCACCTGCCCTTAACCCACTGAGCCTGTCGCCACCAGGTTATAGAGTTGCTGGCTCAGTGCAATTTCAAATATTTTACTGTATTTTCAAAGAAATGTAGTTTGGAGCTAAAGCATTCACCTCAGAGAGGAGGAAGGCCAACTTTGTCCTCCCACATCGAGGGTGTATCCCCCAAACGCTAGGCTTCTGTGGGAAGGGGGAAGAAATATCATAACCATGTCAGTCTTCAGTATCCAGAACAAACAGTGTGACTCTGTACCTGGATATAAATAATTTTGGAACTTTTTAAAGAAACAGGAATGGCACCTTTCCTCTCCCTCCCTCCCAGCTGTGTTCCACCTCCTCCGGCTCAGGCTGCAGCAGAAGCTGCTGAAGGCTGCTGTGAAATGCTTTATAATTTTTTTCATTTAACCTGAAACACAGTTTCTCAGCCTTTTCTTTTCATGTGGAAAACAATGCTTGATTTTGGGGTCATTCCAAGAGGGATATCTCTTTATTGTATTGTAATACGGTGCATTATTTCATTCCCCCTCAAACAGCTTTCCCTCAGGAAAAAAACGAAACCCTTATCCTTCCCTTGATCTCCATGCAGGTGGTAGCAGGCAGTTAGTTATTTGTCATAGGATGGTAGCATCCTGAACACATATCTCAGCTGGTGAACCATTTGTCTTTGGAAATCTACGGTCTGCACCTTCTGGATGTAGTTGACACCCCAGCCTAACACACTGGAGTAACAAGGGCTGCCTGCAGTCACGGCAAATATCAAATCTGCATATCAAAATGCAAAAGATTTGGATGCGTGGGCTTGGTTCTGACCCCCAAAAAAGCACAGACATTTTTTCCCCAAACCTCCTCCCCTTCTGAAGGACCTTTCCCAGCTTGCTGCGGCTGTCATGTAGAGGAGAAGGCATTCACGAATTCTCTCAACCAGGCCCTGGAGAACTACAGCAGCAGTGCCACAGGGTCCTGCTTACTGACTTCCTTTCTCCGCAGTAGTTTTCCAGGGTCTTTCCTCAGTGCTGTGGACATCCCTATAAGTGACATGCCATAAGGCTGCTGGAAAAGCCTTTCATAGAAGCCAGTGTGATTTTAGAGCCAGAGTCAAGACATGGTTTGCTCCCATTTCCGGGTCTGCAATCCTGCCCTAGCAGGAGAAATTATGTACGTTGCCCATGAGAGGAGACTGTAGTACACAAAAAATCATTGGGTAAGGAAACAAATGTTAATTATGTAAGCTAAAATAAACCCCCAGTGCACAGAGAAAATCACAGGCAACTGCTGAATTTTCCTGCTACTGCATCTCACTCCTTTTTACTGCTAGAGCTTCCTGTTAAGAAGAGTTAAACAACTCGCATATGCTGAGATTTGCCAGCGTTTCTTTTTTCTGCTGTGCCTGAGGAGCAGGTGGCAAAGGAGCCTGACAGTCGTTTTACCTCTCATTAACATGAAGTGAAACAATGGCATTCTGGCAAGGATGCTAAACGGGGAGTCAAGTCATCACAGCACGTAATTTCTCACTCCGCTTCCTCATGCTTTCCTTTTTTTCCCCCTCTGGACAAGCCACTTAACTGCAGTCATCTTTAGTTGCTTTATTTTTTGTGTTAGAGACAGAAATATCTGTGCATGTTTCCATGCCTACTCATATTTACAGAGTTTGTTCTGAAATTCCGAGCTGAAAAATGAAAGGAAAGGCTTGTTGATAACAGGGCAGCAAAGCAGTGCACCTCCTGCATCCCTTGTTTTGCTGAGTCTTATCTCCCAGGAGAACAGTTAATTCAGAAAGGGAGGTCAATAAAACCCTAAAGACAAGCTAACTGAATAGTTCAGATTTCTTCTAGTCTTTAATGATGTTCAATGACATGAAATTGTTACCATGGAAACTAGTTTAACAAAGGTGTTATATGTGCTATTTCGAAGGTTCAGACAAGGCTCCTGCCTCTACCGGTTAAGTTCGTTAGAGGAGGGGATGACTTTTCAATGTCTTCATGGGTCTAACAACAGCTATCTGAAAATCCACAGTCCAGTAATTAGATGTTTGCCTGACTTCACTCAGACAGGATATCCATCTTTCCTAGCTCCTTCCTTTTTAAGTAATCAGTATAAATTTAAGATACTGTTAGTTGAAGACTCTTCAGGAAATGCTAGAATTGAGTACAGCATGAAACTGGACCTACCAAATCAATTACTTTGCATTGCTTTGCTGCAGGCTATTTTAGAACAGAAAAGAGATGATTTGGACTTTGGAGATGGAGTTCATCACTTTTGTTAGATGCTGAGAAAACAGAACATTCTGCATCTTTAGGGGTTTGATGATGAGCCTGCTCTCATTGTCAAAAGACGTATTTCCATGGACCGTGCTTCTGAACTCCATCCGGAGTTTAGAGCAGGCAATTTATTCTTCATAGAATATAATTCCTGTTATAGTCTATTCCTATTCTATTCTTCATAGAATTATATTGAATAGCATGAAGAGAGAGAGAGGCGGCCTTTGGCAGTCAAGATTGAGAGATTTGCTGGGGTACTACAAAACCAGCAGTGCCTACGAGGTAGGAGCAGGGGCAAGATCCTCTCTTGTACCAAGGTGAGCGCAGCCCTGCAGGAAGCCTACAGAGGCAGAGGTCTGCTAAATGCAAGCTGTGTAGGCATGTTATGCCCAAGGATGGGCTGGCCTGCCTGCTGAAGAGATCCCCGCACGGAGGAGTGACGTAGGAAGGTGCTTTCAATAATTCAAGGGCAGCTATAAGCAGGAAGGGACTATTTGGTTGGGGGTGGGGTGAGGTGGTGAGAAGGACAAGGAAGGTTGGGGTTGAATTACAGATGGTGAAATTTCGATTTGGCTTTAGGGGTGGGATTCATCTAAGCAAATGTAGACATCTACCGTGTAAATACCCCACCTAGGCTTCACCCACAGGAGTGGGAAAAAAGAGCACAGATCATCTCACCCTAAAATAGATATCTAAAATAGTGCTTTTGCAATGCCTCATGCTTTTCATCCACAGCAATGCAAGCCTATTTCTTGCACCCAGTGCTTCCAAACTGGTTCCTGCTCTCACAGCCCTAAAAGTTAAAGTTTGTGAACACACCGTGTACGCAGGACTGGGAGCCCAGGGCTGCTAACCCTGCTTATCCTAGTTTGCTAAGATAAAGAGCAGACCCCGGCGCAGGCTGGGCTGCTACAACCAGTCAGCCCTGTGGCCGCAAGCCCATATTTAGCAGCCGTAGCACACCACTGTGAGTGCTAACTGCCATGTTAGAAAGACTGCACGTTTATACAGAATATAAATGTCCCTGTTTCCTGCTGTCACGTGCTGGGAATTGGCTCTGGGTCGTGCTTCCTATGAGTCCTTTCAGGAGGAGAAGGGGTAGAAAGGAAGAGGGAATATCACCTTGGTGAAGGACAGGTTTTCTCTTACAGTCCAAGCTGATGGTGTGGCATAGATGTCTGTGCAGCATCATGGTTTTGGAGATGTGGTGAATTAGTCTGTGATGACCAGGTTTTATATAATCGAAGTAAAATTATAGCTTAGGTTGTCAGAAGGTAACAAATTAAATGAATGCACTGCTCAGAATAATACCTTCCCTTCACCGTATTGAGTTCTGTGCCAGAGATGTGTCTTTTCCTTTTTATGTAATTCTTTATTCCAATATTACCCATGCGAAAGGCCAGCAGCAAAACTGTCTTCCTCACAGTGAGCTCACACACACACATATCTGCACCTTCTTTCTTTTCCTTTGATAGCGCCTGTAATGAAAATGCAGGGATGTTTGTAAGGGCTAATGGTAAACAGTAATAAGGGTGCACATTGGTACATTATTATTGTCCTTAAAGAAAAAAGCAAATTGCAACAGCTGTATCATGAGGAAAGAAAAAAATCTCTCCAGCCAAAGCAAATGGAAATGACTGTGCTCTGCCCATGCCTGTTATAAACCACAGAACTCAAAAGGACTAAAGGTTGGTTTTAATGATTTCTTGATGAACTGTAATGAAGGATACATTTACTGCCCAGAAAAGTCCAACCCCACAGCACATTTTACTTACAGAAACACTTTGAATGTTAAGCTGCGGATAAGCTACCCTGCCTTTGAGACTCTGGCAAACTTCTGTATATTTTATCAGATACAATAAATAAATACCAACCAAAGGAACAAAGAAATGATCAGGGTCAGTGCACAGAAATCGGGTCAGCACACCGGTACTTGTAAAACATGGCAAACATATGTTACACCACCAGCACAGGCATTAAATCAATACATGAGAAGATGAGGTGTTATCAGGAGGCAAGCAGCTATAGATATCTTCTAGTTTAATTGTATTTCTGCACTTCTGTAAGCTATTAGAGGTGAGTAAATATGCCAGTGTGAAGGCTTAATGATGACTTACTCTAGAGCTTCTGTAACACTTTCCATCTTCAGAATGCCACCCATCTGGGACATGTAGGTAAATATTAACCCTGCTCTACAGCTGACATAAATAAACTATCAGCAGGCAGGTTATGCTGGCGGGCTGCAGAGACTAATTTATAGCTCAGCCATGGGGAGTCACTTGGTTTGTCTGCATCTTGGAGTAATTTCATACTGTCAGTAGTCCTTCTTCAGCCTGCGGATGGAGATTTTGTTGTTGGCCAGCTCCTGCGGCAGTGGGAGGATAACGGATAGCTAGCTGCAACATCCTCTGATTTCATGGCCAGCCCCAGGCTGCTCAGGTCCAGTCTGCCAGGCCAGTTTGTCCCCCAGCTTCTTAGCAATTACTAGGAACAGCCAGGGGCACTTTGTTTTACCTTTGGACGAGCTTTCTCTAATTTGCCAGAGAAAAAAAGGTCCTGACCTCATCTTCCTTAGTGTATACCAGGAGAAACGATGCTGGGTTTGCAGCATTAGGGCCAGAGTGGTTACGAGGGAATCAATTCCTTATGATTTACTGATCACGCAGAGGATCTGATTCTTGCTGTGTTACAAAGAGAAAAGAAACAACCAGAGAAAGGACATTTCATACAGAAATAAACGTTTGGTGCGGATTGTTCTAGAGGCTAAGGGACTGCATAACAAATGATTTATGGCCACTTTTAACATTTTCCCTGGTAGGCTAACAGCGCTCTAACACACTTACACCATCTGTCACTGTTCACTATAAACAGTTAAAAAGAATGTCTTTAGACTTTTTGGACACCAGCTTATTGGCATAACTCTTGTTGCTGTCTTGGAAACGGGATGCTGCCGGTGATCATGGACAGGTAGGCAAGGGCTGTGGGGTGGATGGCACCTGGCACAGCCACACGTGGGGTGCTGCCGTGGGCAGCCTGGCTGTGTGGAGCAGGAAGCAGCCAGCAGAGCATGGCAGGACACAGCTCTGCTCCCAGTGGGGGGAAGAGCCAGCACCGGCATTTGGTTTGCAGGCTAAAGCACACACGCACACAGAAGTAATAAAACTGATTTGGGTAAGTCTGTTTAGCCTGGGTGTACTGAGATGTTAAAGGCACTTTACGCGACTGTGCATTAATGGGACGGCTGGTGAATGTGCATTTTCATTCCCTTTCTGCTATTTAACTTGCCAGTGAGTCACTTTTGCTCGCTGCACAGGCCAGCATTTGATAGCATCATTAGACAGTGTGATTACATCATAAATCACACTGCTGTTAAAGCAAATCCCCAACTCTCCAGAAGAAACATAGATGTGCCTTGTGAATACCTGTATGCATGTCTGTGATTCTCTGTCTTCCCTGAGGGTGAAGGTTATATTCGGTCCCGTTCTTCTCTGATGGACTTCAGAGAAATCACTCATTTCAGTTGCAGTGGCTACCTAAACTTCTTGTTCACTCCTTTTCACTCTGTGCATTACTTACATCCAAAATGAATCATGAGTCATGATGAGGTGAAGAAGAGAAAAGTTATCGGCACTAAAGGAACAAGTCCTTTCATCTTCCAAGTCTCCCATCTGAAAAAAGTGAGTCCCAAAAGTCAGGTCAGGGGCATGGTACAACCAGGAAGCCAGCAGTGGAGGATGGAGTCAGAGATCAAGCAAGCTCAGGTGAAGTGGTCATGAACAGAGAAGCAGGTTGAATCTAAGGGGTTCGGAGGCAGAAGCAGCACACAGAGCCAAAAAGTGGGAGACTGAACCAACAAGCAGGAGCAAGAATCTGGAGCATAATGGCAGCCAAGCAAAGCCAGGGCATCCCAGCAGCCCCCCCAGGGACACCCTAGGGGCTGGTGGCCAGCTGCACCTTGACTGCCTGGGGCCCACAGGTTGGGCTCAGAAAGCCCCCGACATTTTGGGTGGTCAAAAGTCTTTGGAGCAAGAGGAGCAGTGAGCCCATCAGAGACCTCCAGCAGAGCACTGCAGCAATGACACTGCACCTTTTACGTTGCACTGTGGTAAGCTGGAAGGTTGCAGTAGAGCTGAAAACTCACTGGAGTTCCTTGAGAAAGCATGATGATGCCACGTGCTGGGCATGCTGCTGGGCCACGGCCTCAGGTGTTGACTTGGGCCTGCAGCACGTCAGAATGGGCTTGCTGAAGTTTGTACAAAGAGGTACTCATGCTAGCATTTGCAAAGTCCGTAGTAAAGTCATACACTGCCTACACCCTCTCAAGGTCATGGTCAATTCTGTGTGAATCACATTACCATTCAGATACTGTGTAGTTCATCACAGAGGCCCAGTTTTCATTAATACTGCCTTCAATTATTATTCAAATACATGCTTTTACTATCTGTCTCACACATTTTTACATTAATTTTTCACATTTCTTAATCTGCAGAAGGTAATCTGATTCCAACTGTAACCTTTAATACAAGGCATGGCTTGGTTTTTAAATGCCATTTTCCATACAATGGGCACATAAGCGTAACGTTATTAGACACAATTTCTGGTTATTAATGGCATGAAGCATAAATATCCATGCACAGAGACTATAACCAAAAGCACTGCTGAATTAAAATACCAGTCATGTTAGTGCTAATCACTCAGACCTTTGGGCACAAGCAACGTTCACATAACAGCGTTAGAGCCAGGAACAAATTGCTCTGTGAGAACAACAGTGGTAGTTGGTTTATGTTGCCTTCATCTTCCAACAGGAGCTCGGAGAAAAGAAAATTCAGGATATGCAATGAAATACATGACAAGAATATAGTCTTATTCCAAACCATCATGCATGGAGTATCCTGATAATTGGGTCATTGAAAAGAGGAAACTGCCAAAGCTGTGGTGGGGTCTAGAAGACAAATCGCCAATGAGGAAAAACAACTTAGGGAAGGAAGTGTGAAAACTTGAAGATGCAAGAAGCCTGGAGTACTGGAACAGGCAATGTCAACACCAATGCCCTTCAGCCATGACATTTGTATTCCATTTGCACAGCACCTTAAGGTGCAAACGACTGCAGAAAATCTTACTCGATCGAAACACTTTTAAAAATTTTTGGTGCCACAAGTAGCTAACAAACCGAAGACTTTGTTTTAGTGATTAATATTTGCTAAACACCTGAGGTGCTCCCTGGGCCGCTACCTTCAAGAGGAGAGAAGAGCAAAAGTCAAGAAAGCATGACTGAGCGCATGCAGACCGGAGTTAGCCACAGCAGCAGCTCCGAGTGCCTCTTTAGACCAGCCTAAACACAGGGCAATTTTGCCGCTTTTTCTGCAGCAGCGCTCCCACCGACAGCCACGCTAGCACAATGTGGTAACTCTCACCAAGCAGCCACAAGAGCAAAGCAGCTTCTCAGATTTGCCCCAGCTATTTGCTCCACGGACATGTGCCCACGGAGGGTTCTGCCTCCGAAGCGGCACAGAGGTTACCTTGCCGCAGTGGTCGAGATCGCTGCCCTTGGCCCTTGGCCTGCCCTCGCTCAGAGATTTCACCCTCCTGCCCACCTGGGAGAAGACTCAGCTCTTCTGGTTTGGTGGGTTAATCGGGGGCATCAATACACGGTACTTAGGGAAAGCTGTGCTGCTGTGCAGTACTTTCCATCAGTAATGGTCTTTCTGTTGTCTATTCTTTCAGTACATAGGTATTTCTTACACTTTCTCTGAAGTAACTCAGGCCCCTATATTTCAGTTCTCTGAAGTAATTCAAAATCCTACAATAATGTAGAAACTTAAACCCCTCAACACACTTATTTATTAAATTCTTCAAACTCTAACAACTGCCAAAGCTTAAATTAAAAACAGAGGAGTTGATATATCCTCCTTTCCTTATGCTTTATCCAGACTGACTGCTCCGTGCTTTGAACTGGTGAATAAAGATCAATTTCTTAAAATCATTGCAGCAAACATTGATTTCGTTCTTTCCTGAAGTCGCGCTCCACACTTGACAGCAGGCAGCATACAGAAACCTCCAGCACCCTCTGTTCCTGTGCTAACTCCAAGCCTAGAAGGATTAGCATTGCCTCTAGCAAGTTTTTGCTGAATTGCTCACATACTACATTGCTTCCTAAATAACCACAACTATAAACATGCTGAGCAAAACCAGACAGTACAGCAGCTGTAGGAAATGAAGGCAAGAAAATGAAGATGGTCAAAACAAAAGAACATTCTGGACCTTTTAAACCCTAATATTCAAGACAGGCTTATAGGTAGATGAAGTATGCTTGCATCATTGAGGAACTCAGAGTAGTAGTTTGAAAATATTTTTTGTGCATTGTCATGAGTAATTGGTTTACTGTGAATGTGGTCTTGGAAGATACTGGGAAGTAGCTAAGTGTAACTTATTTGCCAAGTAATAGCAGACAACACATGCTTGGGAACTTGCTGGGAATGCTTTCTATTGCTACAGTCAACCTGTAGTCCTCAACACTGAGGATTCTGGTATTTTAAATATATTACAGAAATGTATTAACTCTTTGATGTTTTCCAGCTTATGAGCTCTCTGAATATCATTGTTACAAGGATTTAACTGAGCTTTTAAGCAGGTTTTTTGTCAGAAATGCCATTAACATTACTCATTATCATAGGTTTCTCACTATCTTTTTATACATAAGAGAAGAAAGATAGCAATAGAGACAACTTGATAGCCATGAAGATACTAAAGATAGTGCAGTTATCAGCTGAATCACACATAATTTGATGAAATTAATTGGGAAATTTTCGAAAGGTGATCCTATTCCTGTCACTATGGTAAACGACCTTCCAATCACACAGTTAGGCTGTGGCTGTTCTCATGGCAATCAGCAGTAGTTACATGCACAGAAAATGGTTCTTGGTTTTGTTTTTGAAGAACTGGATCATTTAGCCTCTGTGCTTCAGGGGGTTTGTTTTTCTTACACGGGTAAAGCCACTGATTACTGCTTCACTGTGCTCTGCACATGTAGGAAAACAGATTAGCCAATGTTGTTTTCTTTCTGTACTTTGTGTGTGGGAGGAAGTAAATCTCTCTGACCCATTTCACCCACGACACTTCATTTAGCACTGGGCAGCACCACCATCAATCTCAGTGGGTGAATTCAGGGACCTCAAAATTGTCACAGGCACAAAACCTTCCAAATGTAGGGGGAAAATAAGAGTTGTTTTTCTGTCTTAACCCAGCATGGGCTGGTGCTGGTAACTGTTACGATGGCAATCTCATGGGGAGAGGACATGAGCCTCTGTTTCAGAACTGGAAATAAGTAAGTGACATTTTGGAGGATGAGATTTGTCATGGGCAATCCACTCTCGCATCAGCATAGCTAGAGCAAAGCCTATGGAATTACATTTTATATGCAGGGCAAGGGAGCATTCCCGGGTAGTATCTACAATAATTCCTAGGCAAACTCTCAAAAAAATAATAAAGGAAACCAAAAAGGCCTGCAAAACTCTGAGTATACATTAAAGACATCAGTACATGGCTCATATAGTGCACAGACATTCCTGAATAGCTCAGTTAAAAATATTTTCTGCTCAAAATGAGCTTTCAGGCTAAAGCCTCATTCATTTCCTAAATTGTGCGTGTGGTTTTCCTTAGCTGTCCCACATAGACCCATCAGGAAGTCATAGCTGTAGAGCGCGCCATGGGCATGGACTGCGGTCAACTGAGGGCAAGAGGAACTAGAGGTCTGCTGGCAGTGGTCCTTTCCAGAAATTGCTCCCGGTACAACTGTATTAGTTTTTGTGAGAAACTGCTGCTTGCGTGAGCCTGCTGTAAATTAATTCACAGTAACATCCACCATAATTGTGCTTCCAGGACAGAGGGAAAGGTCATGTGTGGCTGGGGTAGAGCACAGAGGCATAAGACATCTGTCATCATGCTCCTAGCCCATAAATTATCCTGCAAATAGATAGTGGGGATTGGGCTGCCATGGCAAATCCCCATCTTGGGGGAGGGATGGGATGATGCATGTAAACATCATGCCTCAAAAGTGTGTTTCTCTGGGTTAAGCAAACAATGTGACCCTGCATCATTAAGTGCTTTACATATCCTGGAGGAAATGAAAAAACCTTCAGAATTCATAGTAAGTATTGCCTGAAGAAAGTAGTTTCCAGTTTCCATTTAGGAGCCACTACATTGCTGGCATAATTAGGCACAGCTCACATTCCCCAGAGAAAATGTGATGAAACACACAGTGCAAGAAAAGAAATGAAATAGCCCCATGATTAAATCTCCACTAGCTACCTCCACACCAATTTTTTCATATAGTCACCTCCTAGAAAATATTTCTTACACCTTGGGGGATACTTTCATGTACTTTTGGGTTAATGAGAATCTCTTCCAGCAACATTCATCACTTAGTAATGATTTGTTTTTAATATATCTGCTCACAGCAGCACCTTTCAATGGGAAAAGCATTTCCAGAGTACAGCTATTGTCTGGCTAAATTGTGGACAAAATTGTGTGGAATACCTTAATTTAACACCACAAGGCTCAAACCATGCCTTAAGTGCAAAAAAGAACAGAGGAGGAATAAAATCATGTTCATGTTCTGCATTTTTTATTGTGCTTCACATGCTCGAAACACCATATGGGATTTAGCTCATTAATCCTTTCACTACCAGTACGAGAAGAGTAAATATTATTTCCTTCACAGCTAGAGACACAGACAGACATGTTGCTTTCAGGAGGCTTGAGCCTCACAGGCTCCAGTGTGAGCTGTTTACATTCATCATCTTTTAAAAGCAGGCCTGCGGTGAGTTGGCCTGGCCACTCAGCCATTTACTTGTAAAGCCAGAATGCTACTAGACCAGCACTTGAAAAATCTGCCAGGTCCTCTGCTCATACAACTTTTCCATGTGCCATCACCCAGGCAAGGGCCTTCAATTTCTGCAGAATCCAAGATTTAATTGAAAAGTAATGTTTTTGAACCTGTATTTGCATACCTGAGCTGAGCGTAACTTTAAATGCTGATCCACTCTTAAGTGAGATCACTGCTTCTCTGGCTCTGCAGAGCTTCCCCAAGGTGGAAGACATCTACCTTCAGTTAGAGCAGAAGGCAGGGTGAGACACATCCTGACATCTCGATCAAGAATAAGTGGGAAAGGTAGCATATGAGGGCTCTCACAATTCATGAGATAGGGTTTTGGGCAGGTGCATCAGTGAAGGGTTATTCAGAGATAGACTTTGAGGAATTAAGGAGGAAGGACACTCTTCAAATGGGTTCACTTCTCATTTACCAGAATAAGACACAATAACTTAGGACCTTGCTCAGTGTCTGGGGCAGAAGTGTGGAAGAAGTTCTGTGACCACAGGACTGGTGGAAGACACAACTTTGCACTTGGGTTTTGCCCTCAAAACAAGGTTTCCTGTTCATCTTTGTCTTGCAGGTGTCATGTACCAAAGGCATGAGAGGTACGGTCTGAATGGGTGGCAAGCACAGTGGACAAGCAAAAGAAACTCATAGCACAGTTTCCTGGAGTACTTTGTTATAGCTTGATGATAAAGGACACACCTGTGGGAAAGACAGGTAAGAAATCTGAAGACAGAAAATGTCAAAATAAAAACATGCTATGGAAAGAGAGAAGGGAAGAGGGAGATAGTAAGAACGAAAGAACAAATCTTAATGATTAATTTTTAATGACAGAAGACAAATGGAGTGAAGCTTTGGAGACAATGAAGATAGCGACAAAAAAGGAAAATTATGTAGGTAGTCTTTAAAATATATGAGCAAGAAAGTATTGGCAATATAGATCAGAATGCTATAAACAGCATACCAGCAGGTAGTCTTGTCAACAGCAGCGGCCCAGCCTGGGAAATACAGTCACACCAGCATTACTTCAGTTCAGGTAAAAAGCTTTAATACAGTTACGATGAACATTCTTGTGCTGTCCAATGAGAAACATGTATTTGACATGGATCAAAGCAAGATATGATTGAATAAACATATCCATAAAAACAACTCTTAGCATGTTTTCCTCACAACCTCAGAGAACATCTGAAGCAAAATTAGAGCAGATAGTATATGCAGGAGAGTGCCTTGCCATTTAGCTTTTTGGTTTCCAGGAATTTGTAGAGTGATTTCTTTTCTCTTTTTATTTATGGTATGGTGGTTCCACTCTTTAATTTTTCTTGAGCCTCCCATTTCTTCCCAGGCTCTTACTCTCTTTTGCCATTATGGGCCAAAACTGCAATCAATTATTCAAGCAAAGCACTGAAAAATTTGACTGAATATGAAGTACGGAATCAAGTTCCTCATTCATCTTGTGTCAGCTTTCTTTTTTTCTCTATGATCTTAATTGCTCTCTTTTTCCCAGTTGATACTTTGCAACTTCTTTGCAGAATGTGCTGGTGCATTTACGCTCTTTTATGCTTTTTCTGTTTCCTTTATTCCTCCATGCTCTTCTTCTGTATCTCCATTTTAACAACTTCATGTTGCTTAGCAACACCCAGAATGACACCAAGGTAAGGTCCCTCTGCTTCTAGCAAGTCTCACCTTACAAGGAACAAAAATATAATTAGACTACACTCCCAGTGAATTCACTTCCTCAGAACAGCATTGATCTCAAAATCATGTCTCATTAATCAGATGGTTTTCTACAAAAGCTAAGAACAAGTCAAACACACAGTGTTTCATAGGATATTTGGATCTTTCAGTTTTGCTCTGACATTGGTAACCTGTTGAGATAATAAGAAAGCTAAAATAAGAGATAAGGGTTTAGATCCTGACTTTCCCAACACGCAGATCCAGAGACTCCGATTGTCATATAAATGATCAAACTGCTACACTTAGTTATGAATCCGAATGTTATAAAAAGTTGGAAGATGTTTGGATTGTGAGACTTAGTCTAGCCACAAATCTAATTAAACACCATCCAGACACTTCCAGTAACCATCTTTAATATACCAGATTTTATACGAGGCTGCTTTCTCCCTTGGCATAATAGAACAGAAACAAAACAAACAGGCTAAGCTACTTTTTTTTTTTAATGTACAATTGTTTTGGACAACTTATTTAACCAGAACTATCATGAAGATGGGACAAGAAATGTAGTATCTTATCTGTCACAAGCTGTTACTTATTCCAAATAACAGAAGAGATTTTTTTTTCCCCCACAAAAATCACTTTTTGCAAAGTGAAACACTCAAATGCACTTCTGATCTTCATTCAAATTTTCTAGTTTTGAGGGCAAAAATGGAAACCAGTGTTTTGGTTTAAAAACATGTTTTTAAAAATCAGTTACTGGTTAAAAAGATTTGTTATGTTTTGAAATCTGATGACACTTGGGACTTGATATTTACACATTTTCCCAGAATGATTAAAAATGTTTTTTGAAAAATCAAGTCCTTTCCTTGCAATATGTTGGGAAAAAACCCCAACATTTATTCAGTAAAATGCCTTGATAAATAACTGGCATTTTTACACCAGCTTCAGAAAGAAGTTGATTTCCAAACTAGCGAGGCTCTACATTGGACTGTGAAATCCTGACTTTGGATTTATAAACTGTGTGTGTAAAAACCAGAAAGGAACAAGAATGTAATACCTACTCTTCTATCTAGATATATGTCTTTAAAATAGATTCTTTGATCTTCAGTCACACAAAACTTTAATTAACTATTTGATTTCACTGGGCTTTTGTTCAGCCCCTGGGATCACATAATGTCAGCCCTGGAGATACTTTTATTCAGCAAGCAGAGGTCACAATGAATAATACTTACTCAGCTAACTAAGGCTTTTAATTAGTTTTTTTTTTAGGGCCTCGTTCAGTAGCCCTTACTCATATTGAGTAATGTTCACTGCATAAACAGTACTGCTGTTGCAGTCATATTAATCATCTAAAGCACTGGTGAACTAAGCCCTGAATAAGTAACAACTCTCACATTTATCCAAGTATGGCAATTGTGCCCCAATATCCACATACCTCCTGACATACAAAAATGCTCTTGATTACCAATAATCTATTGAACAGCAGTATGCTTAGGTAATAAATAATAATTATTATAATGTACTACATTTTAATATTTCTATTATGGGAATCAGTGTGGCACCAAGTAACAGCAAAACTGTGTCCATGCTAAAACTACATGTTGATCTGTACGCTTCTGCTTCTAGTACATCTGTAAAATGTAACTAAGAAAATATGTGAGGGAGAGAGATTCAATTCTGAGGTCTGAATATACAGCAAAAAAATGTACCAGTCTACCACTAGCATACAAGCCTACTACCTTCTAATGCTGAATATCTCTCTGGAGAGAGTTCTTGGTTCCTGGAATGACAAAAACGTCTGTAATGGAGTTGAATTACATAAAAAAGGAAATCAAGAACTACCTCTGTTTCTAGGTGTCCCTTGCTTTCCAACCAACACATGTACATAAATAAAGGATAACTTGCCAGGAAACGCGATCCAGCAAATTGTTAGTGAAGTAAAACCAGTATAACTTGCTCCATATTATTTGTTTCTCACCATCCTTTCTCACTTTTGACTTCCTGTTCTACACACTAAGTTCTCATGTATAGATGTATGTATACATATGCATATATATATGCCCTACCTCAGTATATGAAGGATTATATAGGGTGACTAATCTGCTCTCATGCTGACCCTCCTACCAAGTGGTTTTAAAAATAAATCCAAATGAATAAAAATGCCTTAGAATCATCCCCAGTAAAGAGACAATAAAGCTCCACTGCTAGTGAAAAAGAAAATAGACACTTTGGTGTCTAAAGTTGGGATCTAAAACGAGCTGGTGTGCAGATGTATCATTTCACATTGCGCTGGGCTTGGCTCTTCTGGATTTGATGCAGATGAAATTCCTACAGATGCTAGTAAAAGCTGCGTGCACCTTTTGTTACTCAGAATTACCAATTACATAGTGTTATAGTAGCGGCCACAGCTATGGGAGCAGGGTTATTGACCTTACATGTAATAGCAACTGAAGAAAGCTCACAGTCTACGTAATGCATTTCCGCCCTCTGTTCTTTACAGGAGAAACCCTGCTGCCACCACGCTGAAACCCCAGGGTTCAGGGAGTTAGGTCCAGGCTAAACCCCATGTATCAGGTCATCTCTGCACCCTGCGCTGTGCCTAAAATGCCTCTTTAAGGCACAGAAACATGGGCCGTCCTCTCTCTCTGCAAAGGGAACGTACTCATGCCGAGGGTTACTGCGATCTAAGGAAACACTTTCCCTAACTCAGAAGCACTCTTTGCACATTGTCTGAGATCACTGCTCCCTGAAAATGTTGCAGGTTTTTGTATTCTGGGCAAGATTGGCCTTTTGGGTGTGTTTGTTTGTTTAATGCCATCCCTGTATTTTAAACATTTCATGTTTTAGCAGATTTTTAACAGTAGCTCCACTTATAAGTGTATTTATAGAAGAACTACAAGCAAATCCCTCTCTTCCATCACGGTTTTTAAGTGAAGCAGCAAAACATTCTGAGTGGCGCTGCCTGTTCACAAGGTTTGTATTCAAGCTGATATAGGTAGAAGACACAAATCATTTTGTACCAGTTTTGGTGTACCTCCTGCTAGGTGTCTGCAAGAACTGCAAATAATAAACCTTTAATAACTGAAGCTTCCCATTGCAGACAGTAATGCCATTCTCTTGCTTATGCTGATGCAATAAAGAAAAAAACAGCACGACACTGGTGAAACTAGGATAAGCAAAAAAGAGATTCCAACTTTGAGTTTAAGCACCGGCACAGGCTCCCTGGATCACAGGGAGTGCTATGCATCATGTGCTACAAAGCCAGCAAAACTTCCAAAAAAAGTTGTTAACTCTCTGCCTAAATGTATCTCATTCAAAAGAAGAAACTTTCTGCCAAAGTGCATCTTCATTTAAAAGAAGAAATTCTTTCCTAGCATGGCAACTCTGCTGAGGTTTATTCCATATATAGAGCATTTCTCTTTTGGGAGGGTGTTAACATTAGCTTCCTGCTCTCTTGCTATAGCCTTCCCTTTCAGTATGAGGAGGCTTCTCTGTCACACAGGGCATTACAGGCAAGTAACTGCTCTCTAGCATGTCACATGTCTGTGCACAAAAGAATTTGCATAAGGCTGAAATGGCACTGTTTTTCACATCAAGGAAAAGAAGGAAAGAAAGCAGGGATCTGTAAATGAAGCGTACAGGGGAAGGTGCCCTTTGGATCAATAGGTCAAGTGAACAATTCTCACAATGACTGGATTCTCTAATTTCTGAAAACACCACCACTGCAGTGTTTACTCAAGTAACATGCCCAGTAGGTAGCCCAGTAACATGGAACATTTTAAAATCTTGATTTATTTCTGTTTGTTTTTCAATTTTTTCTCTCTGCATTTTGGGTTTTTTTCCAGATAGCATACAGATAGAGCATGCATTTATTTTATTTTGTTCTCAGTTAAAAAAAATAGGAATCCTAAGAACTTAATCCTTCCATACTTTTCATCCAGTCATTTCCACCAAACCACAGGGAAGAAAACAACATTACAAATACACCAAACTAGCCCCAAGTGAGTTCGTGTGTTCCTAACAAATTAAATACATTGATGTTGACAAAGGAATGAGAATTCATATTGCAGATCTTTCTCACTTTGCTCGCATGTTGGTTTTAGAAACTCCAGCTGGACTAATCATGTCTAAGGCAGATGAAACAACTTCTTCTAAGGCTAAACAGTTGGAAGTATACAACAGACAGTATTTCAGGCTATGCAACTGTGTGCTCAACAAAGAAAGAAAAAAATCTTGCAAATCTTTCTTCTTTGCATGCTTGCACAGCAGTAGCCATGGTCTAGTTCTGGACCTGCAGCTCCTGCTTTCTCTCCACACCACAGGCTTTCTGCGAGCAGCCCTGCAGACCGGTAGATGAAAAAGAGGTACGATATTACCATGCCTCCAACAAATACACTGCATCCAAAATGTTTTTGAGGAAATCCCTTTGTGGAAGTCAGAGACTCGCCCCCACGCTGCTTTGAACACATCTCAAAGAGTGGGCCTCATCTTCCTGGGACCGAAAGCACCCAACCTCAAACTGAGAAGAAAGTCATAGTCGGTGGAGCTGTGGGAAGTAAATGGCCTTGGAGGATCCCTGGCACAGACATGCTCCACGTCCCACCCCACCCAACCCCCGGTGTAGGCATATAGACCTAAATCTACTGTATGGATAGGGCAAACACCACTCAGAAAGGGTTTGGGGTTCCCCTTTTTTCCATCAACAACACTGGTAACATCATCTTGTGAGGAAAGAGGAGCTTAGCGGCCAGTCTGCAAACAGGGAGGCTGGCCAAACCCTCTCTTCCACCTGGGCAAAAACAGACCAACAAAAGGCGACAGTGGCTCCAGAAAGAAAACCTCTGTATTAAAAGCCAAGTAACGTGGAGCTACAGTAATAAATACATACTATCTCAACTGGGAAATACAGTGTAAAAGGTTCATCAAAGTTCAGCTTCAGCAATAACAATATATATACTGCTTCAGTTCTCAATTCTGCCAAAAAGAGACTTCCCTTTCTATAAATAAAGAAAAAATTCCGCTCAAACTGTATTCATATACAAAAAAGCTACTCCGACTACCACAAACGCGGTTGAATGGGAGGGTCTTTTTATTTCCTGGTTAATTTGGGGGCGGTGAGGTGGAGGGGGCTTTTTTTTTTTTTTTTTTTTTTTTTTTTTTTACTAAAAGGTTTGTTTAAAACGGGTATTAAAGATACAAAACGAGCACACAGGAGTCGGTCGTCTCCGGCGGCGGGGCAGGCTGGCTCCCCTCAGGACGGCTCCCCTCAGGGCGGCTCCCCCTCAGGGCTGTTCCCCTCAGGACGGCTCCCCCTCAGGACGGCTCCGTTCAGGGCTCTTCCCTCTCAGGACGGCTCCCGTCAGGGCTCTTCCCTCTCAGGACGGCTCCCCTCAGGGTCGTTCCCCTCAGGACGGCTCCCCTCAGGACGGCTCCCCTCAGGGCTGTTCCCCTCAGGACGGCTCCCCCTCAGGACGGCTCCCCCTCAGGGTCGTTCCCCTCAGGGCTGTTCCCTCTCAGGACGGCTCCCCTCAGGGTCGTTCCCCTCAGGACGGCTCCCCTCAGGGCCGTTCCCCTCAGGACGGCTCCCCTCAGGGCTGTTCCCCTCAGGACGGCTCCCCTCAGGGTCGTTCCCCTCAGGACGGCTCCCCTCAGCATGGGCCGGACCCTGAGGCCTCCGCGGCCGCCCCCTGCCCCGCGGCCGCCCGCTCCCGCCGCGCACGCTGTGACACGCTTTAAACAAGAAAACCACGACAGAGTTCGGCCCGGCGGGAGGCGGCCGCCCCGCGTCGCTCCACACCACAAGACGAAGAGAAAGGAAGGGGGGGGGGGGTGTCACCGGGAGAGGCTACTTGGCGGCGGCGGCGGTGCCGGCGGCGGTGCTGCGGCGCTGCTCCATGCCGTTGGGCAGGAAGCCGGCGATGATGGGCACCGGCCAGATGAGGGCGGCCACGCTCCACACGATGATGACCAGTGTCATGAAACAAGCCACCAAGGTAGACTCGATGGGCTTGCGGTTCATCCGCCAGCCCGGCTCCCCCTTCAGCTCCTCCAGGCTGAAATCCAGGCAGCAGAAATTCAGCGGTTCCCCTTGCAGCCAGTACTGGCCGGGCTCCGCCGCCGGCGGGTAGGAGAGCGAGGAAGAGGAGGAGGAGGAGGAGGCGGCGGCCTGAGGCGCGGCGCCCCGCAGGCGCCCGACCCGCCTGCCCCGCACCCAGCTGCAGCCCACGCAGAGGCGCAAGTCCTGCTGGGCTCCGCCGGCCGCCAGCCCCAGGTGCTCGATGAGCAGCGGCGGCCCGACGCGGTGGAAGGCGGCGGAGAAGAAGGCCCGCCCGTGGGTGTTGGTGGAGAAGAGCAGGAGGTCGCACTGGATGCCCAGCGGGCGGCTCCAGCGGACAAGCAGCGAGCTCAGCATCTGCCGCTGCACGCTGATATTGCAGTGCGGGTCCTCGGCGGGCTGCGGCTGGGGACGTTGCTGCTGCTGCTGCTGTTGCTGCCCGGAGGAGGTGGGAGCGGAGGGGAAAGGCTCTTGGCTCGGGGCAGCCGGCGTGCCCGGGCTGGCGGTGCTGCCTTCCTCCTTGCTTGCTGCCCCGTCGAGGTCCATCTCGACGCTGGCCAAGGAGCGGGAGGAAGAGTTGACAGGGGGCAAGAAGAGCTCTTGCTCCTGCTCCTCCTGCCCGCTGGCAGCCGCCGAGGGGCTCCAGCCCTGGCAGGGCGGCAGGCAGGCGGCCAGCAGCGCCGGGAGGAGCAGCGGCAGCATGGCATTAACTTAGCGCCGGAGAGGAGGGAGAGGAGGCGGAGGAACGGGAGGCTGCATGGCGCTGCCGGCTGCCATCTGGGAAGGGAGGCACGCCGCTCTCGCCGAGACAGCGAGAGAAAGCGAAGGAGGGTGGGGGCAGGCGAGGGGGTGGGAGCGGGGCTGGGGCTGCCGCGGCAGCGAGGCGAACGAGCCGGGGGCCT
>JANZLQ010000009.1:9157360-9178081 GCA_026212715.1 Elanus axillaris | reverse complement strand
CCCCCTTTTCCCCGCCTCCTCCGCCCCCGGCCCGGCAGCACCCCGGCGGGAGGAGCCCTGCGCCCCGGCCGGCCCCGCTGCCGCGCCCCGAGGTGCCGGCCGGGTCCGTCCCCGTCCCCCCCCCGCGGCCTGGGCAGCTGCCCTCCCCTCGGGTCCCTCTCCGCTCAGGCCGGGGACCGCTCTCCCGTGCCGCCATCGCGCCTCTCCCCGCCCCCCCCCGCCGCCAGCCGCCTCCTGCGGGCGGGGGGACGGGGGTGGACCGAAGCCTCCCCGCTCCGCCGCCGCCGTACCGCGGGGGCTGCCGCGGCCGTGGCCTTTCTCCTCCTGAGGGGGAAAGGGGCCGGTGTGCGGGCAGCGCCCTCCCGCCGCCCACCTCGGCGCAGCGGAGGGCAGAGCGTCCAGGAGCCGACCGCGCCCGCTTTCCCTTCGACTTCTTTAGGAAGGGAGCGGGACGGGGGAGGGAGAGAGTTTAGACTGGCCGGTGGGGTGCAGTGCCTGGGCCCTTCCCTCCGGGCTCCCCAAGTCCGGGCTCGGCCCCAGGAGCTGCGACCGCAGCCGGGGGTCGGTAGCCCGGCTGGGGCTGGCGCATCCCACGGGGGGTAGGTCGGTCCCGGTAGCAAAGATTTCAGCGTGGAAGCTTCTTAGGAGGAGCACAAAGGTGCCGAGTGTGGGAGCTGTGAGACTCGGCTGCGTTTTTCGAAAGGCTGCTTTACAAGCATGGTAGTTTATAATCGAGCTAGGTACTCCAGGTTGTTTCGTGCCCCTGTGCTGGCTCTAGGATTACTCTGGACACAGTTTGAGGCTTGCTGGGTTGCAGTTTGACACTTGGGAGTCTCGGGGAGGGAGAGAACTGGATGACGCACGTGGTGAACATTTCTTAGCCTTTACCTTGGGCAGAGGGTGGGATGGAGTCACATTTTCCTGGCAAGCATCCAGAACCGAGGCGCTCTTCTTTGCCTTTGCAGCCCTTTTTTGACAAATACAGACACTAGGCTTTCCCAAGTATATATCGGACAACGGATGTAAACGATAGAACTGAACTCTGCAAGGTGCTCCTTTGAGGTTGGCATTGGTCCCATGTCAGACACGGTCCCGCATCAGTGACACATGGACACATTCTCCTTCGGAGAATGAGTTACTGTAATATCACTCTCAAGTCTTTCAGAGGAGTGAGGGTAGTGAATGAGGGTAGAGAGTAAATTTTAGATTTGCTGTAATTGAACATGAATGAAGGTAGTGAATCAGTTTTCTTTCAAAACCTGTGCCTAAATATATCATGACAAAACCCAGAGCTGCTTGCCTTCTATTCAAAAGAGACCTGAGCACCAAAATGGACTTGTGTTCGGTCCCAAATTAGCCCAAAGAGTATTGTCTACCAGATGTCTGTAGTTTGGCTAGGTTTTTACTTTGGCTTATTACAGAGAAACATGCCCGATGAAGCATTCAGAGCAAGCTGTCTGGTTCCAGTTCTGGGTTTTTGCTCGGATGTCACAATATAGTTAATATATTTTGCAGTGCTATTTCAATGTCTCTTATTGTAAGAGTTCTCTGATACCTTTTATTGTCCCTTGAATGTGTCTCTGCATGCATCTCCTGATGTCCTTTGTCACATCCACAGTCCCACGCATTTGTGTGGCTGTAAGTTCTGCTGCTGCAGTATGTCTATAGACCCAAAGCCAGATTAAGAGAGGGCTAGTGTGTAGCAAATAATGCCAAAACTGTGCGACCACTGATGTGCACAAATTACATCACATTGGGATTTTGGCACAAAGGACTGGAAATGAAACTAAGCCTCACAAATAAGATTTGGCTTCTGAACACTGTTGCAGTATGTGGGTGGGAAATGTTCTGAGGCAGAGCTTCAGTTCTTTTGGTCTCAACTCCCAGCACCCAGCTGAATTCAGTCAGGGGTATTTGCAAAGCAGTTTGGGGAGGGAGAGTTAAGCTAAGTCTCTTTTCCTGCAAGGAAAGATAACCTGCCACAGGAAGGTTAGATGCATTTAGTATCATTTATACTACCATAGCAAAGAACTAAAAAAGGGCAATTTATTTCAGGTTGGAGATGTGTGCGTGCCTCATATCTATTCCTCTTCATCAAGGAATAACTGAGCAAGTAGGTAGAAGAAGCAGCAAGTATGTTAGATCATGGGATGATAGCCACTGTCCAGCAGGGCCCTTTACAGATATTTCATTTATAGGTCTATCAAATATAATTAATTTCTGCGTGGATTCAGTCATTCAAAGAGGTTGCAGCACACTTGGAAACTCTTTATCAGTAGCATTAATATATAGCTTCTGTGGTTTTCAGCTATAAATCTCAAAGAACAAAGTAGTTTTATGGCTGGGGAGGCTGAAGTATAAAGAAATCAGGGGCCAGCCAAAGGTGACCTACGAGTCACAGACAGATCAGGACATAGATTTTGTATAGGTTTGATTCTGTAGCTATAACTAGAACTATAATACGCCCCGTAGGTCACAGTAGCATTTGTCAGTGTAGTAGAGGAGGTGTGAGGTGGGCTGTAATGATAAAATTTTGGAAGGGAATAATGAGGTGACAAGACAGTAGGAGTTTCATGAGACAGACTGCAGAACTGTTGGGAGAATGAAGACTAATGGTAAAGGACAATCAGAATCTTTGAGAGTTGTTTCAATGACATTTTAACTAAACAATTTTATTAAAATATCACTTGGGAAATAGTTCAAGTAAGTTGAAATCCAGAATAAGTATTTCTGCCCAAGTGCCATTAAAATTGCATCTCATGAGGGTACTGGTTTAGGGCCTGAAGTCTCACTGCAGCTAGCGGAAACTGACCCTGAGCATGTACAGATTCCAGGAGGAAACCTGTAATTGCATTCAAGTCAAAAGCTTGTGATCCTCAGGCAGCGTTTCTCAAATTGGCAAACTTAGGTTGATCTGCACTGAGGAAAGGGAGTAACTGGGGAACTTTTCTTGACAGAGGGTGCGCTTTTGAGGTTGTCATTTCTGAAAGGAGTTGCATGTGGGAGAGAAGATGGGAAAGTAGCGGAGCAAAGGGTTGGATACCCAACTCTAACATCACAGAGATATTTTTCTGTGGAAAGACACCTACTGTCAATTACAGGAGAAAAGATGTTATGAACAAGTAAGTATAGTGATGCGTTACCGATCTCTGTAGAAGTGTGAGGTAAATAAGGAGAATTTCACAGTCAACAGCTGAAGAGGGAGGCAGGGTCAGAAGAAAGAAGTTGGTACTTGACTTCTCTCAGAAAAGAGCAGTTTCAGTTCTGTGAAAGGAGTAGGATCCAATCATCCTGGGGATTGTTATGAGAGAGATACTTATTCCCAGCTGAGGAAAAATGTTTCTGTGATATAATTTAGAAGGCTTGGTTGGCTAATGGTTTCACAGCTGATGTGCAGGGAGAATCTCAGAGTAATGTAAGGAGGTGAGATGGTTGTAGGCTCTTTGAAGAGTCATTGATAATCAGTGGTTTGCTGGTTGAGGAAGGAGCTAAGGGATATTTCATACTGCCCACTGACATCTTGCTTTGATTGTGAGCACAGTGACCAGAACCTTCACTCTCTTCCTTCTTGCTTGGTATTCTTGTGGATTCGTCAGAAATTATTTGCGATGAAACACTTAAAGGCCACTGAAGTTTCTGAAATGGATAATAGAAGCTGGTTGGACTAATCTGCTACATCATGTCAGAAAGATTTATCTGCAGAGAACGGAGATCATGTACTGCACGGAACAAGCCAGGGGTTTTGTACCGCTCTTTATGTGAATATCAGAAGCCCAGACAAAGGGAACAGCCAGTTGGCAAGCAGGCTGAGAACAAGGGCATAATCTCTCCAGAGAAGTCAACACACCTATCTCGGCAAAGACACTAAGCTCATCATTTGACATGCATTTCTATCATCAGCAGATACTGCCTCCACACCACCGTCTGAGTTGTACAAACAGATGTCCCTGAAGCCATCAAATGACCCGCGTCAAAGAGCTGGGGCACATGACTGCTATTTTAAAATACCTTTGATATACATGCCCTTTTTCATTAAAATATGGCAAACATTTTCAGCCCAACCTTAACCCCAGTCTTTAACCCCTTATCACCACATGCTCCTGCAAAAAGCTGTACCTGCATAGCTGAGGGAGTGAGGCGAGGTGGCAGGGAAGGCGAGCAGATTTGAGCAGCAAGGGCCAGGCTAGGGCTATTTAGCCACCGCATGTCAGGATGGGCTCCCACAGTCTGCAAACCACATGGCTGGTGGAGTGTGGACCAAGGGAAAGCAACTGCCATCAGGAATCCAAAAGAAGTACTGAAGGAGAGTTATCCATGGCAGTTACGACAAAGTCTAATCCAGCTGCAAATGTGATTGCTAGAAGTCAGGAAAACACTGTTCAGAGCATCAAGTGGTATCAGTAAGATAGAGGTCCTGCAGGATAAGGGCTCTGGGAGCTTTGAGGAGTACTTGGGATCTCACGTCCAGAACTCCATGTGTTGTACTAGCACAGACTGAAAAGACTGCTTCAACTCTAAAGATAAGTGTGAAATATACTCAGAGAATGCTAAAGGGAATGTATTAATAGTCTTCCAGAGTTTTTTTTTTTTGTAGCATGCTTTATATAGGTTGAGGCTTTTAGACAAAGATCAAAAAGAAACAACAGGAAAAGAAGAATCTGTGGGAATGGGTGTAAGAGAGTAGTTCAAAGGACAAAATTTGCATCTCCACAGCTGAATGTGATCTTGAGGTGATCACAAAATATAACCCCCCCCCTATAATACAGGTTGGTTAGATCTGGTTGGCCTACAAAGAGTGATAAATTTAGTACTTGCATGTATTCCATTTATACAATGAAGTTTTTAAGATGGGTTTTGACCTGAAGCAGTGTTCTAGGAAGACTGGATGTGTGTTCCTGCCTAGGTTCCCACTTGCAGGTTGAATAAGACCCTCACTCACGTGAGACTTCCAGCTGTGAGAAGTTCCTCAACTGAACTTCTAAAGCTTAGGCAAGCTTCAGCCCTGGACCATATTTATTTTGTCTTGTAACTACGCTTGTTTATTTTCTGTTTTATTGCCAGGAGCCTGACTATAACTATAACCTATTTTCCCTCATATGTATTTCACCAGTACACCTATCCAGTGTTGGAGCTTGGCTGAAACTGGCAAATCTGGTATATTGATAAAAATAACAAACCCAAATTAAGTGGTCTATGCAGGCAGAACTGAGAGACCAGCAATCTGACTCATTTTTAAGAAACCTCTGATAGGGTTAAAGGGCAATATAACACCTTTGTTCCCACCAGAGTATACGCATTGTAGGACTCAGGCTTACTTTCTACCAGGTTGCTAAAGGCCAATGTAGAGTGGGTTTGCCCAGGTGTCAAGCTTTGTGAACGTCTGAATGTTCCCCAGGGTTCCGGGCAAGCCCTGACATAACACAGCCATTCTCGCAGGAAAAGAGATGTCAGCTAAAGTAGTGGTTGTTTAATGCTGGTGCTGTGGAGGTGCTAGGAGTGCAAAAACATTTTGTGTGATTACATATTGATTTGTTCTGCAAAATATTTGTACATAAAATAGCATTCCTTAATGACTGTTTTATGAGCTTGTCTTTGGAAAATCTAAACATTTACTACAACAATACATTGAAAAATATCTCCCTGGAAAGCATTTAGTTCTACAAATACTGTGAGTGTTTCCCAGCCTGTTCTGAACATGGCCCTGGGGCTTGCCTTTACTGTTACTTATCTCTGTGTAGAAAAGAGAACCAGGTGCAGATGTCTGGTATTAGTCTGCACTAAGCAGACGTGGGTTTGGCACTCCTGTAAGCTACCAGTGTGGCCTCAGTCTCTCTGTGGCTTTAAAACCTGGCTATAAAATGTGAAATCCTGCTTCCCTAGGAGGCTGCAAGCCACTAGGACTGCAAAGCAATCCTGTTCCACAGGAAAGGAAGACAAGCTAGCTCACAGGTTATTTAAGAGTTGTTTTGCCGTATTGCCCAAAGAGGCACAAACACAAGACATTGGCGATGATAGTCTGTATCATAAAGAACTTTCCCAGAAAACAAGAGAATGAGAATCTGAGTTCAAAGGAGAGGGTGTGATACAGATCCTGTGTGCGGCTCCTTAGCCACCCTGCAGCCCTGACCATCCTCTGCTTTGCTGTTGTTATTAGCTGGTGCCTCAAGGCTATGTGGTATGCGACAGAGACATCATAAAGGATTCTACAGCAGGGATTTTACTGGTTTCACTGCAGGTTTTTGTCTCCAGTCATCAAGGGAAGTGTAGAATCGAGAAGCAAAAATGGAAGCTGCAACTGACGAAGCAAGGGTGTGTGGAAGGATAACAAATACCAGGATGGGTATGAGGCAGGATTGAATTGTGAAGGGCTTTGAAACTGAGAACAGGGAGTTTGCATTTGGAACAGTGGAAGAGGAGAAATGACAGGGAACTGTGGAAAACTCTGAGTGATGTGCCCAAATGAATGAACTTGAGACAGTTCCAGGTGCTGTAGCCAGAGCAGAAATTACAATAGGGAAGATGCACAGGCCTTGGCTAGGACTTTTGGCAGAGCAAGCTGAGACAAATTGTGATACTTTGGAGATGCTGCAGGAAACAAATCAGTGACATTTAAAGCACAGCAGTATCAACATAATCAGTAAAATTAGCAGTAAAAACTAAACTCCTCCCTGCCTCCAGACTGTGCATCAACACCTTAGATTGGGGCTCCCAGAGCTGCTGGTGGTCTGCGGAAGACCCTTGAGTTCTCAAGAGTCACTCGGGTACCACTTGTGGTGGTCGGCATACTAGTTGTATGCATGCCCCCCTGTTTGGGAACCCTTGCCTGCTGTCCCTTCTTGGGTGAGACGCTGTATATCAAAACAGGAAGAGAGATTCATCTGCCTCCATGAGTCAGCAGAACCACATTAACTCTTTCTGGAAGTGTCAATGCCAGTGAGTGGGGCTGAGTCATCCAAGCAGACACAGCTAGTCTGATGCCCAGCCATTCCTTCAGCTGGGAAGCAGTCCTAAGGTGTCAAAGAGAAGGTGGTTACATTTCCCATTCTGCTCATAAGTCCAGCATCATTAATTATTTGCAAAACAGCAGACAGTCTGAGTTTCAACTGGCAGATTCAAAAAACTGTCAGCTCTTTCTGGGTTAGATAGGAACCAGATTTAAAAGGAAACATAATGTTCTTCCTTTCTAGGGAACTCACTAGTTCACACTACTTATTTTCTCAGCAGTGGCCACAATCAGTATGACATTGCAACAATTGTCTAGCCATAATTAGGCACTCAAAACCCAAGACTAGTGCTCAGACATCTCTGTTACTCCTTTGCTAAGCTGGAGTAGCTTCAGGGAAGTCAAGGGAGTCAGAGCTTCAATTCCTATCTTCTAAAGCACTCTTGTCCTAATCCAGCAAAGTCAGCAGATGAGCAAGGCGACTGATTGCTTTCAGCAGGACCATTGCACTCGTAAATGCTATTCTGTATGAAATCAAGGACCAAGTCCTTAATGCAGGGGTACGCAAGTAGGAACAAATGCAGGTTTCAGCTTTAAACCTGATGCATTGAACAAGGAGCAGAGGAGCACAGGCTCTTCAGGGACAAAAATTTTCTATTTTCATGCAAATGTTCCCAGTGTTCTGAAGCAGAAGGAGATGCTTAGAAAATACATGCGGTACGAACAGCTTGCTCTCTAAGAGATTGATATTCGCTCAGCATTACCTACTCTTTCCACGAACTAATAATAATCACAAAACAAGTAGGGAATATAGCCTCTGATGTTATGTGCCTGGTTCTTCACTGAACTGACCATGTTTAGAAGGTGTGCCTGGACTTTTACTACGTCTTGGCTTGATTCTGCAGATTAAAGAGGGACACATATCGACCCTAAGATGTGTATCTTAAATTAGTCTGTGGGATTTCTTGCTCAAACCATCACGTCAAATGCTACCGTTTCTAATACCATGTGTGAATCCATCACCCACATCATTGCATTTGCCCTTGGCCCCTTTTACTATGTCACTGTAAACCCCCCCAGAGCTGACAATTGCCTTTTTATCTCAGAAAGACTGGTAGGTGGTGGTCTGTCATAAC
The DNA here is from genome assembly GCA_026212715.1 of Elanus axillaris. Classification (NCBI taxonomy): domain Eukaryota; kingdom Metazoa; phylum Chordata; class Aves; order Accipitriformes; family Accipitridae; genus Elanus; species Elanus axillaris. Next base: position 9,170,002 of record JANZLQ010000009.1, on the reverse strand, counting down.
TATATTCAGGCTCTTCCTCTCGAGTTCTAGCTATGAATGAAACCATTGTTTCTCTTCTCACCTATACCCACACGCTGTGGTCTATCCAGACTAATCCTGCTGCAGTCAGTCAACAAACTGCACTGGTAGAAATGCCATGGTTCCCTCGTTTCCAGGTTCTGGTATACACATCCCAAACCTTAGAGGAAGGCTGAGTTATGAGAAGGTGACATAGGCTCATATACACTTTTGGTCTCATCCATTGTAGCTAGATAAAACTGTAGAGGTAAAAATAGGATTTAAAAATAGTCCCCTATATTCTTATTCCAAGTCAGGAAAATTAAATTAGTCTCTAGGGGATTTCCATGTGCAATGACAGTCAGGGATGCTGACACCACTGGACCACTAAAATAAAGAGGATAATCTGACAGAGTTTATAATACTTCAATTAGCTTAATGCCTTACGAGAGTATTGTTTCTATTGTATTGTCTGCATATCTGAATATTGAATTAGCTTTCATCCCTGCCATAAAATACTGGCTATGTTTTCCTCCTCATGCCAGATCAATAGCATCTGCAAGCAGCAGGTTAGATCAGTGTCTGTTTGCCCAGCTTTGCTGAATGTGTACAAGTACAATGCCAGAAGAGAAAGGAGTACCTTTCTCTGTCAGCACAGGGAAGCGGTTTACTCAGAAATCTGATTCAGGATTACCTGAATATCCTGTTTTAGAAGTTCTTCAATTTCTGTTCCATTAACTTTTGTTCATGTTTTTGTCATTTGATTTTGGTTTGTATCTCTTGACGCTGATGTCTGCCGATACGCGTATGCCTGCTGATAGTGAAACAGATGGCTTCTCTGTGCTACAAAGTGATAGATGCTAATTCACTGATCATGGCTTTTGAGGTATCTTTGAATGGATGTTGGAGCCTTAAGTTTTATGTAGAGAGCCATGTAATATATACAATATAACTTTTCAAAAATCCTCATCGTTAATCTTGGACTTTCATCTCTGTTTTCTACTTTGGTCTGTCATCATCCCTGTAGAGTTTTTGTTTTCTACTATGCTGATGTCAAACCCTTGCTCTGGAGGCTGGACCTTGACTCACACGCTTAGAGGTTACAGACCTTTCCCCAGGCAGCATGGGTTTTTTGTCTGCAGTATCTGAACTGCTAAGTCCCAGTCCTCCTCTTCTACGATTTGTACCTACCAGTTCTGGAACAGTGTTACTGGGACTCCAAGTTGGGTGTCTCTCACTATGTAAAATGGCCAGTATAGTTTATTTTCACTTTCTGCCAGCAACTCTGCTTAAATGGACATACTGGATGGCAGGTCCCAGGAGAGAGGGAGCACGGTTTCAGTTTAGGGACATTTTTATCTAATTTCTATTCTCCCTGCTTCTAGCCTACAAATAGGAAGACCGATTTGGTATGTCAGTGGTGATAAGAAGGAAGCTGCAGAAATGTTGATTGAAGGCTGTTGCTTGTCAAACTGGTAATTGCGTAAGAGGAAACAGAGACCCTAGTGTCACGTTAACACCCCCCCCCCCCAAAAAAAAAAAATCAAGCTATTTGTGTCTTACAGAGAAAATCATGTTATAGGGACAAAATTAGGAAGAAGTATGGAGCATAAGCCTTAGTCAGTCTGCCAGAATTTTTGGTTTTTATGTAGTTTGAGGAGGCGGGTATTAGACTCTCCAGCTGTTCTCCTTGTTGTCAAGTACACCGGTAGCTGGTTTTCTCTGGAGATTTTACAAATGCTGATGCTATTTTTGTTCCATAATTTTATACTCTTGAGCACACACATAAGGAACAAAAATGAGTTTAATAAACAGGACTCACTGAGGCTCTGCTGATTAGTGAAGATGAATATGGTTAATTATTTAGCATTATTTTCTTATTCAAAATAGTGTCTTTAGTATCAAACATTGACATGATACACGATAAAGATTTCCTCCGTGGTAAAATCAAATTATATCATTTAAGCAAAATTGTCCATGTAACTCCAATCTGAGGCTTAACTGACGCAGAAGGCCTTGTGACAGTCCTTTGTACTGGGAGGAAATGTGACATAAGAGCAGAACTGGGATTTCTTGTGCCACTATTGAAAAGAGGAGCTTGAGGTATGCTTGAAAATGGCATCTTCAAAGGCAAAATCCAAAAATAGTTTCAAGGCAGTGGAGCTTCTTTTGTGAAAATTCTTATTTACTATAAACAGAACTGGTTTGGACTGAGGCATTTTCCACAGGCTATTCTGACATTAAATAAATTAATATAAAATCATTCTGAAGTAGAACTGAAAAGTGAAATTCCTCAAGAAATTCAGATTCTAAAGACATTTGTTTCCAAGCTATTATTGAATGGATTTTAAAGAGTTGGCTTACTACTATCATGTCGATAACAAATACTACTTTGTGTCAGCCGTACTATCTTGATTAATTTTGCTTAGACTTTTCATCAAATTAATGTCTCAGATGTCACATACCTCCAATATTATGTTTATATATTATCTAATATTATTTAATAAAAAATACAGAAGATAATACACACAAAAGTCAGTATCAAGCAATCACCTGAAAAGCGGTTGTATTTTATTAAACTAAGCATTTCTACAAGATCACAACAAAACTAAAAGGGTGAGAGGGTTACATCTTTGAAAACTGAACTGGGAATTGGCAAGTTGTCACAGAATGGTTTGATGTCAACAAAGCTACATTTTGTGCCAGCTTTGCAGACCAGGCCTTTGGCTCATTTACACACGTAACGCTGCCCTAATTATTAGCCTTGTTAGAAAAATCCTTCGTAGAGATTTTACTCCTGGTCACTCATAGATGGTCGGATTCTTCTAGCCCTCCTGGTACACCGTTTCCAATGTGCCAGGGCTACGAAGAGGTATGGATAGGAATGCTAAACAATTCAAAAGGCCGGGTTTTCCTCTGAATACAGGGTTTACATCAACATCATCCTGTTGATTTTGACAGAGTTGCTTCTGCTTAAGACACAGAAGAGTGGAGAGGCTTGAGACCATAAATTTGATTGCAGTATGGCTAGGCAGCTGCTGAAATAATGGTGTTCTCTGTGATTTCAGTAGTAATCCTTTGGGTCAGGTTTTTCAGCTCCTAGAAACTGTTTTTGAAGTCAAATCCATTGAAAAAGTATTTGCTTCACAGAAAGTATTTGCTCCAGAGTCCCACAGGGACTGTCAGCACAGAATGAACTGCTCCAGGAGCTCAGCACTGAAGAGGATCATTGTTTATATGAATGGTATACCTGTAGTATTACTGCACCTGGATGCATTCAGCTTGCTGCAGAGAAGTTACAGAAGGCACTAAAAAAACTTAGGGATGATAACTTTGGCAGTGCTCATATATAGGTAGTCTATGAAACTACTGCAAGAGTTGAAAGCCTATACCTGAGGCAGGATGACCCCATATATACATCTACACAGACATATGTATTACATATAGAGAATTTTATGTTCAGATGAAAACTTCTCTTTCGTTTTCCCATCGAGTTTTCTATAAAAGCCAGACTCAGACATGCACTGAGCAATGTTGAAGCCCATTGTAGCAACTGAGCTCTGAATGGGAGGCAGTTCCTGGCCCTCCACATTCTGTCCCTGGCACGATCTAACAGATGGGCCATCAGAATAGACCCTGGAGTGAATCCTGATTCTTTGATCAGGCTGTCTGGTAATGGGACAGAACAGGGTGCTTCGCTCTGCCACTGCTTCCTCCAACTTCACCCTGTGAATGCAAGCACCTGGGAGTATGCTCCTGCATTCTGCTCTATCTACGTGTACAGAAGCACAGAGTAGCTTGAGTTAGAAGGGACCGTTGGACCACTTTGTCCAACCCTCCCACTGTAATCTGGGTCAACTAGAGCAGGTTGTTCAGGGCCGTGTCTGGTCAGGTTTTGAATATGTCCAAGGATGGAGACTCCACAGCCTCTCTGGGCAACCTGTGCCAGTCTTTGACCACCCATATTTAAATGGAATTTCCTGTTTTTCAATGTGTGCCCATTGCCTCTTGTCCTTTAACTGGGTAATACTGAGCTACAACCCTGTGGATACCACTACAGCACCTAGCACAATGAGAACTGGTTTTGGTGGTGCCTGCAGGTGCCCCTGTACTCCAAAAAACCTGTAGAGAAATAAGAGTACATCATGCCAGATTTCTCTCCCCAGCATTCCCAGAGGCTTCCAGTACTTCTTAATTAAATTGAATAAATAATTCATTTAACACCATAGACATTGCTTGAGATGAGCTCAGTGCTGATGGAGTGGGGACTAGGAGCATCACCGTCCAGGAACAGTGTGAACCTCCGTGGTTGCTGGAGCTCCTTCTGTGCAGCCAGAGGGGAGGCAGGGAGGGAAGGACAAAGTGAGCCTCAGGCACTGGAGTAACAATGCCTGCGTGGGGCAGGAGACCTTCTGCTGCACACCTGCAGCCCACTTTGGGAGCTGGAGGCTCTGCAGAGTGCGTGGGCTCAGTATTCGTTCCTCTCTCCCCATCCTTTGCCTGAAGTTTGCCATAAAGGTGACACTGAGCCTTACTTGTCAGGAAAGAATGAAATGATCCCTAAGGTTAGCAAAGCACTCAGAGAGCCTTTGGGAAGAAAAGTGCTACGTAAAGAGAAGCTGATTCCTACAGGTTATTAATAGATGTATCTGCAAAAGTAATGTGCAAACTACAAAGGAAAGATCATTCTGAATTAAATTATCATAATTTTTTTCATTGCTGTCTCTTTTCAGGAGACCTGGATAATACTGCTAACAGTGACAGGTTGAATAAGAGCCAGGGTTTGTGTGGGCCAGAGGTGGGAACAGAGAAGGAAACTAATTATATCTTTTTTAACCTTTGCATGCAGCTGGGCAGGATTAAAATGAATTATGCAATCAGCAACTGAGCTGTTATCCCAGTGGAGGTTGAAAAATGGTGCCCAGGTCATCCAGAAACATGATCTAACCTGTCCCATTTCTTCTGGATCTTACCACTTTACCAATCATTAAATAATATTTTTTTTCCTGCATGCTTCACCTAAGGCTCATGTAATTATCCTATGAACAAATCAAAACAGATTTATCTTACTTGCTCTTACCTCAACAATGCAGAGGATGAAGGGCAAGCACTGATGTGGTGTGGGAGAACTAGAAGTAGCATTCTTCAGTGTACCTTTTGAAACCTCCTGGGTTTAACAGGTTAAAGATGATGACACTGCTTTTACAGTCACTCAGATGTATCATTTGAATACTTTATTGTGTGGTATTTATTCCACTTTTAATGCATGTTGTGACATGAAGCTTTGTTCAAAGGTTGAAGACAGATGGGAAGGTGTAGAGGGGCCTTTAATACCTGTATTGCTCAGCAAAGTAGCAGGTGCCTGACCGGAAAGGGAAAGAGCCTCTTTCCAGGCAGCAATTATGGAGAAATGGAGGAACGCGTTCCCATGAAATAAGAACTCTTTTCTCTCTGCTCCTTGACTTTCCTCCCCAAAGTTCAATTCAAACTACAATTTAAGCTGTGTGGTCTATTACGGATATCCTATAGTTCTACCACTTCAAAGGGGTTTGGCATAAATTGGAGTCACATCCTGAGCAAAGAATTTGACCCTGCAGTCCAGAATTTTTCTGAACCCTATCCCCACCATTTTGCAGCGTCATCTGTGCCCCACACCAAGTTAAAGCTGTCCCTGTCATACAAACGGTTAGGCTTGTGTTGTTTTTAACAGAGCTTTTTATGTTGTTCCATAATGCTTCAGCCAGTTAGCCCTTTTCCTTTATCCGAATTGAACTCTGGAGGCTGAATGAAGTGTCTTTCAGAATCTGAGCCCAAACTTTTCTCAGTGTTGTATCTCTATTCCCTCTCTCTAATTTTGTCCTGTACAGTATTTATTAACTGAGTGACCCAGGACTGTAAAGGCTTTAAAACTTAGTCTCAGCCAGTTTGCCTAATTCAAGAATTTTGGCTGCTTCTTTTTAGTCTCACTCTTTGTTGTCTTAAGGAAATAGCATCAATTCTATGTGTTTTGAATATCAAATATATGTGTTTTGAAAAAGAGGGTAGAGAATACATTGTGTTTGGTTGCTGTTGACTTACAAAACAGAAAGGAGCAATATTTTACTGGAATAGCTGTGCCTGATGGAGTATAAAAGACTCTGTTAGTTTAAATCTTCTTGTGGATAATCTGATACCTCAAAGATGAGTACATGCCATTTCTTTAAGTAGTGTAAAAAGCCAGGAAATGAAGTGGAAATACTGTACTAAGATGCAAATTCTTTTCCTGGAAAGTCACATTTTACTGAATTGAGATTTCCCCCATTCTTCCCTTTTATAATCTGTGGCACCTTCTGTATTTACAGTCAAGAACTTGCGATTTTGTAATCATTTAAACACTAAATGCTAGGTAACCTACTGCTACCTGAGTGACTGAATGCAACCTCACTAAACTGCTAAGCATGACCCAAGTAAGCAGTAGTCTGTGCCAGTATCTGTAAGAAGGCCGGGTCAGTTTTTGTAAGACATCCCAATATAGGAAATCTGTTGGTAATAATCACAGAATCATTCAGGTTGGAAAAGACCTTCAAGATCACTGAGTCCAACCATCATCCATGCCTGCTAGACCATGTCCTGGGGCGCCTTGTCTACATGCTTTTTGAACACCTCCATCCCAGTGACTCAACCACTTCCCTGGGCAGCCTGTTCCAATGCCTGACAACCCTCTCAGTAAAGAAATTTTTCCTAATATCCAACCTAAACCTCCCCTGCCGCAACTTGAGGCCATTACCTCTCCTCCTATTGCCAGCCACCAGACAGGAGAGACCAGCACCCACCTCACTACAACCCCCTTTCAGACAATTTGGATATAGTGTATAACATTAATGCTTCTGTTAGGAATTTACCAGTCCTAGTATCACCGTTGCTTCTCTAGAGGTATCTGTCATCCCCTTGTCATCCACTTGCTGGCATGGCCTTCAGAAGAGAGCCATTTCTGGAGCCCTCATCAGTACACACAAGCATCCGTGACAGTGGGAAACAGTGTCCAGTACCCATGTCTCCTGGATTTGGCCTTAGGCCACATAGTTTGTGTCCTGCTAGTTTAGTACAGTGAGCTGAATGTGAATGGAACTCCGGAGCTTGTGAAGATCCAGCAGATTAAATACTTATGGCTTACTTGTCAGACCAAGCAAGTGAATACAATCCAATGCTGCACACCCCATGAGAAGAGAAGCGAGCTCAACGTTTTAGTTCCTATTTTTTAAACCTCCATTGGACTGGTCTTGCTTCGGAAACAACCTTGGGACCTCCTGTGCTGGCAGTGTTCTGCTGGATGTGGAACCAGTAAACCTCAAGGGATGGGAGGGCTTGTGAATGCAACTGCCTCCACAGGACATGAAGGGATTTGCAGGTACACATTGTACAGCTATGGCCACTAATGCATACATGCCTAGGCAAAGGAAGAACCAATGTAATAAGCATTCTTATCACAAACATAATCACTGCTGCCCAGAGGGAGCAAACTTTATATAAGCAGAAGGAATCGATCTAGGGATCAGTGTCACAACCTGAATGCCCTTGGAAGGTTACCAGCAATCCTGCCCTGGTAGAGGAGTTGTGACTGTTTGCATTATTTATGAAGAAACAGATGATAGCAGCAAAAGCAGATTCAGGACAGAAATCACTGAAAACTTTTTGAGGGCCTAAGGAATCGGAAATGCATTTGACATTCTTGAAAGAAAAAAAATAGCAGTTATTCCCTCATATATGTTTACTTAATTTCTTCAGGGGTCTTTTGGGTAAAAGTGCTGTTGGCTTTATTAGACCAGCACTCAAGGTGAGCAACACTGTGCTGCCCATTTGCCATTTCCAGACAGATGCTTGTACTACCCAGAAATATCGTGTTTATTATAAGTGAAGAAAATGATCCCCAAATCAACAAAAAAAAATAACAAAACACATATATTGCCCATGACTTGAGCAGGGAATTGCACTGGAATGAAATCACTGGGTGCTCCTTGCAGCACAGGTGCCATCTCCAAAAACGGCTCGTTTATCCCAGAGCCTGGTGTTGGTTTCTTTGCAGTAGCCAGCCTCCCTTGAAAGGACAGTTTAGACTGTGCATGGACACGAGGCCTGGACTCCAGCTGCAAATGGTGCTGTGGAGCAGGAGGGGCCTATGTAGGTGGAGATGGATGTATGTGCTGGAAAGGGAAAGAATGGCAGAGCCTCATCCTGCAGCCTTGCCAACGGCCGCTTGGTGATGTCGGGGCTGCTTGTGGACCAGCACCACCTCTCCTAACACCTGAAACACCCTGGCTGACAGACAGTGCTCATTGGTTTTTCAGCAGTGGGTTTTTTTCTGAATGGGAGGCACAATCCTGAATTTCTCCTTAAACTAACTAACTAAATATAATTCCAGTTTACTGTTCCAAATCAAGACAGGGAAAGCAATATGTAGACTACATGTGCACAGCTCTCCTTCAAGGAGCCAGACTTTTCCGTTCCGGGCTCCAGCAGAGCCTTTGCACTTCAGCCATCTTCCCAGGCAGCATTTTTAATTAAAGTTGTAACTTATCCCAAGGAAGAATCCAGAAAATATCTGGATCTTTTCTTTTGTCAATCCTCTGCCCTAGGCAAGGAGATAATGAACTAGTCACTTCTTAATAGTGCTCGCTGTGAGCTAATTTATTTTATATTTTGAAGCTTGAGGCTTAGTACAGACGGGGGATTTCTCCCAGAAATGACAGTACTTTGAGCTGACTGGAAAGGCAAGCTTGTTTTCTCCAACTATTTAGTTCTTAAGCAGAAAGAAAAACATCAGGACCGTTGTAGCATTTAGTCAATATACATTGAATGTTTCAAGCGCTGGAAGGAAAATGCAGAGGTGCAACTGGGTTGTGCAAGAGTCAATGATGTGGTGCGTGCTCCCTCCTTTCTGCAAGAGGACCTCCTTGTCAAAGTAGGAGAGAGCTGCAGCACACGTGTGCTCTGCGTGAGCAGCTGAACAGGCTTCCCTTGCAAGCACCCCACAGGAGACATGGGAAGCAGAGATACCTGTGACTGTACTGGACTTTCTCTCCTTGCTTGGCTACTTCCCCACCATTCAGAAGTAATTATCACCTCCATACAGCCCATTAGGGTGCAGAATTTTAAATCGAATCAAATTGTTCCCCCTCTCCAATTATTTATCACTGCTAAACTTCCTAATCAGCTCTTATGATCTAAATTAGTTCCCGTTGCCTCATCTTTGATGACTTTGGGGCTGCAGAGGGATCAGATGAAAAAATCTGGGGAAAGGGCAGGGGAGCTGAAGCCCCTTCTATATCTTTGCCCATCAAGAAGGTTATTCAGGACCTGAGACTTGCAGAATTTCAGTGGGCACTGCACTGTGGCTGAGGCTGCTTCCTATTTCTAGGAAATCATAAAAGGAAGGGGAAGACTGAAGGGGCTGAGGAGGTAAGAAGTAAACCAGCTCACACTGTTGCTAGTTACTATATGTGCTTGGACTAGATCTTCTCCACTTCTGAGTCAGGTGTGGCACCAGTAGGCATCCTCATGTCATGCTGTTGACATGAGAGGAGGAAGAAGATAACAGCATATAATTCTCTCCCGGCTGAAAATAAAAGACCCAGTAGCTGATTTCCAAGGGCTTTTAAAATACTTACGGTCTTCTGTTGCCTATCTGATGTTCTGCAGCTCAGCTTTCCACTTGTTGAGCCAACGGTCGCAGCTTAGACCTGCCCTGCCCTTGCTGTGGTCTGGCTCGGGGCATCAGGAGGGCACACGGGGCTGGAGGTGCCCCTGCTGCCACAGGGCAAGGTGCTCCAGCCACACAAGGCACTGGGCTGGGGGGTGGCTTCCCGAGCATTGATAGGGGCCAGAAATGGGCCCTGATGGAGAGCAGGGCTCACAGCTGGAAGAGCTTGTTTTGTCACCAGGGCCAGCAGAGATGCCCCTGGAGAGCAGGGTTTATTTCCAGTTGATGATTCAGAAGTTCTTCTGCTGAAGTCAGGGGGTGGTTCGTAGCAGAGAGAGAGTTGTAAAAATAACACTGCCCAGATACGTGACCTTAGCAGAAACCAGACCATGAAGCCTAAATTCCTGTTTAGGAACTTCTTCAAATTTCAGCACTTCTATGCCTGATCCTTTTTCAGGTGGCTGCCATTTGTGTTTTTCATATGAAATTCAAGGGTATGAAGCCTCTGGTTTAGCAAGGTAGATGAACACATTTGCAGCATGTCTTGCAGAGGACTGGTCAAGTGCTTAGGGCTACCTGCCTCGTTAAGTGGTCATGTTGATTTGAGACCTCAGTGGCTTTAGCTTCCTGCCTGCTTGAAAGCTTTCTTCTTCCTGGAGAAACAAGCGAGGAGGGCGCTGCAGTATTGGACTGCGTTAGAGGCACATGCAGAGACATCAAGTCGCGAGGAATGTGTTGGTCCATGAGATAACAAGAGTTGCAGCATTGCATGTACATTTTAGCAAGGCTCTTAGGGGCATGAAGCCCCACCAAGAAGCTCCCGGTGCATATGGAGCACTGCTGTTACATTTCTCTCAGCCCAGAATGTCAGAGCAGCTGGTCTGCAGAGCTCCATTGAAGCCAACCTGGGCATGCAGTACAGGGTATCACAAAGATGCAGAAAGGCTGTACAGCTGTGGCAATATCAGAGCCTTCAGAGGAGATGAGGGGACACATTGCATGAGAACTGACAGGTCTGGAGCAAAGAAAAGGGGATGGGAATAATCTCTTGCAGGGTGAAGACTGTGACCTCATCCCAGATCTGTTTTGCTTGAAATCATTCTTACAGATGAGCGAAATAGAAGTCTGTTTTCCTTGGAAACTCATCTCAAGTTTAGCTCCAGTCATCTCAAGTTTAGCTCTAGATTTACAGACAGCAGGGAACTTACTGCTAATCGGAGCCTAGCATCAGGTGGGACTAGCAGAATTTCAATGCCAGATCTTTTAAGGAAAACCTCTACTACATCTGTGCCATTTTTACTGGCTAAAATTTTTTCATGTTATTTGAAAGTCTGTGAAGTTCAAAGAGTGAGAGTAAATAGCAGGTGTTATCTGTGATAAATTCACTTCCATTTTTTAGACTTGGGCACTCATGGAGCTGAAACTTCAAGTAAACCTCATAACAGGATGTAATCAAAGGCATACTAATGGTTGTAGGGATCTCATGAACAAAATGGCTTTCTAAAGTCTCTACTTTTCGTCTTGGAATATGGGGAGAGTTTGTGAAACCTGAGACAGTCTTTACTGTACTAACATTGATGTCAAACCTCCTAATGAATTCAGGCTCTTATTTCCATTCATTTATATTTTTCTTTAGGCCCACCCCTAAACTTTAATCCCTTTCTTCAGAGGAGGAAGCAATATGTATACTAAGCACAAATTCATATCTGCTGTTGGACACAACAGCTTGTATCTCATCAGAACCAGCCATGAAGAAATAATCTAATTCTACATTGATTTATCTAATCTAATGCCTATATTTGTGCATTTATGGATGGGATTATCTAGAGTTTCCAACATTGTGATTCTGCTGTTGTATATTTATATCAGATTCTCCTGTTGCATATTTATATCACCCTGTAGAGTTTCCATTAACACCACCAAACATTCAACCTTGAGCAGTTACAGTAACTGCACAGGACACAGCAAGGAAATCTCTCTATTTATAGTTTAGTAAATCAGAAACCTACATGGTAACTCATGTTGTAATTCAACAGTGGATTTAAAAAAAAGCAAACAGCAAACCAGAGGAATCAAATCTAAAATTACATTGATTTTGGTTGAAGGGAAAATATGAAAGGGTAGGGAAATCAGTGAAAGCCTGTCTGTTCACTGTAGGTAGACTTAGCTTTGACAAAAACATGTCAATAATTATGTGACATGCTTTTTGTCTGAGCAGAGTATCATACTAGATATCACCCCTTTTTATTCAGAGCCAGTGGTGAGGTGAATGCAAGTTCTCCATCTCTGTTCATAGAGAGATTGGCAGTTTGATTTAATAGATTACTACAACTGCTTCAGGTTTGACTTGGAGAAGTTTTCCAAACAGTCACTACTGTTGGGTGGTCAAGATGCTGCCAGCTGTACATGGAGCCCCCAGTCATCTTCTGTGTCAAGGAGACCGATATCTGCCCGCGGCTCTGGGCAGATGTTCTCTCCTGGCTCCAGCGATGCTACCAGAGTTCAACAGTGATTCTGCTCGTGTCTCTCCTGGGGCTCGCAGCTGCCTACCAGCTGGAGTTATCTGTTTGTCTGACCACCGCTCTGCTATGTCAGCTCTGTCTAAACTGCTCTGTTGGCTCATAGTCATCCTTAAAAGCAAGATGACCCCACCAACATTTTTTTTCCTGAAGCAGCAGGTGAGGGAGCATCCACAAGGTCCCTTCCACTGGCAGAGCTGGAGCAGTGGCAACATCCAGTGCAGACATGGTGACAGGCAGCTGGGAATGGTACAGCTGTTTGCAGTGTGAATTTCTGTGTGTGTATATGTGTGTATATGTATGTGTGGGTGCTGGTCTCTTCTCTCTGGTGGCTGGTGATAGGGTGACAGGTAGTGGCCTCAAGTTGCGGCAGGGGAGGTTTAGGTTGGATATTAGGCAAAATTTCTTTACTGAGAGGGTTGTGAGACATTGGAATAGGCTGCCCAGGGA
>JANZLQ010000009.1:9122956-9157260 GCA_026212715.1 Elanus axillaris | reverse complement strand
ACAAGGCACTCCAAGACATGGTCTAGTGGGCATGGATGATGGTTGGACTCAATGATCTTGAAGGTCTTTTCCAACCTGAATGATTCTATGATTCTATATTTTATGGCCTAAGCATTTCTCCTTTAGAAGAAAAATGACCCACAGTCTATAGTGAGCAGACTCATCTCTGTTACCTAGTAAAGTGGCTGTCTTTGCCACAGTTGGAGGAAAACAATGGCCCTCTTTCTAAAGAAGACCTCTTTGAAGTCAGCCCACCATGACTATGCAGAAGGGTTAAGGAGCTTATTCTGTTTTTCTAACCCAAGACAAAGACTTCCCTGTATGAATGACACACACGTACTCCCCCCCATGTTGTCCTTAAGGGATGTCTGAAGAGTGAAAGGAGGATTGAGTTATTATTTTTAGCCTACCCATTTCCGCTGGCTGTGCCATAAGTGGAAAACCTTCCTTTGTGATTTCAGTGCTGCAGGGTAACTAGTTTCCTATAATTCTCCAAAAGAGAGAGATTTGCGGTCATACCATATTACATGTTTATGACTATAATTGGGAAAACTTGCGTGACTCAGAAATGTTTGCCAATATTTAAGGGGATTTGTTGAACATTGAGTGGATCCCTATTACAATTTTGTGATGATTTTCTGCAGTCCAGATACTGCTTCTTATGCCGATTCTTGTAATAAGACATCTCTTCTCACCTTCACCTCTTCTGTAGCATGCATAAACACTTATTTAGTATATGTGTTACCAATTACTTTGCTTTTATTCAATGATTAAATTGTCAAGTTGGATGGATTCAGTAATAACTCATTTTACTGTCAGATTAAGTCCTGTTTTTATTTTCATTCTCCATTCTAAGAGTACTTGGCATGCTTATTCTTGGCAGTACACGGAAACCTAAGTCAGTGTTACTTCATTTATAACATATCCTTGATATATTCTGGTCCATTAAACAAAGGAATGTCTTCACAACCTCTTCCGTAGACAAATTATAGCAGTATTTGAGTGTCTGCATTTCAAACATTCTTTTGCTGTTGCCCACGTAGGACATTCAGTTCCTCTGATCACACTCTCATGTGGTATCTGAGTAGCTACACCACAACAGTTCATCCTGTGCTTGCTTTATGGAACAAGCTTGATTTTGAACTTTAACAAATGAAAGGTGCAAATCTTTTCCTGCGCTTACAGTTGTTATCATTGGCTTGCAAAAGGAGAAACAACCAAGAAATGCCAAAAGCGGGGAAATTTGCTGGATGCCAAATGTATTACTGCCAAGAACCCACATATGTAAAAAGCAGACAACTGGATAGTCAAGGACATCTTTTCATAGCTCACATAAAACCAAATTATTCCAAATGTCTTTATTTTCCTATTATTAAGAGTTTGATTTATGTAAAATAGTGTAAGAGATTAAAATGTTGTTGCTACTGAACAACTATGGGACTTACATAATGATTAAGAAATCTTGTTGTGATAAGAATGTGTAATAGCCATACCTATATATTGATATATATATGTCCTCATCATATACATAAAGAAACTTACTTTTTACTAGCTTCTTATTCAGTCCAGGCAAGTTGCAATGGCATGCTTGTCAGAGGTTTGCTTCCTCAAAGGTATTCAGGCAACTCTGATGTCAAAGGGAATTTGTTACCTAAAATATCACAGAGGAGCTGGGCATAAGCTCCTCACAGAAAATACAGGATGAGGCCATGTATCTGTGCTTCAGTTCCACTAAATTTGGTGGCATTCCCTCATTTACAGATGGCATAATCTGGTCTGATAACTATTTGCCATAGTTGGACAAAAAAAAAGAGGGGGGGAAGGAAGAAAGAAGGGGTGAGAGAAAGCAGAGAGCAAGAGCAAAGAGTCCTGGAATTCCAGGGAAAAGAGGAGTCAGTTCTTGGAGGACTGGAGAAAGATGAAGAAGGAGTAGGAAGAAACCCCAGACATGGTCAAAGAAAAGTCCCTACAAGACTAAAGCTGAAAAATAAAATTTCAAATGTTAGTGATTACTTTCAAGATGTTATCAGCCATCGCTAGTGTGCTGTCATGGGGAGAAAAAGGCGTTACAGCATCAAAGGAAACAAGGAATGTAATGAAGAAAGAAATTAGAGGAGTAATTTGCATCTACTTGGTGGTACAATCTTCAGAGGCACTTTTGTTAATTAGAAGGTTTGAGCTGTACATATTAGAGTACTGAGAGGCTGGTGGAAGTCTCCAGAGATGTTTCAAGGCAGCAATTTGGATGGTCACAGAACATTTCTATGGCCTCACAATTTATCAGCAAAACAAGTTATTTTTCCTTTATCACTTGAAACTTCACAGTCAGAAAGGAAAACGACCAACCTCTTGCAGGAGTTTGTTTCTGTGAGCAAACATAATACTGAAAAGTTCATCTTTTCTTCCAGAACTTTTAATAAGAAGATGGTAATGGCATCTCCCTCTGTCCACTGGGGTGTGACTTCATTGGAGTGTACCCAGTCTAAGTTGTGACCATTTATTCTTCTTTTGTATTGTGGGTTTTATTCCTTTCTTATTATACTTTTGTGAGTGTTTAGAGGTATAGTTATCTGTCCTGAAATAAGTAAATAAATAAAAGAATACATAAAGGGACAGAGAGAGTAATTCCCAGCTCCACTGAAGTCAGTGGAGACAGAACAGCAAGCAAATTTAGCACACTTTCTGGTAGTGTTTATCACTTCCGATGTTACTTAGGTGGACTTTTTTTTTATCATTAGCATCTAAAATTTCCAGTGGTAAAAGTTGAGCACTTAAACCCATACATTTTATGAATCCAAAAAAAGTCTTTGATTTTCAGAGGCTTCTTTACATGTATCAGTTCCTCTGAAGCTCAGGTCTGAGTGAAACCTTATTTGTTTTTCTATATACTTTTTTTTTTAACCATAGACATAGAACTTTTCATCCCTTGTTTTAACTTCCCCAGTCTGAGTGCTTTTTCCTTCCTTTCTACCTTTTATTTCCTTCATCCGGGACTTTCTTTGGTTTCCAGGTTCTCCCTTCCCCACGTGTGTCTCCTGCTTCAGAACATACCATGTCCCTGCCCCTTCCCTGTGCACCCAGCTCCATTCGTTAGGTGGGTAATTGCCTGCGACCATTTCACCTGAAAACAGTACTTTCTTCCAGTCCAATCTCTTATCCCTGCTGGAGTCAAATTGAATCACAGGGTCTAAAATTATCCCTGAGGACAGCTCCAAGAAGGTACATACAGTGGATTTAACTCTGTGCTTTCCTTATATTTCAAAGGATTTTTAAAAATTTCAGCCTAAACATAGATGTTTTCAAAACATATTTTCATTGAAAAGTATGAAAGGAAGAGCTTGTTCATTCCCTTTGACTAATACCTATTTTTTCACACAGCAGCTGTACCAAATACAAAAATCAAAACAAGCAGACTGCTTTCACAGCTTACTTGCTTTTCCCCTCATTACCCATCTTTTGCTGTAACCATGGATCTATCTGTAATGCCGTCTTTTGTGTGTAGGAAACTTTGTGTTGCTGGAAGAGCTCTGACCAAACTTGTCTGGGAGTCTCGGCCGAAGATCATTCAAAGGATGTGGCCGAAACAACGACATGTTTCCACTATTCCATAAATACCACCACCCCCCAAGTGTAAATTGTGACCGTTTCTCTCTCCATCTGAACTCTTCAGGCTTTTCAGAAAGCTGATTTTTATGTAAAATTAGAGAGCTGTCTCCATGACATGATGCTCTGCTTCTCTTCACCATTAGTTGGGCGTTAGTTGTTCTGGCTGTAAATAGACAGGCACAGATGGTACCACGACTCTCCGAGCCTCCACACATCTTGCACTGCAGGGATTTTTGTTATTCTTGTTATCTCTCTAGCAGCTCCTACTCTTTCCTAACAGTTTGTTGAGAAGAAAAAGGGAAGGCTAAGGAACAATCAGCCCCTTTCCGCTCTAGGATTGCTGAAGGCTTTGGACGGGACAGCAGCATTCATTTTGGCTTTTTTCTTTGCTAGGAGAAGCCATCCATGGGCTTGTCAAAGAAGCAAAATTCCTGCCAGCCTCACCAGGTGAAGTCAGTCAGTCCTCCCTGAGACAAATGAGCAGAACTAGACGCCTCAATGGCATTAAACTGTGAGACTCAAATGGCACACCTTCCCTCAGTGCCCTGCAGCTCTGACCACCACACTGAAAGAACCATGACAGATAAAAGAGAAGCTGGTGACTTGAAAGACTGCCTTGGTGCACAGGAGCAGTGTTTGCCGGGAAACGGGCTGGAACAATTAGCAACACTGAATCTGGAGAGGGCACAGATAAGAAGGATGTGACAGAGTTGTATCCCCCTTCCCCATGCACATCATGGAGAACGTAAAATGGGTGTTGCTCTTTAGTCTTTCATATAACAGAAGAACAAGATGTTAACTTAAAGGCAACAAATTGAAATCTGATGAATGGAAGTCAATTTTATAGGGAGTACAGTTAACCTCCTACAATAACCACTGAAGCCAAGAACTTAGTGAGGCTATAAAAAGGATTAGATGTTTGTATAAATTATTGAAGTATTTGTTTAATATTTTCTCTATCCCATCTAATGGAAGGTTTTAAGCTTCTGTGTCTTTAGAGAAGTCAAGTTACTAGCATAAGGATAAGAAGTAGTGCCCCTTCCCTGCCAGCAGGCAAATCTCCTATTTGTTTATGATTTGGTTTTTCAATCTTTGGGAACGGAAGAATCAATGACATGGTAATGGGTGGGCCATTCACCTGCTCCTTGACAGCTGTTCCTGCACTTTCACCTATGAAGCTACTAAGGAGAAGAAAACTGGTAATGGTTAGCCAACGTGTTCATGAATAGCTCACCTTGTTCCTGGGCCTCAGGCTGCTCCTATAAACCTGTGTAACATTTTTTTGTGGGACTAAGCTTTTTTAGATACATGAATGCCACAGCAGTAGACAGAGGAGTAACATTTGTAGATGCAGAGCAAATCCCTCTTTTTTATTTTTTTTCCCTCCAAAGAAAGACATTAAAATAGCAACAATGCAGCTGTGAGCTTGCTGTAGTGAAGTACAGACCCAGTCCACTGGGTTTTATGGTCAGGGCGTGGTTTCCTTCCTCTTCATCCACCTCTTTTGTATGACTCCAAACTCATCCACCAGAGCCCCGTAAATGATACAGCTTATTTTTATACAGGTACAACTGCAAACCAAAAAAGCCCTCCTCCTTTTAAAGGGTGAACCCAGACCACCACACACCGGGCTCCTCTTCCATGCTGCTCTGCCCTGCTCTGGGGAGTTTATCTACATCTGTATTTATCACCCCATCACAGGCCCTATCTAAATCAAGACTACAATATCCTGTAACAGAGAACAGGCTTGCAGGAGAGGAGAGTGCAATGAAAATATTGCGAGAAGGAACATCACGGCTCACCTCTTTTTTAATGAAAGGATTGACTAAGAACAGTCCATCAAAAGGGCTAGACATCAAAGTGATAGATGAATTCCCTAGAATTGCAGTGTTTCAACAAGAAAAATGAAAAGCACCGTAATATTAAATAGAAGCTGTGACTGTTGTGTAGAAATAAATCTATGACAATCTGAAGAGGAAGCAGTTGAAGGCACGAAAAGCCTGGTGAGGTTATAAATAATATCATATATTGCATTACACCATGCTCACGCAATTTGTGTTTTCTCAGCCTCTTAGTATAGACTGCTGTCAGTTCACCCCTTATCTGCTGTAGACTTTAGCTATCTGTTAGCTCCCCCATAAATGAGACAATTTGGACACTGACATGTAGAAATGGGAGGTGTCTCATTTCTCTGTGGATGCCAATGTATGTGGCAAATCTGGGTGAAATCATGACTGTGTGAATAGTTCAGAATATGCCAAAATGCATTGGTGGCAAGCAGAGTTGCGATGTGAAGACAAATAAATATATAATTCACTCAGTTGAGTCAGTGGTGCTGGCTTTGAAGTCTATGGAGCTGTTATGCCAGTAGTCAGTTTGTTCAGGTTTTTCTGCACTGTTTTTCCTGGACTGCACAGCTGCTCCCAGGGAAGCTTATAGACATCCTGCTGCAGAATGCAGGAGATAGTCGATTCCTCCATGCTCGGTGCCTTCCAGTTAAAACCGGCTGCCTTCCTAGAACGTGTGCGTTAGCTGGACACACATGATTGGGATCAATACAGAGCTGCAGAGGGAAATTTATGGACATCGGCATCCAGCATCACCTAAAAGCAACCCTTGCAGTTCTGTGAAACACTCTACTCTCTTGCTTACCTGTTTGTTACCTAACTTGCCTTTCAGAGTGGACTCTGTTGGAGAAAAGTCACCTACCATGCAGTACCACAACAGGGTGGCCCCTGAAAGAGGTTCACTTTGGAGGGTGCAAAAATAATATTCACAGCTTTTTTCTGATTTCTGCCACTGAATGCCGGGTTCTACCGATGAAGAAAGCCGAGCATTAAAGCCAGGTACGCGTCTGCCACTTAAACCCTAATGCTTTGCTGCTGAAGTGAGCTGCTTGCGGGAGTTGCTAGGTTACCATAACCTGCTCATAGCTTATGCGAGTGAGCAAGATACTCCTGATGATGTCATGCTTCAGATTCATATTTCATCTCTTAAAAGGGTTTTTCCTCCGGTTCTACAAGAACAGGTGTGTGGGGGAGTTCTTCAGTGAGGCAGAACTTCCCTGCTCCATCGTGCTTATGCAGCTTAATTTCACTCTTGCAAGACACTGTAAAAGCAAAATTGGCTAAGGCTTCTCAAAGTGTGATTTTAGGGGAGAACTTGTAGCTGTTCAGGCCTCTTATCTTCTAGACACCAATTCGAGGGCTAACTCCTTGGAAACAGACATCTTCATCAGCTACTCCGCTGTCAGCAGCTGAACAAAATGATGGCTTACTCAGTAGAAAGGTAATGGGAGTTTTGTGATTATGCTTTTCAGGAACACAAAAATCCAAATACTATGTGCCAGAGATAGACTGAAGCTGGGAGTTATGCCCCTTTCAATACTAACTACATGCCTAACTTAAACATTTGTTAGTGGGAGTCTAGTAACGCCAGTGTGTGACATTACAAGTGTGTATAGCACATCTTTGACAAGGCAGGTGAGAAAAGCTTCTCAGACCAGATGCTTTGAATATGCTGTGGTAAGTATGGGATGGATGGGCAGGAAATTACAGAGCTGGGGGAGGTCTAGCAAGCCTGGTCTCAAGAGACTTCAGCCCTAAACCTGGGCTGAACAAAGACTGCAAGGTGTGTGTGTCCTCATTCCTAAGCCCAGAGGGGCTGCACACTCAAGGCATGGTGTGGCTAAAAGCTTTCTAGGTGACTCTCTCTGCCCATATGGGAAGGCAGGGCATGAAGGCAGGTGTCTGGCTGTGGCTGTGTGTGTTTGACTCCCACTGGGGTTCTGCAGATGCATTTGTCATTTTTTCTGGTTTCTTTCCCCAGCCTGACCTTTCTGTTTCTCACTGAAAGCCATCATTTTGCTTGGAGGTCCTCTCTTCGGTTGGAGAGCGTGCTGTAATCTCTAAACAGGCTGGTCTCCTTGTCCCCTGGTCTTTTTCTTCAGGTTGGAGAGCATGCTGTAATCTCTGTACAGGCTGGTCTTCTTGTCCCCTGGTCTTTCTCTTCAGTGGCCACCATGTGCATTGGCACCAGCAGGAGCATCACACTGCAGCGGTAGGTGGTGTGAACAAGGAGAAATCAAACCCTTTGTCTTCTGTCCCTCAGCACTCATGCATCCTCTGGGAGCTACTGCCTTCATCCCTGACACTCCTAACTCTGTCTACTGGTTGTTCTCTCTCTGTTTGCCTGCCTGATTTGATCTTCTTTTTCTTTATCACTGTCTTTTGCTGTCCTCCCCCATGCTCTTCCCCATGTGTGTGAATTCCTAATCAGTGCAGAAGAGCAGGTCCCAGGCGTGTGCTGTGCCGGGCTGCTGCGGCAATTAGCTAACATTTGGAGAGTGCTGAGCAGCATGGTCTCCAGCATGCTGTTTTAAGATGTGCAGTCTTGATCACATATACTGGTCTACCTGGCAGGAAAGGAACTGAGGCAGAGCATACAGCTGGTGTTCCCTGGGCTCTGGGGACAAGGGCCAGTGTTAAATGTACTATTTAGCACAGGGAAGACCATTTTCAGCAGAGAGAGAGAGAGAGAGAGCAAGCAGGCACTCGTTAGGACAGGCACAGTCCAGTGGGAAAGATTATATGCCCCACTGTCAACAAGTGCTTGGTATCTTCACCTATTCAGGGTGATTAAGACAAGAACCCCCTTTGGTCCAAGATGAACTGTAGGAAACCTTTCTGCTTTGTGACACTTCCACAGAAATCATCGGGATGATTTGCATAAATATGCAAGTGGTAATCAAACCTGGGGAGTTCAGCTGGTTTATGGTACATTTTTTTGTACATGCTGTGCATACAAAGCGAGTAGATTTTCACTCTGCTTAAACTGCACAAAGTCATTGAATTGAGCAGGGACCAAAGTAATGGAAGGCACATTTTGATCCCCTGCTTCTTGGTATAATACCTCTCCCAGGATGTAATACAGCTACTCTCATGGCCAAAGAGCGCAGCAGATCTGCTGGTCCTTTAGTAACACTCCTGTACTTCTGCCTGCAATTTTCTGACTAGTTGAAAGCAGTAAGTAAATGAGGATGATTATAATTGCTGATCCTGTTAGGAGACTTTTCTTTCATGTATATTTTACATACTAAGACACTCTGATGAATCTAATTTACGAGCAAGAAAGAGTCTACGAAGAATTAAGTGACTGAGATTCCTCACTCTTGATGTTTTCATTTTGTTTTCTGCTTGATTCCCTGCTTGTTCTGATGTTCAGACCAGATATTAACACACACTCCACAAAGCTTCCTGGTATTTTATGGAAAGTACTCAAGATTTTTGTGTGGCTGTCCAACAATGGCAGAGCAGAGGGCTCCAGAGCTTTACAGAGTGATCAAATATATAACTTCAGACATGTCAGTTTGCATATCCTTAAGACTGGGAACTAAAGATTTGATGATTTTTCAGAATTTAAGTAAATGAAGACCAGCATAAGAACTGAACCAATATAAGGTTTTAAGTATCATTCTCTTAATTACCTGACACAATCCTGCCATTTTTGTTTTAATAAATTACTTAAGTGCCAGCTAAAAGAAAGTCAATTACCTAGAAATCTGGTAATCATTTATTGAGTTGTCTAAGAAACCAGCACTTCCCAGTTACACAGTGAAATATTTATGACTTCTGACTAGCGGTGGTGCATTCTCAAGGTATATGATCAGACTGTACATAAAACAAATCAAGCATTGGTAGTTTAGGAAGGTATCGTAAAAGTCCATAGTTTTGAGGGGCTTGTAACTTTCTGATGCAATCATTTTGGGGAATGAAGTTTTTCATTGCTTGGTCCCTTCCCGAAGATGATTCCTTTTAGATGTTCATAGTATTTCTAGCTTATTATCTACGTTTGAAGAATGCATTATATCAGCATACTGTTTCATATGATTAACAATGGTATCTGCTGATGAAAAAAGTATGGTGATACAGGATAAGGGGTGGACTTAAATGGGTACATGTAACTCAACATTTCAAATATTGAGGGCCAATGATAAATGCTTCACTGTACAACTTGATGATGGCAATCTGATGTATTCACAGAGGGAGAACATTTTTCACTGAAGACAGATTTTTATGCTACATTGGTTTGAATAATCTGATTTTTCTAAACAAGTGGCATGTTAATAAATGTTTAATAAAATACTGCAGAAATTGTAAGCGGTGTTAAAAAGTACCCTTTTGGGTGATTAAGGTTTTGAAATTTTTCTCCCAAGTTTTGTATTCTGTTCTGATCTCCTTGTACAGAGATGGCTTGTAGAAACAGTTATGATTTATTATGCTTTAAAGAAAATGGCTTACCTGGATGAAGGCATATATTAGTAATAGCTGGCTTTTAATAGTTCCGTTTGTGTTTGCATTGTGACAGTTAGTTACATTTTTGTTTTTGTAGGAAAAGCCATGTCTGCCCTGGCCCATATGGCACGATTGTCAGCATTTCCATGGCGGCTGTCCCCCAGTGCTGAGGACTGGGGTGAGATCACCTTGGGCATGGAGCAGTGCAGCCCTGCTCTGTTCACCTCAGACAAGGAGGCTGGAAGCATGATGAAAGGTGCTTCTCCCCGACCTGCAAGTTGCATGGATGCTTTTAACTACAGCAAAACGATGCTATGAGATTAAAACAAAAGTAAGTGCCCTTCATCCCAGCTCCAAACATGGTTCACAGCTTTTTATTCAGTAGCAAAACTCTTCCAAACAAAGCTTTTCCATAGGGGCAGCTGTGCCCTTGGCATACATCCCTCCAGAGAGCTGCAAAGCAGTGGCAACCGGCAGGTCCCCTTGAAGACACCAGCAGCCAGGGCCGAGGGATGCACTCCCAAGTGCTCTCCACAAAGGCAGTGTGGGCAGACCACGATGCTGCCACTGCCGCTTGAGGCAAGAGCCGTTGCTGAAGTTGGCTGCAGCCTCTGAGGAAAATGATGATCGGTTGCATTTTATTTTTATATGCTGAGCTTTCATCTTTACACTGGTAAAGGAACAGCTGCCTCTAATCTCGCTTCTAAATCCTGAGTCTGGTATGGCAACCTCTCCAGCATTGTGGATGCAATCCTTAACTGCCCAATGAGACTCAAATGCCAGCTATTATCCTTATGGCAACTATGTGTGGCATTAGTTGTGGGCATTTTTGCTGCCTATTTAATTTTTGCAGTAGCAGTTGGGGCTCGGGAGTCAGAGAAAAACTGCAGTCACTTCTCTTGCTAAACACTCAGATTCACTCACCGGAGGCATGCAGAGGGTTGTTTGGGGCTGCTTTGACACTAAAGGTTTCATTTCCAGAGACTGTCACATGGTGATGCAAACTGCCAGGGGAATTTAAGCACAGATGATTAATGCATAGTAATGTAACCTGTGGACTAGCTGAGCTGCTATTCCTCCAGAAAGACTGCCTTGTAATATCTCATTTATGTAAGAGCAATGAGACACTCTGGCCTCAGAAGTGCCATGGTGTGAGCTCACCATTTCCATAAGAAATGTCAAAGGGGGGCATGAGGCTTCTCGGCAGGGTAGGCAAAATGCAGCTCTTCCCACAATGGATGAGACTCGGCAAGGGCTGCAGAGGCAAGGCTGCAGGAAGGCAGTCTGCTCTGCCTATACATAGATCTGGTCCAGCAAAGAAAATAGTCCCCATATACATCGGCCCCTTGGTGTATTTCTGCCTTTTGGAAAATAAAGAGGGGACCTTCATTTCAAATGACTGCAAGAACATGGAAATGGTTCTATCGTGAGGAAGATCTTCCTCTATTGGGGAAGAGCTCAATGCAGGTGAAAGAAAAACTATTTCTGTCTTCCCTGAGACTGGTAGTTAAGTATGAAAAGGCATTCCCCCTTCTTTTTGCTAACTTTTACTAAAAGTGAGCAATTTCTTCAAAAAAACTTGCCCACCACATACTCCTGTGTGGGTCAGTGGAGGCAACACTGAGGAAACCCAACTCCTTTGGAGGACAAATGAATGCCTGAGAAAGACAGGGGAAAAGTATACAGCAAGTGCAATCGAAGGGACTGGAAAGAGGTAATTTGCTCTTTTTCTCACAAAGAGTAGTTTTATAAAGGGCTTCGCAGTTGGTGCTTGTATCCAGATAAGATTTAATACATATTCTTTCTGATGGTGATGGATTGCATTGGTCAGAAGAGATCCTTTTCCAGATATGCAAGACAGAAGTCTTGGATGGAATATTTTCTGTTAGAGTGACTGGAGTAGTATTAAAGGTGCAAGCTGCCATGTGCCTTCAGAGCTAGTGGTTTGTTGACTTAACATTCCTCTTCCAGGAAAGCTGGCATGCCGAACGAAGACCAGGCACCCTTTGTGTTCCTGGCTGTGGCCTGCGGTTTGCCCAGTCACCAAGGCATTATTGTCATGTGTCCCCTTGCCCAGCCTTCACCCCACAGAGAATACAGTATGTTCATATGTGAGATAGCCTGGTGATAGAAAACATCGAGAAGAGAGATTCATGCTTAAAAATATGAATTCTTCTCCTGACTTAGATTCACCAGCCTTCTAGTCTGAGCCCATAGCCAGAACTGCTGAACACCAGCAATTAATTTGAAGATGGTTCTTTTATATAAACAAACATATGCACAGATGTATGCAGGGAGACATCTACAAACATTTGCAATTCACTGTACTGACAGAGGACATGAACGGTTTGTGGGATGTTGAAATTATTTTGCAGAGAAAGGTGCAATAACTTCAGCCTCACACAATTCCTACATATTCCACATGGCCTCTGTTGTTGTTTAATAACTTGCAATACGAATGATTTTTAAAAGTTGTAAAAAAGCTGTTTATCTCCTTTATCAGACTAGGTAACAGAAATGATAGCAGCTTCTATCTCATGCACAAGCAGGGCACTACTCCATTCCTGGCAGCATAGCCCTGAAATGTCTGGTTTTCCTCAGGGCCATGCTCCAGTGATTCATCCACCATGTTCAGTCCATCCTACCTCCCTTCTCTCCCGGACTCATTAGTCTTTCTGCTCTATTGCAGGCACAGAGGTGAAGCAGGGTGCCATCTGGAGACGTGATCCAAGTAACAACGGGACACCGATACGGTTAGAGTTGTTCTCCCTTTATTGCTCAAATAGCGTGCTTATATACCTTAAGGAATTAGTCACAAGCTGTCCACGTGCCTCTAGCTTTACTATGATTGGTTATCATAACATGTTCACGCACACAAGCTAACTATACAGTTGGCTGCTAGCTCCTGTCCACGCTCCTTATCACAGGCTCTTAGATCATCCTCTTGTCGTGTACTCCACTTCTCCTGCCAACAAACATCTGGTCTCAAGCAGTTCTTATCTCTTCTGTGAGGCTTGTTTCAGTGTTCAAGGTCCTTCAAGGGTGTTAGTAATTCTTTTATGCCGTCCATCTAAAATAACACTCCCAACACAGAGGAACCTTCCACCCACCTACACTAAACCTAAAAAAGCCAACAGAGTCTTTGGGTCATGTATTGTCTGTGCTGAATTTACTCATTTGCATAAATATATATTGCTTTTACTTTCTCTGCTGGCAGATTGCACTGCCAAGAGTTTTTCATATTTATCATGCATGTACTGGGAGTGGTCCTGCTTGCCTGTGGTATCTCAAACACCTCTTGCCTTCCATGATGGGAAAGGATAGAGAGCAGAGCAGCTACGGAAGAAATGTCTCAGGCCCCTTCCACTAAATGAAGCCTGGATTAAAAGGGCGGATGCCTGACCTGCTGTAAAGGAGACAGGAGAAGAAGTGAAGCTTTCCCTCCATCACCCTGTGCTGAGTTCTGTAAGGGAAAAGGTCTCAGTGCCTCCTGGCAGAGTTTTGGGGCTTCTATCTTGACCCTACTTTTATCAGTGTATGCAGATTATTTTTCTTTAGACTTAAACAGTCATAGATGGAGAGGAAAAAAAATTCTTTGCTCATGGGCTTTGCCTATATTCTAGAATCACCTTAGGATTGAGTCTTTTTAGAAATATGGAGAATATCTACCTCAGACATCATTTAATCTTTTTTCCCTTTTTATTGTATCAGCAAATGCCCCCATACACGCTCCACTGAAAACCAGATCACTTTGAAATGCATCACCTGGGCTAATAATGTGTTTTAAACTGCACTGGTCATGCTTGGGTACTCTTGGTTCCTACTCTTCATGAGTTTGTAGTTATCAAGCAATATTAAAAGTAAACACAAAAGCCTTTTACACCAGCATTATAGTCCTGATCTCTCAGGGCAGTCAAAACCTCAGTTTTGTTTCTCTTCTGCTTTTTTTTCTCAACTTGTTTATACAATATTTTTTTTCTATTATATCCTTACATAGTAAAGGCTAGTCTGAAAGACTTCTGTTCATCAAGCATTGCCTTTCACTAATAACCATGTCCTATTAGAGCTGTAGTGTTTCTCTCTGGTTCTTTGGTTGCCCATCTATGAAAACTTGTAGCCGGTCCACTCGCTTGAACAAGGCGAAAGCTGACAGGAGGCCCTTCAAGACCCTGTTCTTCTGCTGGCTTGCAAGCTAGTTCTGAGCTAGTAATTCCCTCCCAAAAGTAATAGCTTTTATTTTGTCTCATTTGTTCATTAATTCCCAGTTCAAGACAATGTTTTCATTACCTGATGTTGCTTCTGCAGCCACAAGCAGCTTGAGAAAGACTGAGCTGTTTATCTGCAATTTAAAATGGATGTCTGAGACACTGCTTTTTAAAATAATTGCTTTGTATCACTGACTGATTTTCTACTAAACAGGCACAGTTACTTAAATAATGCTGTGATGTTCACACTTTGTCTTCTGTTCAATTCCAGGAAATTTGTCTCATGAGGATTAGACAGGCTGCCATCTGCAATACAGACATCTCTATCAGCGGATATGACCAGGAAAACCGACTGTTTATGAGTAATTTCTTCTAAAAATAAGCACTGTCTCTTGAAAGTGAAATGGGAGAGTGACATGTAGTGTTAAAACTATTCTTCTAGTTAGTAGCAGAAAATAACCCACATTTGTGACTAATTTTGTAAGCCAAATACCAGGGGCATGGAGTGGGGTGCTAATCCCCATCCAGCCCAAACGCAGCTTTTGAACCTCTGTCCCACAGCAGTGCTGGGACCATTGACTGGGACCATCGGCTGGATTTGAGGGTCTCCAGCCAATGGTCCCAGCTCCATTCACCTCTGGGGGGGTTGTGAAGCTCCTGTTTGTTCACACAGGGGAGAGGAGTTGCAATAGCAAGAGGCAGGGGAATGGCACAGACACCCAATCTACTGAGTTGGGAAGGGAAAGCTAGCACGGGTTGGATTAAGGGGCAGGATGAGACCTTCTCCTTATCCCATAGGATCAACCTGGGCAGCTACCAAAGCCTCCATATGTCCTCTGAATGGCATAACAGACCTCCTTTTGCAAACTGCTAACCAAGAGAGTAAATCAGAGCTTATCATCAGTAAAGTAACATATGACAGCTCTTCTTGTCTCTCTCTCAGCACTAGGTCTTTTGTGCCACCAAAAGACAATTAAATTGACACCAACTTCTTAATATACTTGCTTAAATGACGGGACTTTTGTCACTCCTAGCTGCACCTCTGCTTCAGACAGGATTGATACCTCTGCAGATACTGCTCAAGGCAGTAATGCATTAGGCACAAACAGTCACTGCCAGTTGTCATCCTTTCCCACAGACCCACAAGGGAAGGAGATTTTTGTCCCCTCTGTTAGAGACAGGCCATAAAAAGATCACTGATTTAGTCTCTGGCACAACTGAGAGGGCAGAGACCAGTGGCCAGGAGGCAGGGGGCAGAAATGGGGCAGGAACATCTTCAAAAGGCAATAAAAAAGTCAACTAGTTATAGTTTGTGAAAATTATAACCAGTAAACAGTTTACCATTTAACCTCCTACTTCTACAGTCGTACTTAGTCTGTAAGTCTCAGTGTGACAAGTGAATGAAAGCCTTCGTTTGCAGAAGTGCCTAAGGCAGGGCCAACCTTGTCTTTAAAAATTACAGCTTTCTAACAGGGGCACCTGAAACGTCTATCAACTTGGATTTCCAGATCAGACAAATAATCACTACTGGCACTGAAAACAGAGAAAACATCTTCCCATGCCCTACGTCTCCCCGTCCCATTGGCAAGAGTTCAAGGACAGTCCATTATCCACCCTTGGTCAGGAGTCAGTGGGGCATTTCTGGAGACTCGTACTTCACAAAGTCCATGGAAGAAAAGTAATCTTCTAGCAGTCTTAGCTAATGGGGTGAACATAATGTGAAGCACTCCTCTGCTTTCTGACAGCAGGACACATAGACCAGATCAAATTCCATCTTCCAGATTGTCATTCTTACCCATAAACATCTCCTAGAGCCATCTAGTAAAGAAAAAGAGAAAAGTTTTCACACCAGGACTCTGAGCAAAGCAGAGGGGAGTCTGCTGAGTGGAGGCAACTGCGGAGCCAGCCGAGGGGCACTGTCTGGTGCATTACCTGTGCTCTGCTCTGGGCCCAGCATCCTCCAGGCAATTCCACTGATGAATGGGCTTCAGGGGCACTTTTTGTTGGGTATGAGCATGAGATGGCAGAATCTGAGCTTTGAAATTAGTCTGATTTCAGACAGTTTGGGTCCGGGTTGCTTTTTGTGACTTGCCCAAGCTACAAAAGGCGTGAAAGCAACAGGAACTTATCTGGAGAGCACATGCATGATGTGGTGCAGGAGAGAGTTGGGAGAAATTTGTGGAAAATTAGCAGAAGAAAATGGTGAAGGCTTGTCAAAAGAATTTCTTTACAAAGTGATGATCTAATCAAAGCAAGTGGTAAGAAATTCTGGCCACGTGGACCCTATAGTTACTCCAGGTGAAGAGAGAAACAGTCTGCACTGGCTGGACCTGTTCTTCCTCCCCTCAAAAGCCAGAGCTCTGGGGCAGCTCTTTCATAAATATTTTACAGCACAGCTCGCTATGCAGCTAGCAGGCTGAGGCCATTTGTGCAGCCATTTCTGTCCCTAATGGCCTGATCCACTACAGCCCATGTAAATCAGTGAGAAATATTCTCACGGGAAACTGGGGTCTTGAAAAAGGCCCTGAAATATGGCAGATAAATCAGCAGCAGTGTTGGCATTGCATAAAGGGCAGGGTGAATAATAATAGCAACAAAGAACTCCCAGCATCCAGAAAGCGTGGCAGAGGTTAGGCTCTGCCACCAAGACAGTTGTTCAGGAGAGATCAAAATGTTTTGAAGGAAAGCTTATCATGGCAATTCCACAGGGAGCTACTAAAAGGCTCTGTTCAGTGTTGGCTGAGGATGCTGCCACAGAGCATGGCCCCTTCAGCACTTCTCCATCTGTCTCCAAGCATGCACGTCCCATAGCCCATCGCCCTGTTGCAGGTGGTTCAGTTGGCTGTGAAAACCAAAGCCTGCTCTCCAGCAGCCTGTTAAAAGGTGCTTCCAGCAACCTGTGCTCTGGCCAGCTCTTGCTGCCCTCCCCGGCAGCCACCTTGGCCATTTTCAGCTTGGCAAGTCACTCCTTTTCCTATGGAAATACAAGCCTGGAGCTGGAACCTCCATCCAACCTCACCCTCTATACCCCCATTGCAGCACGTTGCCAGAACTTCCCTTGCAGACCCCAGCCATGTTCCCACTGGCCACTGCATTCCCAGCAAATTCTCTCGGCATCCCTTCAGGGAAGCCTTAGGGGAACACATTACCAGAGCTCTCTCTACTGTGCAGTGGCTCTTTGGAGTCTGGACAGACTGCAATATTCTCAAATGTGTCTGTTCTTCAATGTATAATTTTTTAATTTCTTCAACAATTAATTCTTGGTCTGTACCCTGACTCACTGAGTACTGTACCTCTCAAGTAATGTATGCTAATGATCATCTGCTCTGGATTTTATAGCTAGTAGTGGTGAAAGACGAAAGTCCAATATTGCCCATTATACTGGGGCTACAGTCACGCCACCCTCCAAGATGACATCTGTTGTAGCCAAAGTTCATATATTCCTTCATGAAAATTCAACTGCATTAAAAAAAAAGAGACTTTACAATAGATGGAAGATGATTCATGCTTAAATATACAGATGAATGCCACTCAAAATTCTCTCTTTTCCCCAGTCCTTGCTGTTTTGTGAGTTCTGCCAGGGAGGAACTATGATCAGTGCTAACAAATCTCTGTTTTCTCACCTTGCCCTTCAACATTTCATCAGAGAAAACAGTAAAATCTGGTGTTCTTTTGACATCACACAAATAGATTCCCTGGCTTGCTGCTTCTTTCTCCAGCCTGCTTTATCTTTCACTGCTCAGTAAATCTTCGCTTGAAGGTAACATTTAGCTGCAAAAATGAAGTGTATGGAGAATATGCTTGAATACAGAAAGTAGTAGGACTGTCACTGAATAGCCCTTTTTGGAAAAATTGGCCCCATTTCAGTGGTTAGTGAACAGCTGCCTCCCAGCTGAGATTTGTCAGCTAAAGAGAAGGTGATGCACAATCTAGCAAAAGTGATGGAGAGCTGTGAAAACTGAGGGGCTTCTTTCTGGCTGTACCCTGGAGGTGCCTGAGCCTGGGCATTTATGTCCCTGTGAAGGATGCCCGGGTGTGTATGAGCAGCAGACCTGCTCCCAGCAGCTCCCACTGGGAAGAAATGGGCCGCTGCAGTGAAGGGATGATACTGCTGAGTGACAACTAGTAGAAGAAAGCAAAGCTGAAGCCCTGAGACAGGCGCCCAGATTGATGTCTGGCACAGTCTTCGGTATCGCCGTGCTGCAGAAGTAGGTCAGAAACTTAAGAGAGAGAGACCATGGCATTTCTATCCAAGTAGCGAGTGCTTCCTTGGACCATCCCTGATTTACAGCTGTTGAGTGTCTTCTGTTTCTCTTGGTCACTTCAGTCCCTTGGTCACTTTGGGTAACATC
Organism: Elanus axillaris; assembly: GCA_026212715.1. Classification (NCBI taxonomy): domain Eukaryota; kingdom Metazoa; phylum Chordata; class Aves; order Accipitriformes; family Accipitridae; genus Elanus; species Elanus axillaris. Next base: position 9,138,804 of record JANZLQ010000009.1, on the reverse strand, counting down.
CAAAGCCAACCTGGGTCTCCTGGTCCCCCTGTGCAATGCCTCAGGCTGAGGTGGAAGCTGGAAAGATGTGTTGGATCATGGGAGGGGGTAGGGTGCTACTGCAGCCGTTGCTATCTTCCTTTCTGATGCCTGCAGCGGCAAAGTGAGGTGGGACCATCCTTCCATGGACTCACGTCTCCATTACCTGTTTCTGAGGACTACAAGTGGCTGTAATTCAGAATGAAGTGATTGCAGTTTTGTGGGGGAAAATTAGCCCACTAAGGTGCCGGCCCACCTCCACAGCAGCCATGGCTGGATTGTCACTGAGTTGGTGGCATGTGGCACCAGGTTGCAGGAATGAGACAGGGAACGTGACACCCATGTAGCTATCCCACAGAAACCATGGAAGAAAAAAACATGGCTGGGACTCCACAGACAAGAAAGCTGGAGAGAAACACGCAGACATGGAAACCATTGCCCAGAGGAGTCTGGGGCTGAGCTGTGTTTTGCACAGTACAAACTTCTAACATATTGCTTACATTACCAGTTAAACTGGGAGGTTTTGTCTGCCAGAAGCAAAGAGGCACTACAAAATGCCTAGGTTTTTCTTCTTATTATATCATTCAGCTTTTGTGTACCCATGAATTTCATAGCAGGGCCGGATCCTTGGGGAGGATGCTTCAGTGGGATCCTGCGAGGCTCCAGCCCAGGAGGAAGACCATGCCAAATATGCCACACCAGGCAAAGGAGGTAGGATGCCAGCCAGGAACCATGAAGACTACTTTGAGGGTAAGTCTGGGGTTTTTTTGTCTTTTCATGTCTCAGGATGTTCTGACTTCTGAGGTTTTTATGGTTGTTCTGGTAATTGAGTGATTCTCTGGGGGAAAAAAAAGTGTTATTAAAAAAAATTCTTTGCAAAAAAGTGACAATTAACTGCCAGCAATTTTTGTAATACGCACTGCAATCACAGCTACCAGAGTGCTGATTAAAACCAAGGGCCACCCCTGCAGATACATGGGGAAAATCACTCATGGTCTCTTGAAAATTGCCATTTTGCATGCTGGCAACTCACCAAAGTGCCCCAGCTCAGCCCTGGCCAGTAAAAGCATGGGAACAGCTTTTTCATGTGTTTCTCCACTAAGGTCTGCTGTTAATGGAACAGGATGTTGCAATAACCTTTTAAAAGGTTGGACCAATTCAGTCACTTAGGTTTGTGAGAGCCGAGCTGCATTAGTCCAGTTATTGGGTAGTAAGTGAAGGGAGGCAACATAGAGGGGAGCAGGACAGTGGTTTAAGGTGATTTCACATGGCAGTTGTTGGTATAAAAAGACAGATGAGCTGACCAGTGAGGAATTTGGCTTGCTGACAAGGGACCAAGGGGACAGACACCCAGAGGGGTGTTTCTCCCTGGCATCACCAGTCCCTGGGTGAGCCAGGCTGCACCCAGGCAGCTCTGGTACTACCATCCTGGAATGAGAGGGATAAGTGGGGATGAATAATTTGGTTGCAAATCAGCTCGCCAACTGCACAACGTTTTTTTTCTGGGTTGCTATTTTTAATTTAGATACTCCCACATGTGTGTTTGGTGGATTAGAGACATATGAGAAATAGGAGAAGGCGGCTGACGCAGGCAGGTAGCAGAGCCTGGGGGTGGTGGAGGCTGAGCCAGTGCTGGCCTAGAGCAGGTCCAGTGCGACCTTCCTGCTTGGGGCTGAGCACCTCTGAGTCCTCCTTACTTGGGTGGGAGCTGAAAATGCTCAGCACTGCTTGCATGGATTTACAACCCTGTGTTGGCAAGCACAAAGAAACAGTGGAGGTGCCCATACAGTGACAGCCAGGGCTGGATGTCAGGGGATCTGGGTTCAGTTTTGAGGTCAGATACTTATCTCCTGTGCACAAACCTTGTAAATCCTCCCTCTGGTACTTCCAGATTCATTAGTGGGAAAATCATTACCACTGCTTCCTTTGGTCTGCCTCACCTAGTTATAATCTCTGGGGAGGAAACCATCGCTGCTTGTTTATAGCTGTAGAAGATAACTCACAAGGGAGTCTCTTCTGTTGTAAGGTGGCATCTTCCTATCCTATTTTTTAGTCATGAACACCAGAAGGAGTCATCAAAATGGTTTAAGAGGAGAAAGGTTTTAGCTGCAGCAGCTCAATGAGGAGGCGAGGCACTGTGGGAAACAATGGGACAGAAAAGCTGCCAATTTGGGCAAAAGCAAAACTATCGCTACATGCTCATCTTTGTGAGAATCCAGATTTCCAGAAGAGACTGGCTGGCATTTTGATTTGTACACTAGTTCCTACAGATTATAAAACCAAAGATCAAAGCATAAAGACAATCCTATCATGTCTGAGTATCTTTTCTTTTTCCCCTTGCTGTGTATACAGTGTTTTCCAATAAATTACTTCAGATGAGACCTAATACTAGTAATAACTGTTTTTACAAAGCCTAGACTGCTTTTGCAAATCCCTGGCTGGTAAAGGCATTCCTGTGTTCCTGCGGACTCAAGGAAAGCTTTGAAATTTAGGGTAGTTCACCTTCTGAAGTTATAAGGAGTCTCAGCTTTTCAGCTGTAAGTCACTGGATATGGGGAACCTCTTAAAAATGAGGTAAGAGGGAAGCAAGTATTTGAAACCCAAAAGTGAAATAACTAATGTGAGATCATCCTGTAGACTACTGCCAGGGCTGGGGAAAGCACCCATGTTTCTGAGGCATGGTTTAATGTGCTACCCCTTCTCAGCATCGAAATAAAGGGCTTTATGTAAGAAAAGCCCTTTACTTCATTCTTTATTTCTTGATCTTTGTGATCAAGAAAATCTTGGACTATTGCTTAATTGCTCAATTCCAGGTCAGGAAAATCTGCTGCTGCTCCCAAATTTGGGGGGAAAAGAGGGGAAATAGCAAAGGAATCTGTAGTGATGAAGAAGCCAACATCCTTCGTAACAGAAATTTCATGACTAATGGTTCACAAAGCCTGGTGGTCAGTTTTAACCCTGTGATATCTAGCAGACTGGAACGAAAAGCGCTCGCAGTTACACTCAGTTCAGAAAGTAAGTCATTAGCCAATGAGCTAAACGTATAGTAAGCTCCATTTGTCATGCACTTTTGGCCTCCTGATTTCTCCTGGGAAAACAATAGGCACCAAAAAGTTCATACCACATGGTGGCTTTTCACACCAACATTTTACGGAGAGTAGCTACAATTTTAAAACACAAAACAATATGCCAGACAACAGTTTCTCTTTCTTTCCTAAAACATGAATTTAATCTCGAAAAGCTACACTTCCCTGCAGCCCCCAAACAGCAAGGCTACAGCACCGAAATGGAGTCTGGCTTGAGATACGGAACCCTCGGAGGCATTAAGGCAGAAATTGATTGCTTTTCATCATTAGAAAGCCAAGACTGTCTACTTTCCTAGAGGATATAAAGCATTCAGTTTGCAGCTGGTACTTCATCAGATACCAAGCCATAGTACTGCACCAGAATTAGCTTTTGCATAGGCATTGCAGACCATTTTAGAGTTTCTAAACTTTTATTAAAAAATTGATTACTTTTCTTCTCTCTAATGGCATGTCTAACGGCATGATGCCAACTTCTTATACACCTTTTTACCCACCTAATTCTCTGTCACTCCTTCCAGATTTTTGGAAAGTTGTTGGTATGTAAATTTTTCTTTCTAGTTGGTCTTCTCCAGTTTTGTCGAGGCTCAGACAGGTAGAGAGATAGCCCCTAATCAGCTTTCAACCTGCGAATAAGCTGCAGTACACTCACTTGGTAGACTTTTATCAGGAAAGCACTGACATTTGTTTTCCCACCAGCAATTTGGTAAGTCATAGACTTACAATAGCCTGTGGTAAACATCTCCTAATACATCTGTGCAGCCAGTGTCTGTGCTGGCTCCTAGCTCCAGGCTCCCTCGGCACACAGAGAAGCTCCCTGAAACTCCACTGCATTAGGAAGATGTTTTGCAGACATCACTCGACAGCCTTCGTCAGCATCACTCCAGGTCGTGGAATGCTCTCAGTATGCAAACATACGTTTTGACACTGGATGTACCACCACGTGCGCAGGCAGGGTCGCTGCTCCCCAGCGTGCTGCGAGTCCCAGCATGTCTGGCAGTCCAGAAACTGCTGCTGAACGATTGTCCACAGTGTCCTGTGGGAAGCGTCCTGTGTCGGAATAACACCTCAGCTGCAGGCAGGCATGCATGGGAGAAGCCCTTGGTTTAGGATGAAGAGAAGTAAGGAGTACTTCAGTGGAAGCCTGAAAGTGAGTGAGAAGTACTCAGTTTTTCTGTCCCTCTGTATACAAATGATGGCCCATTTTTTCTCCACATACAGCAAAGCACTTAATAAAGAACAGGCACTAAAAATCCTGGACAGGCCTGAAGAAATCTTACTGTTGTGTTCACATAAAAGCAGTGCTAATGCGGGCTGGGGATTCTAGGTGTCAAGCTATCTTCTAATCTTAATTCCTCTAGTGGGCTTTTGAATGTTAAAGAGTAGAAAATAATATTTAAATTAGCATAAGGTTAACAGTATAAGTATTGGGTTGCAAAACCTACTTAAAAGCTGCAAACATTACATGCTCTCCTTATACTTGGGAATGTTAACAGGAAAAAAATACATCCAAAGAAATCTTTAGACATAAGAATCAAAAGTAGGAATCTGACTTTATGGGCTGTATGTACAGAGTGCCTGAATGGTGTTTTGGTATTTTGTTTACTTCATGTAAGTTCTTTTTCACAAGTTCAAGCTGAACTAAAAAAAAGTGGACTTTGGCTGCTGAAGCAACCCTGTACTTCTTACGTAGGACACAATGACAGGACACACAGACAGGTCACCTCAGCATCCCTGTGGGTCTGCATAGCTAGAAGCAAAACTTGCCTTGAATTCCAGAATATAGCTTGGCATTGTTGAGTTTATTTATGGCAACAGAACCTAAAATGAGCCATACTCTCCAAAGAGACATTCTCAACTGTTAAAAGTTCCACTCATGTAAAAAGTCTTACAATGGTGAAATATAGCTGCTTAACATTTAAAATATATTATCTTTTTTTTAGATATATGTTTCAAACATCTTCTATTAAGAAGCATTATATTCCACTTTCTTACAGAGTTTCCTATAATTTCAGCTACAAAGAGAAAATGAGTGGCAGGTTTTATAACATCAAATCCTGAAAATGAGGTGTTAATTGGTATTTAGGAATTGCAGTCCAAGCATTCAATCGTCCTATTAATTATCTAATAATTGGGAAACAAGTAGATTTCTATCTAGTACCAATGGATCTGAATAGCATATGCATTATAGCTAACAACCTAGACCATTCTATGTAATAGACTTAATATCTCCCTAGTCTATGTGGCATTAAATATATCTGTTTGATAGTCACATGAATAAATTAATAAAAACAGCAAAAAAAGGAAAAAAGTTAAATCATAGTAGATGATCATTAGAAAAGACTGCCAGACTTCAAACAGCATCCACAATGCTTTACCAATACTGTTTTGCTTCCTTTCCAAAGAAAATTAAATTAAAAATTCCTTTAACAGGACTCAGAGCTGCAAATAGTGCTAAGGAAGAATATAAGGTACCTGCAATTGCATGAGACAGCAGGGGACAATAACAGCATCACAGCTTTCCCGGCTGTAATATATGCAATATCCTAAAGCAGCAGGATAGGCTCTTTGCTGCACCATGAGCAGGATTCCCCTCTCCCTTGTGCATGCATTCCCTGCCATCGTGGCTTGCTGGGTCCAGTATCTAGTTGCTTTTGTGCTGGTCCTGCTTTGGCTCCCCCAGCTAAATAGCCTTCACCATTCCCAGATCTAGTCTGAACCCTTTCGGGGTGTCAAGGCTCCCAGCCCAGCACTTGTTTCCCCCCTCTGCTTTGCTATTAGGCTGAGAGTCTGACTTCTGACAGCAGGTTATCAGCAACTTCACTCCTCCTAGGACCTTCCCATTAATCATCTCTTGTGTTTGTTGGTGATGGAGCCCTTACTGTGTCAGAAGAGTGCAGCACACAGGTTTGGATAAAACATCACACTCAATGTTTTGTGAAATTTCTCATGCTCAATTTATCAAGCTGTTCTTATGTGCTGTTGGCTTTTCAGCAGATTTTCCATCCTGGTGTCACAGAGAAGCAGCAGATTGGTAGAGAAACATAAAATACTAATTTTAAAATGCAGAGATGTCCTGCAGCTTTCACGTCTTCACAACAGTCCATCATGCCCAGAGGGCACGGCTGAGCAAGGTGTCAACAAAAGCTGTCCTTAGGGGAGGCCAGCTCCCTTCCTTGGCTCCTTCTGTAGTCTACAGAGGGAGCAGGGCTCTGACTCAGGTACCCTGTGCTGCTGCTGGATGAACGTTCTCCCTTAGTGCAAAGCCTTCCTCAGCTAGAATAGGCTCTGATGAACACTGTCCCCAGCCCCATGCCTGGGGGGGCTCCACGGAGTCCCACATGTGGCTCCTCACTGGCCTGGGACAAAGTGACTGACACAATCTGGCTACCTTAGGTATTAAATGGGCGCAATGTCCTAGCACAAGAAAACAGTCTGTTTGTCCTTTGCAGCACTACCTGCTTTATCATGCCAAGAGCAAGGAGCTGCCACGGCTCAGTTATAAAAAAATGCTAATGGGGAACAGCTTTGAGTCACCGTCCACAACCATCATTCCTGGGCTTAGCTCATTCTTGAGTGAGCAAGTGATTTTCTTATGTCATTAAAGTATGAATCAAGGTATGTCCTGTGCTGAAATTGCATGTCCTTTGGTTGAATCTGCTTTTTGGGACAGAAAGGCATGGAACATCCTCTCCTGCCCGTCTCTAGCAAGGCATTTCAATGGGAGTAAGGAATGCTGAGCAAGCTTATCCGGTACATCTGGTACGCCTGCAAGCCGTGCAAGCAGTTTTGCTGAAAAATTGTGCAGAAGAACCTTCCCTTTGTCAAAATGTAAATTTTCATTTTTATTAAAGCTTTGAAGGGGGAACAGAAAGTGATTTAGAGAAATGCCAACTTTGCATTACAACTATGAGACCTTCAGGTTTCCCACTGTACTTACTGTAGGAGGGATAGCATGGCTGTATCTGCCTTACCTTGTGATTCCAGGCTAATTGCTAGTTTGGGGAGCAGCTCGGAACACCTGGCATTTGAATCAAGAGTGAATGTTAGAACATGTGCGGCATGTTTGCCAAGCCTTTGACGAACACTTTTTATAAGGCCAGGTCAGAGGACTGCCTGGTGTGTGCCTGGGAAGATGTGGCCAAAGACAGTCACCAGTATGCATGCGGAGTGTGTGTTTAAGTGTTCTCAGGACTGGCAAACATCCCAGCTGGGCCAGATATGCACTCCTGTTTTAGTAACATATAAATGTGCCGTAAGAGACGATAAAGAGGTCTTCTGCTGCTGCTTCGGAACCAGCTCGTTGTCATCCCGAGTCCCTTTCATCACCGCAGCTAGTGAGCAAGGCTCCCATTTTAAATGCTACTTCACAAGGTAATTTAGAATTTTTCCAGGGAAATAAGGACTTGGGTGACCAGTTACAGTATTTCAAGAGGCCACCAGACTCTGGCGCTCCACAAGATCATGCCACATCATCTTTTCTATTAACGGGTTGAATTTTGTCCTAGAAGTTGCTAAAGTTATTGGAGAGGACATGCTGTTTCCACTCCTCTGGAAGGTTGTTAGAGGACCTCTCTGATCCAATAGTGAGAACCTGCTCTTGCTTTCCAGTCTAAATGTAATATGGTTACTTGGGGTTTTTTATTCTTTTCCTTAAATAGCTCCTATCTGTTCCCGGTATTAGGCTAACCAATATATTCTTAGAAAGAAATCAGTATCCTACCATAGCCTTTATTTTTTAGACTAAGCAGCAATTTACGTCATCTCTTGTATGACATGCTTTATGGTACCTCTGCACTTGTTGCAGATGAATTCATCTTAGAGAAATGTGACAGCAGTTGTGTTGCAGATGTGCATTCATCCATGCCTTCTACAATGACACTTTCTCTTCCTGCTGGAAATACCTCGTCTGATGTATGCTATGAACATGTACAGCTTCTTCATGGCCTCATACCTTGGTTGATTTAGTCACCCTGTGATCATCTATGGCACCCAGAGTTCTCTCCACCCAAGTCATCTCTAGTCTCCCTTAGAGAAATTCCTCATTAACCTTGACATGCATGCCTTGACATTCTGTTCTAGTCAAACACTTCTTTCCACTTACCTACCTATGAGAGTCAGAAAGGTTTTAATATACGATAGTCTTCTTCCATGTTAGGAATGTCCCTTTGTCTTCAGATTTCAAGAGCATGCTGACTTCGTATGCTAATGTACTTAATGAAGATATTACCAGCACTGGTTCTAAAATTGACCCTTGAGGAATTCCCAGTAACTTGCTTCTTGACTTTTCTCTTTTCTTGCTCTTCCTCTGCCCTTTCCCATCAGCCAGTTTTCCCCACCTTTTGTGTCCTCTGTTAACCTCCATCTTCTTTTGCTTCATTAATATTTTCCCATTTAGGATTGTATTAAGTGCTTTGCTAAGGTCCAAATGAGATTTACCACGTTTTCTATTTTGGAAAATCCATTATCTCATTTAAGGAAAGCTATCAGATTATTCTGGCACCATGTTCCCTTGGTAAACCCAGGCTCCTTTCATCTTGTTTTCTGTTTAACTAGAAAGAATAATTTAATCATTCTTTCTCCTTTGGTAATTATACTGTGTGTAGAAATACAGAAAAAAATTGAGGTAGATCACATTTACTTCCATCTGGGGCAAATTTATATGTATATAGTTAGAAAACACGCATATACATATTTGTATGTGCACATGTGTTTTATGTGTTTATATGTATATACACAGACAACATATACCCATACATGTAAATATGTGTATACAACAGCTTCCAAGCTGCACTGAAGTTTTTAGTAAAGATTAGAATTTTAACTTTTCCATACAATAAAGATCAATTAACATTCATTAATTTTAAGACTTGCAGATGGTTTTCCTCCTATTCTACTCCAGTTCTTCTGGAGCCAGCTGACAGCCAACAAGACAAACCCAGTGTGCAGGATGATTTTACCCAGCACTCAAAACTGTTTCCTGCTGTCAGATACCATTACAAAGTTTAAGTGCAATCTAGTTGTTAGATAATTACAATGATGAAGTTTGGCTGTCAGTGTAAAAAGCTGGTTTAATAGTCACAGTGAACGGAAAATGTCCATTTCAAATATGAGGGCCTGGTTCTTAATGAAAGAAATATCATCACATGACAAGGGTTTAATTAATGGGTGTCTGTCTTCTTATTCTTGTCTGACATGGTAGCAGACACTTTTGTAACATAAAAATTTACTGTGAAAGAAGGTGGAGGAAGAGGGGCACAGTGCCTATCTATAAGGTGGCTGTCCACATGGGTGATCTTCTCCCTTAATATGTATAGAGGGGACATACCGTATTGGCAGGGCAGCCTTCGCTAATGGCTTTAAGTAGCTGAAATTGCCTGCCTCTTGGCACACAACGGACTTGCCATCTCAAATGACAGGCTTCAAGATAGGAGAATGAAAAGCCAGGTTTCCAAATTTTGCATTCCTGGCTGTAATAAGGAGACATAACATTCCCAAATGCATTTGAGTTGCAGATAGCTTAATGACAATATGGTATCACCATAACCAGAGTTCACCAGCCTGTGAGGATTGGGCTCTTAGCCCCATGACTCTAAATTCAAAACTTTATAAACAGTCTTACAAACAGCTTTTTTCCAGATTAAAGGCAAGAAATGTAGAGCTCTGAATGCTGCAAAGGGATAATTTTGCTCACCACTGTGTATATCTAGTGCCAAACAAAAGCAAAATTGTGCTAGTGAATTAGAAGAAGGTGGCCAAGATGAAAATACAGCACAGATTTCTTTGCTTGAAAACTAGACTGTTGATGAAAGGCAAAAAAGTGAAGGTGCGTTGATTTTGATAACTTCTCCCCACCTACACGTACTCCTACTCAAACTTTAGTCTGAATCAGTAATAAGCTGCCAACTGTCACAGACACTGGTCCAATACCTTTGCGTGGAACATCAAGGATGTGCATTTGGGGTTAAATGTGCCCCTCTGCAAACACCCAACACAATACAGGTGCTGCACAATATCCCCTCAGAATAAGGCTCACCTAGGACTCAAAATGGACTCAGCCCCATGTCCCAGCTCCAGGCTTAGGGGCTAACATCAGCCTGCTAAAACAACACTGAAAAATACGATTTCACTTATTCTGGATCTTGCACATTTTCAAAATTCTTCCATATCCTTCAGTGGTTTAATGAGTGGCACAGGGACAGGCACAGGTTCATGGATTTTCCAAGCAGACAGGGCTATCCTAGTCACCGATCTCAGACCCCTGGATGGTGGGAGGGAGGTTGCTGACTTCTTATTTAATTGATCTCTTCTTCCATTGATGCATTGTGTAAGATCTTCATTTTGCAAAACCAAGGAGTGACGAACCTGTGTTGGTTTGGATTATGAGAACCTCCTCTGCCTTAAAGGCCAGTCCCCGGCTGGAGCGGGCATCAACTGCATCATGCAATACCTGTTATAAGCCGTTGAAGCTCCACCCCTAGTAATGTGACTGGTCTTGCCCAAATCCATTCCCTTCTATCCCAAAAGTATAACTCTACCTCTTCTACCTGTTTCAACTGTTTATTCTTCCATTACTACAGTATATGAGTGCTTTTTAAATAAAATCTATTGCAAAAATGAAGCTTCTGTTGATCTTCATGAGGTCACTCAGAATTCTTCCCTTTGAGATCTAGGCTCAGAAGGTGGACATGGCTTTGAGAGGTTTGGGGTTTTTTTTTAATTTAGTCTATTAATTTCTTGCTTTTTTATATTCTCAAGTGTTATTCTTCACATCCATGCAATCCAATCACCTGCATTTTTTATCTGACCTTGTGTTTTAAAGCAAAACCACTAAATACATGTATGTGTAAACAAAGGCAAAACGAAACTTAGAAGCAAAAGCCACTCTCAAGGAGTTTGATGGAAAAAAATAAGCAAACTCTTTAATTACATAAAAATGGGGCTGGGATTTGAAGTATGCAGGCAATAAAAATTATTTTGTATTCCAAATGCTGGTTTTTAATCCTCTTTTGGTAGGAGGCTGGAAAAATACCAGTCATGTTGTTGATGTAGGAGCAAAAGAGCAATGCCAGGAAACACAAGCATCAATTCTGGTAACTATCAGCAAAGGCAAAATTATACTTGTACGGAAATCTGGGAAGCGCATCTATTCAAGTGACAGACAAGTGGGGCACTTCTGCACATTTCCCACACAGGAACTAAGGAATTACCTAACTACTTAATCATCTCCAGGCTTTGTGTTGATTAAAAAAAACGCTAACAAACAAGTTAGTGTAAAGTCTAAAAAAGAAAACAGGGGAATGTCAGCCTTATGGAAAATAGTTTACTACCAAGGTTGTTATTAAGGCAAATATAAATGTCATTGTATCATTAATTTCACATAATGAAAGGAGACTGAGCAAACAGCCAAGGTTAACAAGCAAAACCCACATGGGGGAGGTGGGGATGATGGGAAGGTGGGGTGGGTCTCCTGAGGGTCTCTTGTATTTGTCCCATTACAATACACCCCACCATTTGTGGGGCTCATAGTTTGATATTTTGGCTTAAGCCCCTGGCACATCTGGACGCTCTTGAATGTAGAAATTAAAGAACAAAGCAGAGGCAGAGTAGCCTCTAAACTCCGTAATTTTCAGCGATATCTCAAGCTCCCTCTCATTTAAAGAGAGCGTAATTGCCCCTGGTCATTTTCTTTGGCTCTTTTTCTGTTTGTCCTACATACAGCTGGTGAATTACCTTCCTTTCACAACCTGGCCAACCTTCCACCCATCCAAACACGCAGACAGGGCACAGCAGACAGGAAAATCTGACCTCCCATTGCTGGATGAGGAAGGTATCTTGGAGAGGTTAGCAGACTTTGATGCGACTACAGAAAACAGCCAGTATCAGAATTTGGAGGAGAGCTTTGGTGTGCTTTTGGCTGTCCTCTTCACACCATGGGACAATCATTCATTACCATATCTGGGACTTACTGCTGACATGGGGTCTCAGTGTTTTTAAAATGGTGATGCCAAACAATTAGTGCTTAATAGATAGGCAGCTCACTCTTACCACAAATAAGCCAATGAGCAAGCCCAAATACCAAATAACAGTGTGTATCTGCATTGGTTTTGATCTTCATGGATTATCATACTACGCAAATTACCTTTGCTCTTCATTCCTTCTAAGTATGCTTCTGGTTGGTCTCAGTTTTTCTCACCTAGTTTTATTTTCTGTTTACAGATGATTTTGCACCTTCTTTAGCTTCATCTGATATTGGCTGCCTTCCTTGCTATTAAAATCCGGACAGCACAATAAGCTTCAATAAAATCAATGGGAAAATGACACAAATTAAGACTTCAATACATTCTCAGAGTAAGTCCCCAGTAGTATCTTGACAGAAGTCATCTTCTACATGTCCTGAAGTAACACACAATTCAAACCTGTGTCAAATGTGCTTGGCTTGTTTTTGTTAGCAGCTAATCAAAATCATACCAGAAAGTCCTCCCCAAAGAAAATAAGGAATAATAGAAAATGGTATTCTTTGGTTTTTACTTTTTCTCCAGTTTATTTTTTGGAAATAGTGGGTGCAAAGTGGCACCTATAGACAAGACTTGGCACAATACTGTGCCTCCACCCATTTATAAACCCCTCTGGCAGTTTCCATTTCAGCAGTATCACAAGGTACGTCTGACTTTAACCAAGCCCAGTGCTGGAGGTTCCACATGGGCCCAGACCTAAATCCTCCTGTGATATGGCAGGTGTGCATTTGTGTATGGCATCCACCTAACTTCCTTGGAAGCATTTAAGATTGTGATTAATTTATTATTAATCTAAACAGATTATCCTCAGATTCAAGCAAATGAAACATGTAAGTAGATTGTCAGGATGAGAAAGCAGTATTTTAGTGAAATGAATGGATTAAAAAGATAAGACAAAGGTCTGACTACTCAATCAGCTATAATCTTGATGGCAGGCCTTGAAAAATATAGGTCAATATGTTTAACGTTAGGTACTTCAACAGTCCAGAGATTGAAATGTATTTAAAAAATCATGATTCTAAATTTGAGGCAGAGATTGGGCTTTCAAAATGTTTTCAAGACAACGGAAAATAATTCTCTTGTTATTTTGCTACCTCCACTCACTCTGAGCTCTGCCATGTTGTCCCCAGTTGACATGAAGGGCACTACAGACCCAAAGTAAAGACATTTTCATTTGCAGACAAGGATGGTCAGCTCTTCCGCATCAGGTTCCTTCTCTTTGGAAGAGGGAACCTCTCAGGTTCCTGAGCTGAATCCAACAGGGATGACGAATCAGAGCTGTGAGCTGCACAGCCCACCATAAGAATGAAAATTAAATTCAACAAGGGTTCATCTTAATAGGCCAGGCAGGGGTTGGATGCACTGCTCATTCATCTGTCTCTCCTTAGCAGGCAGTAACCCTGGCAGAGCACAGGGAGCAAGCCGGGACACAAGCCCTCAGGCAGCTCCATGTGAATCAGGAGAATGCAGGGGTCAGGGCCAGCGTGAGGGAAATTGTCCTTTGAGGTGAAAATATGTCTCAAATCATCATGAACTCTGTTTTTTCCTGGGGAAGGGTCTCAGACGAGGACTGTGCTGCCAGTTGTCTGCCCATCCTCCCCCCCCAGCCAGGAACTCACATGGCAGCTCAGATTTGGGATGGGAAGGTCTGTTAGATAGACCGAAGTCACCATTGCTTGCTGAAAGAGAGATCAACAGGAAAGGAAACTAAAATTGTGCACACAGACTTGGTGAAACTGTACTACTTTATAAGCAGGGTAAGCATCAGAGCTGCTCTCAGTTAATTTTTGTGGTGAAAAGGTTGTAATTTAAGCATGCTTGACAGGTACATACAACCAAGCAGAAAGCTTGTACTCAGTAAATACTGATTTTTAGTCATCGAAGAAGCCCCTATCTCTAGAGTATAAAAATGTTCACTGTACTGGAGGCGCCGCATTGCACAAACAGAATGAGTGGCTTTAAACTCTGCTGGAAACACAACAGTGAAGAAAAAGGTTTAAAAATGAAAAGAATCAAGCAGTAGCAAAAGGGCACAGTCCCCAGGGGGAAAAAAAAAAAGTATTCTTGTTCCTTGGAGGCTACTATGAGCTACTTGCAGTAATTAAAACCAACTCTGAACTGTACAGTGTCGACAACAGGGTAAGATGTTGTTTTCCAGCCAGAGGTAAAATTAATTACACTGCTCTAGACTGTCTTTATTGACTTCTGCTTTTTTTCTCATTAGTCCAAAAGACGTCACAAAGCAACTATTGGCTTTATTTCAGAATCTGCATCTTAAAAATATAATAATTAGAGGAGGGAAATAATATTACTGAAGACAAAATGTTACTGAAGTCTAGCCCTAAACTATATGGTCACTTTACAGATTATCTGTATATGCTGTGGAGGCAAACAATATTAATCAAACACTGTGCAATTTACACAGTCAATCCCAGTTAATTTAATCCTTTTATTTACTGTTGGTCTCCTAGGTTTGCATGTTAAATATCTGACATAGGAAGATACAGTAACAAATGCAGCCTCAGGTTGCCCAGCACAAGATCCTGTGGACCCTTCAGCAAGCTCTTCAGTGTACCTCAGGTCACTACCTTGCTTTTGATCTTCCGTCCTCCTTGTCAAACACCTACTGAAACGTTTGAAGGACTGAGGGGCCAAGGACTTCAGAGCTACCAGGCGACCATTCCCAAGGCAAAGACAGATCTTGGTAAGCCCTTGTAACGTGTAAATAGTCTACGTGCTCTCTCTGCAGTGGGATGCTGTTTGGTCTTCTGAAGTGCATACCTCTTTAAGCCACCCATTAAAACGGTTGCTACCCTCCTCTAGTAGGTTAACAACTGCTACCACTGCTGAAATTCAACTTTGCCCTCGATTTTGCAGGGCAAGTTTTCAGTGCAGGCTGACAGGGGAACTTGCCTAAGCAGGCATGGCACCCGGCGGCCTTCGGAAAGGCTGCGCTGTCGGAGGCCCACGCTTTCCTCTCACCCTGCCTACTGGGAGGCCCGGGCTTCGAAACACGGCCGATTTCCTGCAGGTTTTGTGGGCTTTTAGTTTGTTTCGGGCTGAGGGACTGCAGCACCTCGGGGACTGGACTGGACTTGACTGGCCTGGCCTGGCCTGGGCTGGGCTGGGCTAAGCTGGGCTGGGGGGGGCCGGGCAGGTCTCGACTGGTCTCCGACTGCTCTCGGGCCCCGGCCCGCCCACCCGTGGGTAAGAGCGGTTGCCGCACCTCTCCCCCTCCACAGAAAGCCCCGGCGGGGCGGGCACGGCGCGGCGCATGCGCGGGAGGCGGAGCGGAGGCCGTACACGCGCCGTACCGGCCGCCGGCGCCTGCAACCGAGAGCAAGATGGCGGCGCCCGGGGCGAAGAAGGGAAGCTGAGGGCGCGTGAGGCGCGGTCAGCGGGCTCGCGCGCGCAGGTAACGGTCCCTCAGCGGCGGGCGCGAGCGCGGGACTCGTCTCCTGTCAGGCCAACGGCTCTAACTGCCGCCTGTCTCTGCTCCTCCTCACGCTCTCCCTCGGGCGGCCTTTGCCTCCGGTGCCTGCAACTTTGCCCCCTCCACGCTGACCCCCCGGCCCGCTCCTTTAGTCTGGCTGCCCCCGCCGCAGCCCCTCGCAGGCGGCCGTGCCGGCGGCCCGGTGGTCCGCGGCACCCCTCCTTCAGTCTCCCGCCCCGCCGTGAGTGCTCTTTCCCGCCGAGGGAGCTGCCTGCACCCGTGCCTGCTGCCTCCCCC
>JANZLQ010000009.1:9081432-9114768 GCA_026212715.1 Elanus axillaris | reverse complement strand
AAAAATCAACTTTTTTTGCCCCCCCCCCCCCACCTTGTTTTTGGAAGAAATACTGCTTCAACATAAAGCCATAGATGATATTGGTAACGGACAACACTGAAAGTGGGCAATCAGA
The DNA here is from genome assembly GCA_026212715.1 of Elanus axillaris. Taxonomy (NCBI): domain Eukaryota; kingdom Metazoa; phylum Chordata; class Aves; order Accipitriformes; family Accipitridae; genus Elanus; species Elanus axillaris. The sequence goes on along the minus strand of JANZLQ010000009.1, from coordinate 9,114,653 downwards.
TTACCTAATGAAAAGCAGCCTTTTTCTGCAATACATGACTGGCTGGTCATTTATTAAATGCTCTGCAGGGTGGGATTTGATGCAAGTGTAACGTTGCAATAGGCAGTCAGTCACTTTTTCAGTGTACTGATGAGTGGTAAGCTTCACAGAGTTTTCAGTAGGGGGGTGCCTGAATTTGTGGATTGCAGTATGGAAGTAATCATTGGAGTTGTACTGATACAGGGCCAGCACATCGATTGTGCCGATGGGTGGTGAAGTCCCATTTGTTTTACCTGAAGATCTGACCAGTGAAGCATTTTCTTGTTCCAGTAGTCCTTGAGGACCTGTAGGCAGTGCATGGGAAACAAACTGTCATGCACTTGGATTGGGTTGCTGGATAAATCATTTGTAGAGTACATCTGTTATCTTATAACTTGTTTACATTCTGATTACTGAAGATGAAGTTGGAAGTCTTTGCATGGGAACTGTAAACTGTATAGATTACTTAGCATGGATGCACAGAGCTAGTCACTTTCCAAAATGTGTTAAGGATAACATTTTTCTTGAAGTGCAATTAAAACAATTTTTGCGTATGGGGCGTTTAGTCACAGATCTTATTACAAACCAGTTTCTTTTAAAATGCTATAAAAAAGTAACTTTATATTTTAAATTACAAATTTGTACCTATTAATAAACCAATCCAGAACTATAAAGTGTGGTTTCTGGTTGTGTTTTCTCTGTGAATTCACATGCACGTTGTGAATTCAAATGTAGGAGTTTTGTAAGAAGTTAAGATATTTCCTATTCGTTATTTGAGAGTGCCATGTACAAATAATAGAGATATTCATGGTGATTTTCACCATGGCAGATTTCCAGACTGCTGCTGCTCAGGGGAAAAAGTATTTACCATTGCTTTATCATGCTATCATTATCATGTCTTTGATAAATTCCAAAGTGGATAATTTGTGCCTCTCAGAGGACTGAGAATTATTCCCTTAGCAATCAATAAACAGAGAGCAATTCAGTTCAGTAGTTCCTATGATACCTTTTTAATAAAATTTTGAATTGAAATTGATACCACAGTGAGGCTGTCACATGTTTGAGTTGTGCAGAAATGAGAATGATCATTGGACAATTCAGGGTGAAATTCCTGTATACTAGGAGCAGATTTCTTAATTTATATTTAGACTGCTCCTGATAAGTGGAATTGGAATAATGTCAGTGATAGTTCTTATGACTTAAGGACTTAAGGAGCATTTTTGTTTTATCCAGAATGTCTTCTGTTTTTTAAACTGGATGTATTTTCATTAATTGTTTTCCCTTTCAGCAGTGAATCTTAATATTCTTGAAATTGCAAAAGTGAATGGTATTGAAGAAAGACAGGCAAGTTTAATTAAACTTTACAATTAATTCATTGGTAAGATGAATTATTTCAATACAGTTCCATTTTCTGATCATCATTAGCTGCTTCCACCATTTTTTTTTGTGTGAGGCTGTTGTGTCCTTTTGCCAGGTTATTTTCAGTGGTATAAACCAAGTGGAAAGTACTACAAGTATCCTATCCTGTGTGAATTGGATCTTACTTAAATTTGGTTTTCCAGTAGCAAGTACTGAAGGTGTTAATGAACTCGCTCGGTTTCATTTTGAAAGAAAAAGAGGAAAACAAGATATTATTTTAAATGCAGTTATATTAGACAAGAATGTGTGAGATTAAGGGGGCGAGAGACACCTTTGTTTTCTAAACATTTGTGCTGGTGTGTGGACATAGAATAATTATTCATATTTTGTATCTTGTGAGAACAAGAAATAAATGAGAGCATTTTATAAGAAGACTTAAGTTTTAATAGAAATCTGCAGGGGTTGATTATTTTTTCATTTGAAAGTGCCTTATCAGAATGCTAATATGCAGCATTCTGTTGTAGAGAAGCATTGAAATAGTCCTTGCTAGAATATACGCACTAGTCAGAAATTGATTATTTTAATCTGTTTCCAGGTGTGCCTTGTCTGCCTGGGGTTTTTTTTGTTTGATGCTGGTGGTAATTTTTAGTAGTTGTATATTGGTGTTTATTACCTAGTACACTTAAAAGACAATCTAGGCTGCATTCAGGTGGAGGTCTTGTCTTTAAAATGTATTGTATCTATAATCTTGTCAGTTTACAAATCCAATTTTCAACATATTCAGCCTTATTGTAGGCACCCAGTGGAAAGGGCAGCTGTCCTCCTTTCCCCTCTCCAGCCATGTGTCCTTACTGTCTCACTTGTGCATGGTTGCACAATCGTGAGGTAAGTCCAAGGAGGATGACAGAAAGTTGCTGCTGGAGCCAGGGGTGTTCTCTGGCAGCTGGAACTCGTGACTACAGATCACCTATTTTGTCAGCCTTTCTTGGTTAGTTCATGTCAAGTCTGTCAGGGGGCTGTAATAGAGACAGGAATGTAGACTTTGCTGTATTGATTGAAATCGCTAATCTGTAATCAAGCCTCTTCATCTTTGGTTGTCTTCTCTTATCACACATTCTCTGAAATATATTTATTTATGACATTTTTTACACCGATTCTGCTATCTTTCCTAAAATTTGGAATACATTGATGTGGATGTAAGAAAGATATGTCAGCTCCCTGGTCATAGTTTTGAGAGCTACTGAACGCATCAGGAGAGCAAACAAGTTCTTTGTTTCCTTACAAACATCAAGGAAAAGTCACTGAATCGTCTGTCCTAGTTATGGTGACAGAGGCATGGAACTGAGTGTTGTGAGATCTTTGTCAGCTTTGTGTTACAGAGGACTTACTGATCTTGCCTACTAATGTCAGTGCAATGGGCTGATGGTTACAGCAATGAATAGATGAAAAACATCTGAGAGGAAGAGCTGAGATCTCAGAGATAAATTCATGGAGTTACTGTGTCTTTCTCTGCTTCATCCCACAGTCACATTAAGAACTCTAGCCATCATTAATGATAGATTTTTGACCATGCTGTGAAATTATTCTGAAAGCAATGCTTCGAGCTAATACGAAGTCAGAGTCTTTGTGATCTAAAATGTTTCAAGATGGGACTGCTTTCCTTTTTGATAATCTGCTCCTGAAAAGACCGCTCAGTGTGGTAGTTAACCAAGTGCTTTGTTCTCCACACGCTAATTAATCACTTCCTTGCAACTTTATGTTCCTGTGTAAAACATAGTATGTTGAGTAGTAGAAAATGCCAGTCTTTCATAGCTGATGCTGCCTGATCATGTGAACTTCTGAGGATCTTAAGCCATGTAATCTGTGTTCAAAACTAACCTAGTAGTTTTAACTAGGAAGAGTTAGCCTGTCCACTTCTTTGTGAAGACCAGAAACACATGTCTGCCTTTGGCGATAGTACTGGTTTCTGCGATCTTTAAATGACAAAAACTATAGCCTGCCTTCTTTTACCAGGTATAGGCATCCTTAGATTACAGAGTCCTCCTGTCTTGCAAGATATGTTCTTTATTTGTTTTTCTTTCTCCTTGTGGCTTAGAGAAAATACTGTCTGGGCAGAGAAGCCACACTTGGAAGAACGGTCACTCTAGTGAGCAGAATTGATCCCTTACTTGCATAAGGTTTAGAGACTGCTGTCAGAAGCAATCAAGTCAGCTTGAAATTCAAGAAAGCGGCTGACTTTTCTTCTGCTTGCTGTAATTCTGGAGTGAGCAGCCATGTTTTCTGCTAGTTAGAGCCTATGGCCAAACCATCAAGGAGCTGTAAGGAATACACTTTGCTCTTCAAAATTGCTTTCTTCCTATTTTTTCTTTGTTTTGAACAGCTGAACTGTTCCTTTATTCTCTGTGCCGGCTTCTGACATGTTAGTTGTATATTTTCTTCTTTTCCATGTCTCTTGAGGTTTTCGATGCTTTTCGGAACTATATAGTTAATCTTACTCTTGTGTTTTATGTTGGCTAAGCAGAGTTAACAAGTAACGCCAAGTGCTGTGTGGCAACTATGGCATTTTAACTGCAGATAGGTAACACACGTTCCAGCCAGAAGCTGCTGACCTGTTGTTTACACAAATGCATTTCATGAACCTTTCAAATCCATTCACGGTAGAGAAGCAAAAGAGACAATAAACTTGAAATAATTTTCTAAACCGTTGTGCATGTTACATTCATCTCTATAGCAACTACATAAATAGATCTATCCCGGAGATTAATTTGAGGATATTTTTAATGTTTCTTTAAATTCAGGTTTCTGACTGAAACTTGAATTAGCATACTTCTTCAGCCCTTTAACTTGAAGAATGCTGTTGGTACTTAAATTGAACTGTCTTTTGAATGTGATAAGTGAATACACTGTATGGTATTTTAATATACATGCTAGAATTGGGAAGATCTGTGTGAGGAGATAACTCCTGCTAGCGTTGATGGTACAGTGATAAAATGTCTGCATGCCAGCTGTCTGGAGCATCAGTCAGTCCTTTTGGGGAGTCTATAGCCGGTAGTGAAGCTGTTCTTCCCACATCCTTTTGCTCATGAGCGTGAGAAATGAGATTGTGCCTTGCTTTTGGCTGCTTATCTATATCCAGGAGATCTTCAGAAGCTGAATTTTACAAAAATCAATCAAGTAATTTTTCTAATCTCACTTAAAGTGCATCAGCTTGTAGTAAAAGAAGGCATTCGTAGGGATGCAAATGTAGGGCATTTGTCTAAACAACAGGGGTTTAAATAAGCGAAAGTATTTATTAGACATGGAAAAAAAAACCCTGATTTATTTCATTATTTCTGTCCAGAGACAGGTTTTCAGCAATAGTAGTGGTCAAAAAGAGCTGAGCTGCAGAAACTAATATTTTAGTGTGTCCTTAAAAAATTCTGTTGAGATTAGTATTTTATGTGAAGTTTACCTTTCTTTTTTCTCTTCTATGCCAATAGTTTTGATTACTCGTGAGGGGAGGGAGAGGAGAAGGGCTGGGCAGAGGCGTGCTTCGATGGGGTGTTGACAAGTGGTTTAGACTCCGAATGAGATTTTCCATGTAACACCTATAATATGGGGAAGTAAGGAGTTAGGACTTATTTCTGATGCTGTGATGTTAGGAACAATGATCTGTCTGATGAGAGGGAGAACTTTTAACACAGAATAGCATTCTGATTTCTATTAGATTTATACATCAAAAATGTGCTGTGCATGGACCCTTACTGTGCTGGCTTGAATCACAGCTGATGACCGGTTAATACCTTTGGTTTTGTTGCTGTACCAGCAGAGTAATGATATACAGCAGGTTTAGTATAGCTCAGTATTGAAAACGAGAATGCTGAGGAGTCACAGCTGTTAAATCCTGTTGCTTTTACACTGAGTTGGTGCCTAGGGCACCTTTATAAACACTTCTAGAAAATATATTTTATGAAAGAATCCATTGAAGTCAGAGGATTGGAAGGTTGTGGCAAAGAAGAATAAAAATAATTCAAACCAGCGAGAAAAGTAGCTCTTGCGCTTCCAAAACGAGCAGATTTTTCACATGGAGATAGCGTATGAGATTAGTATTGCTGGGCTTGCTTTCTTCTTGTTTGTTTGCTTACATGCCACTAAAGAACAAGTTCTTTATATAAATACATATTTTAAGGGGTAAAAATTTTAATTTCTTACAGCCTGTAAAATGTTACTCAATCATGTTTTGCTGTTGTTTGTGTAACTTTTATCAGAATTATAGAATTTATAGCACATTTGTAGGTATAAGAAATGGGATTGGTTTTATCAAGTAACCAATATACCAAGTGTGTTTAATGACAGCATCTTAGGTACTGGCCTTTCTCTCCTTGGTTATTAAACAGTTTTTTTGAATACTTACTGTATTGCTAGATTATTTTCTAAATAATTTGCATGTTAATAGGAAAGATACATAACTATTTCAACAGAAATGATCTATTATATTTTGTAGTAAACATTTTTCCCCCTTCACTTATTTGTGGTCACAAAATACAATTTGTCAGCCTGTAGTCTATATTTACAAAAGATATTTTAGTAAAATTTGACTAAACTGGTTTTCCCCACTCTCTTCATTTTGTCTGCTGGATTTAAGGTTATCATAGGGTATTTTTCTTTTTTTTTTTCTTCAACAAAAAGAAAAAAAGGTAGGTTACACATCTCGTACAGTTACAAAACCGCTGGTACAATTAGTTTTGCTTACTTTCTTCTTCTCCTTCTTTGGAATGAATATTTTTTTCTGTTTAGCAGTAGCATCAACTGCTAATTTTGACCACGACACAAATTTACAAAGCATTGATTTTTGCCATTGTCAACCTGGTGAAATAGTAATGAGGATTTAATTTAATACTTAATACTTCAAGCTCCCTCTAACATTGCATTGTAGATAGCAAGTATGCTTCATATTAATCTTTTAAAACAGACCTAGTCATATTTGGCATATTTTAAAGAGGTTCAATTCAGTCAAAGCAATCGCTGAAATGCAAAACACCATTCATTATTTGGAGGCCTGGGTGTGTTGCTGATGCCATTCCAGAAAATTACGTAAGATTATGTTTTTCCTTTTTGCTGACAGGTAATAAATCCAATGGGATGGGATGCATTTGGTTTACCAGCAGAAAATGCTGCAGTTGAACATGGGCTTCACCCTGCAAGCTGGACACAAAGGTAATTTTTAATGTGTTTAAGTAATACAACATTTCCACTGCGAATACCTGTACTGTGGCCCCTGTAAACCAACAAAACACTGCAAAACCAATGTAGAAGAAAGATGGTACAGAAAGAACCAGGGTTATTTGCCAGTGTTTTATGGGACTGTGCAGATGATTCAGTTTTGATTAAAAAAATATGTATCGGGAGGTTTTAATCTCAATGACTTTTAAATTGCGAAAAGGTAGACTATTGAAAGAGTGGCAGTTCCCAAACACCCAAATTGGTGAGCAAGAAATAAATCAGAATTTCATTGCGGTGAGTTAAATCTTAGTCTAGAGTACACAGTTCAAAATTATGAACTATGTGGTTAGATTTACTAGCAGTTTTCAGTACCATGCAAAAGAGGAAGAAGACAGTTTTTTCATTTGAGACTGGGTCTTGGAAAGTGGTAAGCAGCCATTATTGCTGCTGATTTCTGTGAAAGTTTTGGGCTTTAGACCACAGAATTTGGTGTTGTGTTCCCCTAATATTCTTTAAAATTAGAAGAAAGTTATGTAAGTGAACATTAATTTCTGTAAATTACTTGGCAACCAGTTTTAAGTGAAGCAGTTTGTTGTGCTCTGGATGCAATAATCTAGCTGTGGCATCTTTTTGGACCTTGATCCGTTTCCTCTTTTGGTAATGCTGTTTCTTTCATGTTTTTCTCGTGCTTCTGGTCCCATGTTGAGATACTTGATACTTTTCCAACTAAAATACCATAGCAACTGATGTCACTTAAGGAGAAGGCATGAGTGCACTACACACAAATTCTGAGTTAATTGTGCTGTTTTTTAAAAAATTTCCTCCATGTATAGTTTAGATAAGAATATGCGTGAGAACCAGTTACCATGAAGACACAAAAACCTGGCTTTGTTCTTTTGAGAGTCTGAAAAATCCCTGTGCACAGTGTGTTGTGGGCTATCAGATATATTGTAGCATGGTCAGTAAATTGATGATTTCTGCCTTCCTTCAATAAGCCTATTGAAGCTCAGCTGTAAAACTCATCTATGTATCTGTTACATCCCAGTGCCTTCACCAGATAAAGCATTACTGTGATCCTTGCCTACATGTCAAATGAGGCACAGAGAAGTGAAGGCTGTCGTTTTAAGAGTACAAGGCTGACATTAAGTACTTGCTGACTACAAAAGGGTTAGTGTTCTCTGCTTCTCTGTGGTCCCTTCTCACCTATTACACTAGCTTTGGCACTCGTAGGACATCTTGTTGAACTGGCTTGGCTTGCCAGCTCAGAAGAAAGCCATTCTGCCATCGGACTGAGTTGAATTGGCTCAGAAGAAAAGCAGAGACTGTGCCATAGCAAAGAACCAAATCAGCTCAGCCTGTCTCATCTTAGCAGTTCGTCCAGGTCATACCAAAAAGCGTGTGGCAGGGCACAGCCTGAGCTGTTTCTCTTCTGCTACTTTATGTGCTGTTCTGTTTTTCTCTTTTCTTGTAAATACTTGTGTATTGTTCCATACACTTAAAGCAGTTTAGCTAGTAGTTACAAGTTCAAGATGTTTTATACTGGAAGAAAATTTTGCTTTGAAAATTGCCTTAGTACTGAAACAAGTGATTGTCTAGTTTTAAGAGCTAGATAACAATGTTATAACAACCAACTGAAAAAAGTTAGTGCATCGTCATTGGGACTGATTAAAACAACATCCAAATAGGAGAATTATTTACATACCCAATTTTTTTGATGATGCTAAGGAAAGGAGTTGGTTCATCATACAGGCAGTTTAAATTCTGACCACTGAAGTAATTGCTGTCTCCCGTTTTTCTCCGCTGACACTGTCCTGAATGTTTCTCATGCCTGCAGCAGGGATGGCTGAACTGAAGGTGATGCTGTGATAGCAGCCGGGTGTGTTTTAGTCATCCTTGGCACGGAGCCAGCCACCCCTGTAAAAGGCAGCACACTGTAAGCATTCTAGCTTCCTTGTTTCAGAAGTGAGCAACCAAATTTCAGAGTATTTCAGAGTATCCTGATTTTCTGACAAGGGGATTTAAAATTAGCTCCATTTGAGTTAGGAAGAAAATGTAAAACAAATTGAAGACAGTTACTTTTATACAAAACACACAGAAATGTTTGTTAGTAAGAGTTAGTGTAGTGGCAGAAGTTTTGTGAAAATACACTCAAATTTGAAATTTTTTTATTGGTACAGTTCATTTTGACTGGGACTTTAATATAAGCAGTACTACTGAAAGTATGGTTTCTCCCAGTGGAAGCTGTGAGTCTATAAGAGGATTTCCTGGCATACCTGTACCAAGAAAGGTACCTTACCAGAAAAGGCAGGCTTTTTCTAGCGTAACTGGGGCTCTGCGACTGTTAGTAGTGGATACTTGCATTACTCGCTTATTCAGCAGTGCAAGTTTGTTCTGGGTTGGAATGAAATGCTTGGTTTCGTGACTGTCAAATTAGCCACTCTGGGAGGATAGATGATACTTTGTCTGGCATGATGCATTTTAATAGAAAGTTAAAAGTCCAGAAAAAATTTTAAGCACTTTTAAAGTAGGTGAATGAATTCACACTAGGTACTAGTTAATTTTGTGCAATTGTGGCTATTTTGGTAAACTATTTACTACCTTTTCAATAAGATGTATCTTATTTTACATTTTTAATATAGTCCATCTGGGGCAAGGTCTAGCTCTAGAGTTTTGTAGTTGACTTAAGTTTATCTGTGGCTGTGCTGCCACCAGCAGTTTAGGACTTCCTTGTGACCTCCCAGGATATAGGTTCCCCCCACCTCCTTTGTGTTGGCTCAGCTGTTTTTGCAATCACAGTATTGGTTTGATCAGCCTGTTGATCAGAGGGAAGCAAGAAGACTTGTGGGGTTGTTCTGGAGAACTTTTTGTAGGGCATGTCTTCAGTTGAATGGGTAAGTTGAATCAACTCATCCTATAGCCACATGATCACCAGAGCGAAAGCAAAATACAGCCAGGATACCATCGCCAGAATAGAGCAGGATTAAACTGATGGTGAAAGTGTGTTCTGCTGCATCGTGAAGGTTTCAGAGGGCCCTTTGGCTCAACTGCAGTAAAGGTAATTAAAATTAATGAGAAGTGATGCTTCAGGAACGTTTCCCTCAAACTGCAGTGCCATATTTGCTTTTCAGTTATGCTCAAATCAAGAGAAGAAGAATTGTTGTCTTGTATACACAGCCATTGAAATTGAACCAGAATGCACTAGGAACTTTTAAAATTATTACTTGTGTATTCTGACAGTTCCTTAAGTTTGACTGCTAGTGAGACGACAGTATTTAGAAGTTAACTAGTGCTTTTGATTTCTCAGAACTTTATAAGCACCTGATTTTAAATATGATACAGGATATCACAGGATAGAAATATTTTAAGGTTTTTTTTATTTTATTTTGCAGTAATATTCAACACATGAGGGAACAGTTTGATGCACTAGGTCTGTCTTTTACATGGGAAAGGGTAAGATCTTCTTTTTTAAGGGGATGCTGCTTTGTTTTATTGTATGATGGAACATTGAAAAACATGGAATGTCACCATTTTATTTATGGCAATATAGAAGTATTTGAAAGTGACTGCTGTAAGTTATTAAACTGTAAAATCAAGCTTCTCAAGCTTTTTATCAGATTTCTCTCACTTTTGACATAACTGATATCATCTGATAATCTCAAGGTTTAGGAGAATATTTCTGTTCTTTAAAGTGATTTCAGTTTTGCATTTGGATTTTTCTCTCTGCTTTTTCAGCACTTTCAAAGTAGCAATTTTCTGTGTTAGAAATTAGGCAATAGTCTAAATAGATACTTATGAAACAGCATGCCTTTGTGTTAAGGTATATGTGTTTTGAGGAGTGCTTTTTTCAATGTGAATGTTTTTATAATATACTCAAAGCTTTAAAGCTCCTAACTTGAAAAGGTGGTTTGGTTATTTCAGTCATAATTTGAAGCATAAGCCTGCATTTTCATAGGTGTTGCTATCATGACCATTTTGGAAAACAGAAATTTTATTTAAAACACTAATGCTTGAGAATGAGGTGTTGACTTTAAAAATCTTACCAAACATGATCAGACATAAGCTAATATCATTTTCAAGATAAAAAAGAAATTAATTTTTGAAGCAATTGTAAGGTTATTGCATTTACCATTGAATCAGTCAGCCACTACCTTTATATTCTCAGCAATAACTGTTGCTTATCGCCTTAATATGATTTTGAATAGACCGATGGAGATGCTAATCTTGGATTTTTATAACAGTCTTATATATCTGAAAACAGTTTGTTGCCTGGTAGTCTGAGACCTGCCATATGTTTTCTTCAGTCTTGAAGGTGAAGTTGTTTATTTGTATATCTTGCATCTAAAACCCCATATTTTGTCATGTCATATATATGGCAAGATTTTTCAGTATAAGGATTTTTAGTAAGATTTAGTTTTCTTGGTAGCCAAAAAGTTGCTCTGAAAAGAAAAGATATGTTGTGGAAGGTTCACTGCACATGTTCTTCACAATTATTTTCTTGTATTTAAAACTGTTGGTATCTCAGAGATTTTCTGTATGTGTAATACAGTGATACAGTGATACTTCAAAACAGTGAAATCATGTATGTAGGTTGTATTATGGAACACTCAGGAATTGAATGTTGCAGATTTGCCTTTCAAGAAAATTGAGAAAAGTCATCTCTGTATATGGACTTTTGTTTAACCCTTCTGTTCTGAAGAAGAGGTGAAGAACTGGCAGTACTGAAAACCATGGCAGGAAGTATAAGTACACAGGGAAAAGTCATCTGTCATCTCTGTGCCTATTCTTCGAGGTTTACCTTCACTTTTCTAGTAAATCATGTTTTGGTTAATGACCTTTCAAGTCACTGAATATGTGTGAAAAGGGCTTTGATACTCTAAAATTTAAAGTCCATTTGAACAGTTGTGTAGTTTAAGTACTTAAAAAAGTCTAGGGGCACATAGATTGTCTTTTTGAAAAGTAAGATTTTGAAACAGCTAAAAAGTGTTTCTCAAAACACAATGAATTTTGGCGTTTTCACTCTTTAGCTTATGCGTTAAGTTTTATTTTACCTAGAAAGCCTGCCTTACTAACTGGAGTAAGTGACCTGAATGGTAACCATTAGAAAAAAAGATATGTTTGTTTATTGCAAAACATGTATGATGCCTGAAATATATCTGTATTACATGATCTCCCAATGCACAGATATTTGAGCTAGCCATGAAAGAGCTATCTTTGAAAGTGGAACGGCTAAGCTGTAGCAGAGTATATTTTCCAGGTTGATAAAGCCTGCTTCTCTGCAAATCTAATTAGGCTGGGCAGAGCATCTTACTGCCTTAGCTGTACTGCTTCTGGGCTAACTCAAGCATCTTTGCACAGCAGTGCACTGTGCTGTGCAGGTACTTATCTTAAAAGTGAGCTCTTTGAGGTAAGGAATATTTTTTTTTATTCTATACTTGTATGGCACTAAATGAGTGGCTTACAAAATAATGCGACAATGCAAACAAACCAACTAGCATTAGTGACTCCAATGAAAAGTGCAAGTAAACCATTTTTATGTGGGTTAGTCTAATTAACCAAGACTACTGTATAAAACAGGAGTTTGTTTTTAATTTCATTTCATTGGTGTTCATAAATATGCTTTTTCATTGTGCTACAGCATAGTACTTGGCAAAGACATTCTGGAGGGAACCCATTGCCCTACCTTGGATCCCTATTTCAGTGTGCAGTGAATTGGCTTTTTAATGTGCTAACCTTTTATTTTAACTGTCTCTCTCCTCTGTGGCTCGCTTAGAGTATATGCCTAGATGTGAAGGAAACTTAAGTAAATTTTACCATTTTAGAGTGTTAAGGGGGGGAAGTGGGAAAACAATAGAAAGTACAGTTTGAATACCTAGTACATGTAGCTGTGCTGAAGAAGCTGACTGTTTGTAAAGTCACGTCGTGTGTTCAAGAAAGTCCAGGAATATGAAGACTAGTTTATTGCTTGGTAGAATTATTATGAATGAATCCCAGTGCACCTGGGATACTAGCAATTTCCTTTTATTTATCCGGGTTTTTTTTCATTGTTCTCTGTCTTACAAATCAAAATGTAGAAGTATTTTATGTTGTAGCAGTCAGAGAAATTAATTAACCAGTAAGGCATCACAAATAAGGTATTGTTAAAAGCTAATTAGATTATTTCAGAAAGCCAGGTTACAAAGACACTTGAAAACTATTCTCCTAAACAGAAAATGTAAGCAAACTAAAAATGTAATTAAATGCATGAAATAGCTCTGTAAGTACTTTGCTTTAGAGTAGTTTTGAATACTAATAGTGATCCAATATTTTTTTCCTGAAACAGGTAGGTATTTTAAGTGCCTCAAGTAATAAATGTTACATTTTAAATCATTTCAAAAATGGTGTGATTTGGGGGATAGATTTTAATAAAATAATGCGAGAGAACATTTCTGTTCTGACACTTACGTTTTTCAGATCCAGGGTTTAAAAGCTGCAGTTTGAGGTTGGAAGAAATCTCAGACATTAAAACCACTTGGAAAATAAAAAAACCCCACATTGTGGCAATGTTCTGGTTTTAAGATAACAATAATTCAGGCATTCCTGGTGATCAGATTTCTTTAAAATACCATCTCAGACAGCATAGCAAGCTGCCTGCCACTTCTTTTAAACATGATTTTCAGGGGAATTAGACAATATTATTTTCAAAGATTCATATCATCAGCAACAAGGGATGGAGAGCATATAACATTTTTCCTTTCTTTTGCTCAGGAGTGTTGTCAGGCTGAATGCATGTTCCCAGTAAGCCATCAGTTCACTACTGTATTACCAATTTGTAACTTTCTTCTAGAAGGTAGCTCGTTCTGCCAACATTTTTTAGTCCTTTCAATTCATGCATTCCAAGTGATATAATTTTTTGCTAAGAGTAATGTTCCCCTTCTGATCTGTACATTAAAAAAGATTAAATCTTTGGTAGATTTTCTTTGTGCAGATATTTTTCTGTTTAGTTTTGAAGTTGTCATTCTTGTGTACTGCCTGAGCATGCATAAAACTGTAACAGTAGATAGAGCTTTACCTATTACATTTTCTTTTTATCTACATACAGCTGATAATTAGTCACCCTACTTGTAATTAAATAAAGGAAACCATTGATACAAGGCTACTTTTTTGCAAGAAAGAAATTCATGCTCTAAAATGTAGGCACTGCATGACGTTTGTATTTGTAGCTAATAAAGCATGAAACTAAGGGCCTTTGAAATACAAATATTCAGATTAATTTGGTCTAGCTCTAAACCTCTGAAAATCAAATAATTATACTCCCAGATGAGGTGGTACATGGCCTTTAATACCAAAATGGGCAAATAATGGATTAAAGACTGTTTAATCTTCCAAAATAGATTTTCAAAAAATCCACTCAGACTTTTTCTCCTTATTACCTTTTTAATAAGTATCAAGTGTAACATATCTATCTTCAGGATAGCATAAGACTGTGCCAAAAATAAAATTATTAGTAATAAACTAGGAAATTATTTCTGTCTAGTCTAGTTACATGTTATTCACAAAGCCTGGTGGATCTTACAACAAATAAACACTTTTATGCAGCTTGTAAATATTACTTTTATTTAAAAAGAAAATAGTCATGAAAGTAGCTTGAAGATGTACCCTTCTTGAAAAACAAACGGAAACCAATTTTATGGTCAGAGCTACATAATGGAAAGTTGTAAGAATGGAGCAGATTTAGAAGAAATAATGAATTATAAAACAAGGCATTTGAAAATTAGTTTTTTCTTTTATTAATGACCAAAATCTTCCATCCAGTTTGGTTGGGGTTTGTTTGGTTGGTTCGTTGGTTGTTTTTTGGTTTTTTTTTTTATTTACCCAGGATTCGTTACTGTTGGTTTTCCCATATGTTTGATAGCTAGAGGTTTCTTTATCAGATTTTTTTAACAATGAACAGCCTTTTAATCTTAACATGAATCAGTTGTTTCCCATGTTGCAGTGCTGCCAAATCTAAATTGTAATACTGCTATTTAGTCTGTAACTGAGAATTTATTTGTAAAAATAAAAATAAGATACTAACTCCTCCATCATGTTATTTGTTAGGAACAGATTGCTGTGCTGTAATAAAGGGATTCAGCAAGGTAGTTTTTGGTAAAGGTGAGGGGATTTCTTTTCTACACCTTGGCAATATCTGCTATTTTTAAAAGCAGACCACTTTTAAAGGTGGTTTGTTTTAATTGTTTTAACGAATTGTTTTAATGAATGAGTGTCATTCCTATAGGAATAAGGAGCAGTAACAGTAACCAATGATAAAGATGGATTTTGGTGACAGTATCAGATACTCTTTTTAGCTGGCAAGCTGACAAAAGGAAAAAGGAAAATGTTTGGGAGAAGAGGGAGATGCTGTCCCTCCTGTTTCATACTACCTTTGGAAATGCTGGGGTGATGGGTTATCGCCAAATCTGTCACAGAGCACTGAAGAGCACATACAGTGGACAACTGAGCAGCATTTTTCATATTTGTAAAAGGGTTCTGATTTTTACCATATATTTTATCTTTGGAGAAAATACGGTAATATCCTGTTTAAATATATTTACTGGACTGCTTTATGATATGGGGTTCTATACGTGTGCTGATATGCTAGTGCTCAGCTCACAAATGAGAAACAAGGTTATATTTTTTGGCAGGGTGGAAGGGCTCCGTGCTATTTTGCAAACTGTTTAATAACCCCTTTTTCTGTATTTCTGAGTTAAGTTAGATCTGTTAATGCATTTGCAAATCTTTGTCGTGCTCATAAAGTATGAATAGGAACCTTAACATTCACCTTAATTCAAGCATGATAGCAGCTTGATGGAAACTTTTACCAGACATTAATTATTTAATCAAGATTAGTAACTGGAATGCATGGAAAATTATTTTTCACTGTAAGTCTTAATGAGCTAAATGGTAGGAAAATAAACAAAACACATTTCAAGATTGACAAGAGGTTTTTGGCTTGTCATCAGCAGCTCACTTTACTTGGTAGTGATGTAATTTCTCTTTCTTCATTAATTCCAAGTGTTACTGCAAACCTTCATGGTTCTAGAGTTGAATGATGAGCTTGAGTTATTTTTTTGCAGCTCAGTGGCCACACAGCAAATTATTTTCAGGCATATGGTCTGCTGCATTTTTTTCTAAAAAGTCAGTTTACAACTTGTGAGAGAGCATATACACGGGATTCTGTGCCCAGGGGTTTATGTAGCTTGTAGCTCAGTCTAAATGTGTCTGTTTGGATTGAGAAATACCATCTTTTTTTGTTTCAGTTGACACACTTCTGCTGTTCAGGACCAAAAGGACAAATCTCAGTCCATTTTACTGTTTTTATTTGACAACTCGCTTCTGTTGTCTTACCTGTTTGTCTGTTGCTCACATAATCTTATATTGTACCAAAAGGGATTGTCTCTCTGCTTTTGTGTGTCTTATATTCCAGTGATGAAACTCCGTTGCCTGTAGTGGCATCACACTGGCAGAAGAGCTGATGTCACTGTGTGGAGAAGCAGGGGAGAAAAGAAAAAAGAATGATTAAATGGATAATGTTTTAGTTGGAGAGATGGAGACCAGCCTTTTATCAAGAGGGGCTTTCTTTCAGCTCAGAGCACAGGGATTTAATCAAGCAACTGTTTTTCATGGCTACGTCTTCACATGCTGTGCTGAAAATTTGCCATTAAATGTCTCTTTCTGATGTTGAAAGCCTCTTTTACACACTTCTGAGGCACAGCTATTCAGAGGTCATTAATTGTTCAAAGCAGTGATTCGGCACTGGAATATAAAGCTGTAGAAGAAGAATAACATTTTTATGCTTGAGTGTTTCAGACGTCATTTGAGTAGCAGATGATATTGCTTAAGTCATGTGTAGTGGGAAGCTTAGATGATAGGAAAGCCTGGGTGAAAGGCATTGTACATTTGGAACTATTTCAAGTAGTTGATAACGATTTGCAAATGGAATAAATTCTGTCAAGGGCTTACTGTCAACCTTGTAACTCTGTAATCAAGAGATGTTCTTGTTGATTTGAAGTTCAGCATAGGAGTCATCTTCCACTTCAGTAAGTACAAATGTGATCAAACAAAGTTTGTAGGAATTTCTTCTTTAAACAAGTGCAAGTTAAACAGGAAAACTGTGGAGGAGGCAAATGGGATCTGTTTGTTGTTACGTATTTATGATGTAATGAGTGCTTAAACACTGAGGTACACAGTTGTTTTCACTTTGACCAAACTTTAAAATATGTGGGTGCAAACATGTGTTTCCATTGTGCCTGTGAAACCACTGTGTTTGTGTAGAGAAAATTGGGAGTCCATAATCATGTAATCCTTTAGTCGTCTTTACATATTAAGATGTTTATTTGAAACACAGTTGTTTTTTTAAGAACAAACATGTAAAATATGGAACTTTATAAGCAGTTGATAAGTTGGTTTTTTTGTTAATTAGTAGAGTTCTCTAAAAACTTAGAAAATATTTGTAGGTTTAAAA
This sequence comes from Elanus axillaris, assembly GCA_026212715.1. NCBI lineage: Eukaryota > Metazoa > Chordata > Aves > Accipitriformes > Accipitridae > Elanus > Elanus axillaris. Next base: position 9,097,594 of record JANZLQ010000009.1, on the reverse strand, counting down.
AAGCTATCCATTATATTGTTACTTGCTGTTCTCTTAACTCCCATTCCTCCGTCTTTTATTTTTACCTCTATTTCCCTCTTAACGATCCCCCTCATTTGTGACTTCTTTTATGACTCATTTTTTCTATACTTTGACCTAGAGCATTCTCCTAACTTGAGCTGGCTTGCCTTTTGAAATGGTTGCTTATTTGACCTTTGATTGTGAGAGATCCTTTGCAAGTCTTTCATCTTGCAGTTTGCAGTCTTTCCCCATATTTCATCCTGTCTGCCCCAGATGCTTCATCTGGTCTCGGTGCTGTTCTGCTGTCCTGAACATACTGCTTCTGCTGTAGGCTCTGCTGGTCTGCTTGCTTCTCTGCAGCCAGCTCCCTGCTGCCTCGGAATGCTCGACAGGCTCTGTTCTTGCTTTGCTTTGCTGAGCAACAGAGGAAAAGGCAAACTGGCTAAGAGGACGTATACTTTTTTCTAGTTTTGCTCAAGTTTCCCTGGGCAGGCTGCTGTGGTTATTTCCATTCATCTTCTGTTCTTACATCTATCAGCACTGATCTTACAAGGTTCTTATATTCCATGTTAACAGGGAAACTTTTCTTTGTGCTTCAAACCCACACAAAGCCCATGTTCTCTGGGTTTGTGTACAGGTGAGTATCACTCCTTATACACATTACACAAATCAGTTTTGTACATAAATACATACATAAACATTTATGTCTTCTCCATGGAGAATATCATACACTCCTGAGTTAATTGTTTAAGTTCAAATGCTGTAGGAAAATACTAAGAATAGCTTCAGGAATTTTTATTTTATTTCTGCAGGAAATAACCACTTGTTTACCAGAGTACTACAAATGGACACAATATCTCTTTCTTAAGCTTTTTGAAGCTGGGATAGTATATCAGAAAGAGGTAGGTGCAAACTTCGACCAAGTGCACTTGCTCAAGTCACTCATGTCAGTGGCACATTTTTGGATCGTTCATTCATATTCATTAAGTGGGTTGTGCTCTCTTTTTTTTAAATCACTGCAAAATGGAATAGATTTTATATATAACTGAATTTTATATGTAAATAAATTTTATATGTAACTAACTAATATGAATGGGTATTGTAGCCAGTCAAATCAGAAATGTTTATTGTCAATGATTTATATTGAAGTGCAGGATCAGAATATAGCTACTATTTATTAGTTTATTTCATGGCTTTAATATAGAATTTTCTAGATCTTAACTTCCCTCTTATGAAAACATACTAGATAATGTGACCCTCAGGAGCCTCTTCAGCAGTGAGATTATTTAACTGTACAAGATTACTGTGATACTGTCTCAGAACTGATAGGATTGGATAGGATAATAGGAGATTATGTGCCTAACCGTCCAACTCCTGGACCCTCTTGATGATCTCTATTACAGAAATATTAGTATGACTATCACAGCTGTTTATCTGTTAGCAATACTTTAAGAAATTATTGACCTTACAGTATTTCATAAATAACGTATATCAGGCTATCTGAAAAGGGAAGGGTTCAATTAACTTCTTAAGCAGGAGGTGAAACAACAATGTTAAATGAGCATTCCAAAGAACTCTCTCTATAGCCAAGGCAACATGGTTCCAAGATACGTGAACAGCTGCACCTGAACAAAGCTGCAATTTAGTGAATGTCTCTAACTTAAAATGGAAACTAAGATTTCTTAAATATGCTTTGATGTTTCATTTGTATTCTGTAGAAACCAGAAAACTCCATAGGATATAATTAGGGATGTACTCTTACTTATTCTCTGAACCCAGAGAAAGAAGTTGGTGGGGAAAGGTTGCATTTGGAATAGCAGGGTGTTATTCAGGTACTTCTCCTATTTTTGTAGGCAAAATATACTCAGAAATCTTAAATGACAAACAGCAAAAAGATTCAATATTTGATACTTCCTAACATGCTGGATTTAGGGTGGGTTTTTTTTCATGGTTTGGTTTTTTTCTGTAATTATTTTTTGTGTTCTTAATAAAAAAATATTTTTGCCCTATTTTTGCCTTAACAAACTTATTTTTATCTGTAAATTTGTTTGCTTCACAAGTGGCCCCAGGTGAATCTGAAAAAGTACAAGGCTTGCTGCTTCATTAGAAGCAGTGATATACAAAACAAATTTTTTATGCAGGCTCTGAGTAGTGTGGGATCCTGGAGGTGTTTGGGTACCAGTGACTGGATCTACTTCCCTCTTAAGAGTCAAGGATCAGTTTGAGGACTTAAATCGGCATCTGTCAACTTGTAGGGGATGTAATCTCTGGTGGATATGAATTAGTTGCTTTTTGGCAGGAAACAGACGGCAGAGCTAGCCCATAACCCTGGCTCTCTATAACCAGCCATATATACTTAAAGCATGTATTTATCCCACGCTGTCAGTGTATCTGCAATGTATGTTAGGCGGTACTTTTGCACAGCTTGAAGTCTTCTTGTATTACAATTTCATTTTGGGTACAAGGAGATAATTCATAGCCTTACCGTGGCAATAAGAACAATACATGTAGAGTGTTAGCCTACTTAATGCTCTGTTCCAGGATTATGTGTGTCTGGTGAGAAATTACCCTGGCAGGGAGACACAGAATGTCCAGGAGCTGCAATTATTGAGAATTAACAATGTATGTCTGGGTGCCACAGCATCCATAGAGGGCATCTTTATTCACTGTAGCAAAATCCTCTCTCCCTGCAATACCAATCTTGTCAGTAGGCTGTAAAGTTTACTGACCTGGCTAGATGTGGGTGTCTCATTGAGGCTCATTTTTACTCCATCCTCAGTATGTTATGTCAGGTATTTCAGTTAACCCTCAAAAAACAAGGTTTGTAGAGTTGAACACCAACATTTATTTCACTTTAGGTTTTCTTTAATGTATTTGTATTGATAAGGAAAGATGATTCCAAAAGTAACTCTCACAGTTGACAGAAGTTATGTGCAGAAAATACCAACTCTTTCACTTGAAATACAGTTGACTGCTATAATACTTCTTTGTGGTTCTGTCCTCTGAAGTTGGAGATACTCAGTTATTCAACCCCCTCAATCTGACTTAATGCTTTTGGATTAATGGTGGACAGCTTTTAAGCATCAAACTATGTAGTTTGCAGTATAGGCAACTGGAACACCTACCTATTTAATATTCAAGTGTCAGCCTGTCCTGCTAGCATGATCAATCAAGGCAAATGCTGCCAACTGCATTCTTGAGAAGGTGAATACTCAAAACATCTTCACTTGAGTCCATGTTGCTGATTCAAATGAATGTTATAAAAATGTAGAGAAGTCAGGGGCCCAAGGAATGTTTCTGGATAATTCTGGATAATTCTTTTGGTGTCTGAAAAGTAAGATCCTGGTTTTGAAATAGCTGCTGAAAATATTTTTTTTTTCTTCTTGCAACTTTTTTTAGGCCTTGGTTAATTGGGATCCAGTGGATCAGACTGTTCTAGCTAATGAACAGGTGGATGACAATGGTTGCTCATGGCGATCAGGAGCAAAAGTGGAACAGAAATACCTCAAACAGTGGTTTATCAAAACTACTGCTTATGCAAAGGTATGAGAATACAGGTTTTGGAAATTATGGTAGCATTTAACAGGGGCAACTTTTCCTCCAGAAATATTCATCAAGCTGAATGTGGTCTTTAATATATGCATGTTTGTGTAATATATAATTATATAGTAATGTATGTGATCTATCCCTGTGTATGTGTGTATATAGAAATTATTATCCCTGAAGTCTTTCAGTTCACGTCTTTAAGAATTCTAAGTAATTGGTGTGGGATTAAGTTTTGAAGAAATCAAAAAGCGTAAATTGGGAGTGAGTAAATGATTTCTGCATTCACATGTTGTCATCCTGTGTTTACCATCAAGTACTTTTCTGCATATTTTGAGTATACAGCTGTGCAATCTTTTGAGCCAGACACTTGTTCGCCTAGTCAACCTGTTGGACTTACAGGCATGGTATAAGCAGTGGTGTACAGCCTGTCACCTAGCGTTCATTTCCACGTGTCTAGTTCTTTATGATTAACTGCTCTTAATTGAAGATTCCATCTGGACCTTCTGTTTTACTTTACTTCATACTCCACTCTATTTGATTATCGGTAATTTAAAAAATATTTTCAAGTTCTTTAAACATCCTGTTTTCTTATGAGCTTAAATTTTGATTGTGATTGGACAGCATAGTTCTCACACCTAGGAATTCTTCAACAAAAGTTTGGCTTTATGCTCTCTGAGATGAAAAGTGTCGGCTACCTGTTTTGTCTGAGTGAAGTTTTTATTCCATCCAAGTGTTCTGTGTATTGAGACTTGAGGTACAGATTGAGAAAGTTATTCCCAAGAAAATATTAAAAATTAATCTTTGACCCCTTTCCTGACCCTCAGATTAAAGAGATCAAATTTCTACCATCATGCAGGGAGAAGAAATCCATGTGTCACTCTAGGTGCATTCATGATAAAGAGAAAAACTTTAGATATCCTGCCTGATGCTTTGATTCCTCATACACAGAGAGGGTGCTTGATGCACATTTTCTGATTGTGCTGCCTGTTCTGGCAGTAAGGAGGGAACATGTGCTATAGCTGAAGGAAAAATGGAGCATGCACAATCACAAAATGATCACAATGTTCTGAGCTTTTTCTTGGTGCTCTTGTTGCCAGATCTCATGATCGGCTTTGTGATATTTCAGGGTCTGCCCCAGCTCACTGTTGCCCTCAGTTTGAAGCTGGAGCTTCACTAGAGTTTCTGCCTTTACTGATGCATCTTTTGTCTATTGTCTTTATAAAGGTTGTAGGAAATATTGACTGGTATTTCTGGGCTGTATCCCTGCTTGCACCAAATCACTGTTCACTTATCTCCCTCTAAGAGGAGTGAATCAGCCTTGAATTTTTACTCTTAAAGACCAAAAGATGAGACTGAGGAGCTTTTCAGTAACCTTGAAAACACCCTTGGCTTATGGGATTATTACCTCTTGTTCAATATCCGCACTCCTTTAGGGAGGAGGATTTATCTTTTGTCTTTAGTCTCTGAGCTAAGAAATGTCATTACAGGAAAGGCATCAGTTCTTGGGATGATCACATCTCCCACATGTCATTCTGCAGTAAGTAGGTTCACCTGATGACAAGAAGGAACTTGTGCTGCCTCCACAACACACCCTCATTTTCCGCCCCCAAAGATGTCGCCTCAGGAGACTACCATATCACCTACCTACAAGAAGGGGAAAAGTGCAATCAACTCCTTGCTCTTGAACATCTCAGTGGCATCATAAATGAGAGCTGCTTCTACCTTTCATTTGGGGATGAACATTTATATCAACCTGTACAAAATCTTTAAGCGTTACTGCAGAAGACAGCTGAGTAATCTATAGATCTCTGTAAAGGTTTCCCAAAATGTTGTTCTGTGCATGACTGATATTCTGTAGGGTCTATGCTAGCTGCTACAACCAGGTTGATGACTGACGCCATATTGCTCCCAGCTCAAGTGCTTTGGCAAGCATTGTCTTTGTGTGCTGCCATTTCTTGTACAGTGACAGATGCTACCAAGTATCAGCAGGTGGTTTGGATTTTCCTTTTTACTCACCTTCCACTGACTCCCATTTCTGTTGCTGTGGTTCTGGCACATTTTAAACAGTCTCACTCTGCTTCTTTTGGCAAAGGCTTTGAACATTTGGTTGTAGAGAGAGAGAGAAAAAAGTACTTTTTTTCCCCCCAAACCTTCAAATAAGAGTAACAGTTTACCAGGCTCTGCTGTTCTATGTCCAGTATTTGATATTAGATGGATTTCATCCTTTGGAAGATTAAAAAATTCCCTTTTTTGGTACTTAACGTTTTTTCTTTCAAGTTACAAGAGGCTAGACGATGTAGCATGTTGTGTCTTACTTTCTAAAGAAGACTGTTTTGGCCATACAGCTCTGAATAGCCCATGAACTGCAAGCTACAACTGAAGATTGTCCGTGGGAGGGAGACCATCTCTGAGCTAGCACTGGCCAAGTACTTCATTCAGCCTCTTAGAGGCTCTGTGCCCACACCAAGAAGCTTCACAATAGCATTTTGACGGAAGCCAAATTACAGATCTTAAATGCTACAACTTTGGTTCCTCTTTCTGAATATCTTGACTAATTATCCTCAAAACTCAACTTTGCACACATTTCTTCGTTCCTTACCATAGTCATCCCAGTACTTTTCAAGGAGTGGTAAGAGACATGAGTCCTTCCTTCTAAATCTGTTTCTTTTGTATACTTTTTCTTTGGATTCAGGCTGTTGACAGTTGATCTGAATCTGTATCATTCTAAATAGCATAGTGTTGTACACCATGGTTACAGCAATCGCTCTTCCTAGCCTATTCCTCAAGCCTTCTTCCCCACCTCTTTTCAGAAGTCTCCCAGGAGACTGGACTTTATTGAGAGACGTTCATTTACTTTTATCATTTACAGAGCCTTTCATCTTGGAGTGGAGGGTCCAGATTTTACAGAGCTAGTCCTAATGGATGTGGAGGATAGAGACATCCCTTTAAGAAGCTAAAGATCTTTAATCACTAATATGATTTTAGGATGATAGTATCAGTGGTGATAATACCTTCACTTCAGCGGGGGGGATTATTTAATTTCTCTTTATCTTGAAGACACTCGTGTCCGTAAAGAGATTTTCCTGGCTTACATCATGGACTGGAACCACTACCAGTACAACTTCCTTTTCTTGAAAGTATTTGCTGTTCAGATACTTCAGATAATTGTGCTTCTAATGATAAATGAGTAAAACAGTTTGGTTCTTTATGGATCTCACTTCTCTTTTTCTTCCGTAGTTTGGGGCTCACCATGAATATGTGTATAGTACCTTCTCCGCCGTTATTTTCAGGCACTTGAAGGCTCAGGGTGCTACAGTAGTAGAGAGCATTTTTATCCAAGCTGGACTTAGATGGTGAAGGTTACTTATGGTACTCCATATGCCAGACTCCTGTAGATGGGAAGTCTGAGAGGACATTAAAAAGATTATCTTTAGTGGGGATTTCAAATCCATGCTCAACATTTTTGCATTTAAAAAAACCCCAATAGAAATAGAAGTTTGCACTTCCAGAACTTGTCTGGCTCTGAGGTCTTTATTCCCCATTTCTGAGTCAATTGCCTGTTGAATTTCTTTTGTCCAGTTCCGCTGCTTTTGAAGGTGTCCAGAAGGTTAAGGCAAGATGGTGCCAGATTAGCGTGGTCAAATTCATTGTGATCCAAAGATCTACGTTTTCTGTCAGTATAGCTTTTAGGTCTTTAAGCTATACTGCCTGAATTTGTATCAGAACGCACCTAGCCCCATATTTCCTATATCTCACAATTTGGACAAGTTCATGGGCACAGAGCAGATTTATTCCTTCCGTGTGTGAGATGTAAGAACATCTTACATGTGTGAGGTTTGGGAAAAGGTAGAGAGTGAAGTGAGTTGTATGGCTAGATTTCTGTTACCCACTGAAATTTCACTGCTTTTTATTTTGAAATTAAAAAAATAAAAGGAGGCATGAAGAGATTATCTGATAGTAATTTAATCCTTGCACCTTCTGGGGAAGATTGTATTTTTTCCCCACTTTGCCTACTTTTAGACTTAGAGGGTTAGTATTCTTTAAGTGTGTTCTACTTCTCCCGCTCATCTTCCTCCAGTGAGGCCTTAATCTGATTTTGGTATTTCATGAGGAAAGCCATTTAATTCTGGTCACCTTTTGCTTGCATCTTCAATGTTGACTATTACTCCTTCTGAAAAGTTTACAGAAATTCAAGACCAAATGTTAGGAAGCTCTACTTTCCTTACCTTTTTTCTGCAAGAAGGCTCTCTGCAAACCTGTCCCCTATTCCTTCCAGAAGTTATCCCTGAGTTTTCTTGAAGTTGACACAGTGGGAAATCATGTTGAAAAAAAGCTTTATTTCTGGTAGGTAGTTCTTTTTCTTTGTGGCTTAGAGGAAAACATAAGTCTTTGTTTCATAACCATGTTTCATAGGCAAGGTTCCATTTAAAACACATTTAACGAATGTTCTTCATGCAAATTACCAGCTAGCAATAATGGCTGAATATATATGCATACAACTTATTTTCTACCGGGAGCATACACAAATTATTTTGTTGTAACTACTGAATATTGGTGATCTCTCTAGTCATCTCTGTTAAGCTATTTCACCCATGTCTCGTTTTATGTTTTTTTCCTGTATCTCACAACCTTAATAAAAAGAAATACTAGTAAGGGTAATCTTCATCTGCGATAGTTAAATTACTAGTCGATAGCACCAAGAAGTTACATGATCAGTAATGGGCTGTGAAGTCATCTCCTGTGTTACAGGAGTCAAGTGTTTCATTCCTACACACCTTTAGATCTCTGTTGTGTCCAGAGGAATCATCTTGTGTGGATTTGCTTTGATTTCCTTATTGTTACTGCACCAGCTCATAGTCCGTCCTTGAAATAAAAAATGCAAACAAAGCAGTGTTGGCGCACATGGCAATTTACCTTTGGCACTGAATTTTTTTCAAAGGGCAAAAAATACTGACCATGCTTTAAAGGCTTAGTAGAAAGCATTCTGGTTATGTAAAGTAATAAAGTAATCATGACCCATTTTTCTAAACTGTGTAGTACATCTGAAATGGTCTTGCATCTTCTGTGGATTTTTAAAGAACGTTTTATTTGTCATTTTTCTTTTACCAAAGAAATCTGTCAAAAGTATAATGCCTTAACTGATGGCATTATTATTCAAATTGTTGTCTGAGCATTTAAAATGTTTAAGCTAAAACATTTAGTTGCTATGGTTACCCAGCTGAATCTGTAGGCAGATTCATTCGAAAAGTCTGTCTGTAAATGTTAGCATTTTCTGTGTGTACCTGTAAATTGCTATTACTGTTTTTTATGCACAGTCAGCTGAGTCCTCAAATCTGAATCTGTAAGGTTAGTCTTTACATAGTCCCTGTTCTTCCTAAACTAATTTTATACAATATGTTTTCATACTGTGCTTTTCCAAAATCACCCAAATAACTGGTAAATAATATTTTTTGAACAAAATAAAATAAAAGCAACTTTGAAACTTCAGATTTTGCCTTAAATCATCTCCCTTTTTTGCACAGCAATAAGATAGTATATGTATGTTTAATTTAAATACTGGGGAAAGTGACAGCATAGAAAATTCTGCCACTTTAATTTACAGTTGCGATACAGATAAGTAGTGTGGGTTTGGGTTGGTTTTTTTACAGACATTTAGAGACAAATCCTTTTCACGTTCTGTGGAGTGCAGGAACTTAGATGTTTAGTATGGTGCTGACTCTGAGGGAAAACCAACAAATGGTCTTCCAGTTCTTCTCCAGCTTTTCTGTGCATTTGCACTGCATCTGGCACCCCCTTTGGTCTGAATACATTTGGAACTATTTCACGTGATTGTGTTTTGCTTGGATTTTTTTTTATTTTCTATTTTATTTCTGAGATATGTTAAACAGAATGGTAACAAAATGTAATGAAATAAAAGTACTGCATTTTAGGATTTTAAGAATTCTTTGGACAGTACTTTGGATTTCATAGCATGAGGTAATGCCTCTTCTCCTAACAGGATGGGCCCGATAAACCAATAAATTCAAGTTCCTGTTGGTATAAGATTAATCAAAACAGTGAATGCTCAGGACTACTAAAAATGATAACAAATGTTTTAAAGAGCTTTTATATTTATGGAATCAATCCCAAAGAGACGCTTCATTATATTGGAAAGGGAATATCCTCTCTTTGGTAGTTGCTATGATGAGAACAGCTCTGGAGAAGAACACTGGCTTTACATTTTGCTTTTGAGGAATCATTTCTTTGCCTCAGTTCTATGTAATGAAATCAGAGGTGCTTGTTGACCATAAATTATAGGGTAAAGAAAGGGGAAAACTGCTGACAGTTCAGAAATTTATGAGAAGGAATTTGAAGTATACACAGTATCTGTTACTGCTCCTTTTTAATGTATTTTTTCAGTATACTTCACACATGGGAAATAAGTCAAGAGTGACCTACAATAGCATGGGCAGAAACCATTGAAGGTAAAAAAACCCAAACCAGCAAGAGAATACCAGCAGAAGCTGTACTGCATAATCACAGTTGGAACTGTGCAATAGAGTGCAAAATGAAACAGTGGGCAACCTAACTTTAATTTCCTGTACTTTAGTTAATATATTGAGTTATATTAAATGATTTCATGTAATTTTTAGTTTATATTTGGTTACTTTGAGCTTGATCAAATAAAGTGAAGAATTTCATTTTAATCCAAACAGATCTTGAGTATTTCTTTGACTCTTCCTCAGAATCAAAGCATTTTATTTAATTTAGCAGAAGACAGTTTTATTTTGCTAATGAATCGAATGCTTTTGAAACAAACACTTTTGCTGACCTTTTTATTTTAGTCTTGTTATGCTGCAGATTTGTCAAACTTCATTGAAGTGTCTTCATTGAAAAAATAGTAAACATTTGGCTTTATAGCTTATATTAAGATCTTTCACTTTATTTCATTTACTCTGATGAAGGAGTTGAAATACTCTCATTAAGTATGAAATTAGTGGCAGGCATTGACCACACTAAAAATTTTAATTCCAAAAGTCAGAGACTGAATTTTTCAGGTGTCCCGCAGAATCTTCCCTCTTTAAACTACAAGCAGGGGGACTTTTGGAGTTGAGATACTCTTGGGAACTCATAAAGCACTTCTGTGATTTTATGGATGTTTTTTTGTCTGAAGATTGCTAAACGGAAGTTCTGTTTTCTCTACGAATCTTCAACAGACTAAACAGCTGCATATGTGAGATCAGTTTTCCACTTTCAAATGCTTTACTTTTAATTTCAGTCTTGGTCATCATTGTCTCTGATGAATTTTCAGCAAACTTGTATTGATTTTGTGACTCTCTGATCATCTGACTTGGTTGACTTTCATCTTCTAGCTGTGCCAGAATTTTCTGGGTGTTCTGAAAGAGTAAAGCAGTCCTGTGAAATGTTAGTTTATCCTGAATCTTCAACTTCTCCAGCACTTAAGTCAAAATTTCCTAAAGGTGTAAGAGCCTTGAAGTCATTCTCATCCCTGAACGTAGCTTTGATTTCTTTAGCTTTTTCCTGAGTCTGTCTATCTTTAGAACTGGAAGACTGGCAAAATGTATTTATGCTTTACCTTGGTTTGTGTTTAATTAAGATGGGAGTAATTTCTCCTGTAATTAGACGTTTGCATTTGAAGTTTTCTTGTCTCTTCTTGAGCTGTGAAAAATAAAAGCAGAAAGATTCTGCTACCTCATGTTTCCAAGTTTCTCACTATTAAATCATCATTAGATATTTGAAAATGGAGTTTATTTGATAAGCTTATCATTCTCTGCTTACTGGATTGTAATGCTGCTGTTGTTTTTGTCCCTTGCAGAATTCAACATGGTTTTACTTTTGTTTACTTGCCTATGTGCTAGGAATCTTCTTGTTGACTGCCTTTTCTGTGTTACCTAGTTAACAAACTTGTGGCACAGATGACTAGGAGTTATGTACATGCCCTTAAGGGTCAGAATTTTTGTTTAAGGAATCATATCAGTAACTGCAAAATAATAATTGGAACAGAATTTATGGGACTACTTTAATGATTCAAAAAATGTTTTACCACACATGGCAGTGATTTTAAAAAAGAACACGGAAACACAATTCATGGAGTTAATACTTAAGTTTTCAAACACTAGCTTGTAATATTCAGGAATTTCTATGCTAATATTGGCCAGCTTTAAGTCAAGAGTTTCATATAGCCAAACAGGCTACATGTAACTTTTAAAAATTAATAATAGTATTAACATACATTTATAGATTTGTGGTTTTGCACAAAGTTTTTTTTAAAAGAGTTTGCCGTAGGCCGTTTTTATAAACCTCCTAATTTGCATGGATTAATTTTGAATGTACAAGTGTACTTGTGTGTAAGAATTAATCTTTTTCTACTTTCCTGTCAGTGAGTTCCCTAGGTTAATTTACCATCCAGAAACACTTACTAACATGCTAGCAGGATACATACTGTGTATTTCTTACCTCTTTAACACTATGTAAAGTGTTTGTGTGTTACATGTTGTTCAGTTTCTACTTCACCTGCTATTTGTAGTCTTGACAAGAAACCAAAGTAGTGTTGAATACAAAGAACAGAGAACCTAATTCCATATTGAAAATTTTTTTAAGGTTGCTTTGGTTGGGGTTTTTTAATCACACTATACTACTGTTCGAGTGTATATTAAGATGTGAAGGGTTTGTGTTTGCAAACTCTGCTAGGCTGTGTCATCCTGCAGAATAAGTTTTGTTATCTTCGTTCAGGTGAAGCTAAGTTGGCTCTTAATGTATTTAGCTATGTGAAGCAACTGCATTATCAATAGAAGAATTGGGCTAAGTCAGACTGGCTCCTAATAAGGCCAAGTAACTGGAGTTAAAGTCGTTATCACACTGGTATTAAGGATCTTGATGTATTAATCCTGCAGTGAAAAAAAAGTCTAGAAAGTTTTACTGGCAAGCAATTACAGACTGTACAGTTTCAGTAGAGCTTCTGCCAGCAAAATGTAATGTAGATTAGGATGGATATCCAAGCAGGAGAATTTATAAAAATATGCTAATGTGTTCAGCCAGTTCTGTGTGTATTGGCACAATTTCATTCTTTCTAAAAGGCATAAAATCCTTACAAAGAATCTATCAAACTATTGTCTATATAGCTGTCTGTATCTATCTCCAGTTATTTGTTATTCTGTGCTAGGTAGATACGTACATGGATTATTCATGGCTAATAAAGCTCAGTAGTCTCTGTAACACTAAAATTAATGATAATAATGAGAATTTGGAATTCTGTGACATAGTCTACTTGCAATTGTGAGCTAGAACTGATTAAAGTCACAGTATGATTAAAACCCTTCCAAAACCTTATAATTGTTTTATTTTTAAATAATCAGAAAATTAATTCCTTTCTTAAGGGTGTAGAAAGCAATAATCCCAAGTGGTGGTATGATGATACGATTTATGATGGACATGCCCTTTGTTGCATTTTGAATGATAGATATACAATGGAGCAGTAACTAGAAAATAATTCTTATAATGTCTTTTATGGACCTCACTGAAAATATTTAAGAACGTAGTTAAAACACAACAGTTGAAAAATAATGAGTTGTATATTCACTGATTATCTAACTACCTACTATTTAATTTGAGCAGCACCGAGTAGCTACTGTCCATCCGTGCATGTTGCTAGCAATTAGTGAGTTTGCACGGTGATGTTGAGAGTCACAGCTAAGGAAAAATTATTCAACATGTCACCTTATTCTTAGATTTTAACTGTAATTGTTCAGCATATCCACCATCTGTCCGAGTGACTCATGCCTCTGGCTGTACTTCTGCCAAAGTAAAGATTTTGGACAGTCATGAAAGTATTCATAACAAAAATGTCAAGTGTTACGAAGTGAAAAATGAGATGAGCTTTGAGTTATCCATCCTTTTTTATGTCTTCTTTACTTTTTTAATAGATTTAATTTATTAAAAACATACTGTTCAAATTGTTTATTAGTTGATATTAGTTGAGTTGGAATAGTCTGTTATGCTTCCATGCCACACATCAGAAAGCACATAAATATATGGATATATCTCTTGCTGACTATAAATATACATATTAGTTACGGGTTGGCTGTTGGACATTATGGCTAATGAAGGAGCCAACACTTAATTTCTTCTCTGCTGCATAATGGAGAATAATAGAATCATTTAAGTTGGAAAAGACCTTTAAAATCATCGAGGCCAACCATTAACCTGGCACTGCCAAGTCCACCACTAAACCATGTCCCCAAGCACCACATCTACATGTCCTTTAAATACCTCCAGGGATGGTGACTCAGCCACTTCCCTGGGCAGCCTGTCCCAATGCCTGACAACCCTTTCAGTGAAGAAATTTTTCCTAATATCCAATCTAAACCTCCCCTGGTGCAACTTGAGGCCATTTCCTCTTGTCTTGTCACTTGTTACTTGGGAGAAGAGACCAACACCCACCTCACTACAGCCCCTTTCAGGCAGTTGTAGAGAGCGATCAGGTCTCCCCTCAGCCTCCTTTTCTCCAGGCTAAACAGCTCCAGTTCCCTCAGCCGCTCCTCATAAGACTTGTGCTCTAGACCCTTCACCAGCTTCATTGCTGGTTGCTTACAATAATTATAAAATTCAAAATATATAGAATAATATAATAATAATATATGAACCCTTATTATTATGATTCAGGGTTTTTTTCTACAGGATGATATCACCTAAAGATCCCACTCAATTTACAGCCTGTTGTGCTTGGTCAAGTATCAATATGAACTACAAAAAATAGATTGTCAACTGGAAACTCTATTTTGCCATTTTAAGTCAGACCTTGAGAATTTTAGGACGTGTAAATGTCTTTTGTCTGACTGCCATCTCCAGGCTATCGTCTAGAACAAAGAATCCAACGTAGGCTTCATACCTGCAAGCACATCTCTTGCCTATCTGTAGTCTTGTTCAGCTCATTAGGTCACTTAAAATTCCCACAAGTTACAGCCATTGGGAATATTTTCTGTGTTTGTTTTCATCTAAGGGTTTTGTTCTGCGTTGAAGGTTTAGTCCATTCAAAAGGAAGGCCTCTTCTAACAACAACAGGGTCTCTGTCGGAGACGACATGATTCTGGCTTGTGCCGTGTTAATTCTGTTCTCAAAGAGATGAATTTGAGGCAGCAGCAGTACAAAACCACCTCTTCCTATGTTTTTACCAGCACCTTATCATTTTGATGTTATAATTAAACCCACAGTCTTAATTTGTAGACTTACAAAAGCTGAATGTCTTAATTCTGTCTTTTATTGTGTCAGGCTATGTTTGATGCTTTGTCCAATCTCCCTGAGTGGTATGGTATAAAAGAAATGCAAGCAAATTGGATAGGTAACTGCGTTGGATGCTATCTTGACTTCTTGCTAAAGGTAAGTTAGAAATTTCAATACTGCTATCTTGGTTGGGCTAACCGCAACCCCTGAAATGTGTGAATGTGTGAAATGAGAATGGGTTTTCAGATCTAAAAACCTTGAAACCTACTAAGAGGTTATTATGTGTTTATGCCCTCACCAACACAGATTCCCCAAGAAGACCACTTGTGGGTTGAAGAGATACTCCCTGCTGTCCTCCTTAGGAAAGGGTTTGTGTGTTCAAGCACAACATTGGATGCAAGCTGGCTGTGTGTTTTTATGCCAAAATACATGCCAGCTCATAAGCATTCCTGAAAGCCAGGATATTTAGGGGAGCAGTGCCAAGAGCAGTATCAAGAGGTACTGCACACGTCAGCTGGGATCTGGCTGGGCTTCTGCTCCTCTGCACAGCATCTTCTCTGTCAGACCCAGGCTGACCTCAGGCAAGCCCCTTTGCTTAGATTTGTTTATTATTTCATGTACTACATCCAGTAATTAAAATAATGAAAACCACACAGGTAGTGATGGACCTACAGAGAAGTCTAGATAGAAAAGAGAGGAAGGAAAAAAAAACCTGAAGAAAATTATAATCATCTATAGAAGGACTTCAGATTTCCCCATTTTCCCCAAGAGATGCAAAAGGCTTCTTGAATACAATAGTGACAGACAAGATTTTCAGAGACCTGATGGAATATCAGCCCTTGTGCTTCAAAGCTTTATTGTGCTTAATTATGCTGGTGTAAGATTTTAAAAGTGACTTCTTATTTTAAAATACTGAACGTTTGGGAACTTCAGAATGAGACAGCTTAAACTTTCTTAATACCTCTGAACTGGACACTGCTAGAAGGTGCATTTTTGTATTTAAGTCATTTTTATCAATTGTTTCTGAAAATGTATATCAATACCTGTTGTAGAAAAATCTCATTCTTAGACCTCCATACACTCCACAGTTATTTGATATAAAGCCTGTTGATAGTGCCAGGTGGTAATTCTTAAGCACCTTTCTAAGTTTATTTACTCATATTTTATGTCCAGTTGTTTTGATGTTGTGCCACCTTTTATTATTTTATAATAATAAGTTTATAAGTTGCAGCATTGACTTCATCAGAGAAGTGTGGTGGAAAGCCTGGTGTATTGGGTCTGGCTGAGATGGAATTAATTCTCCCCATAGCAGCCCTCACAGTGCTGTGCTCTGCATTGGTAGCTGGAAAGGTGTTGATAACACACCAGTGTTTTGGCTACTGCTGAGCAGTGCTGG
>JANZLQ010000009.1:9007000-9081332 GCA_026212715.1 Elanus axillaris | reverse complement strand
TGTCCAACTGAGGAGGGGGAGTGATAGAGCGGCTTTGGTGGGCACCTGGCGTCCAGCCAGGGTCAACCCATCACACCTGGTAGCTGAAAAATCATACATTCTTTTTAGATTTCAGAGCTTACATCTTATTTCTGTTTCTTGGAAACAGGGCATGTATATTAAAAGTGAATAGAAGGATTCCAAGTTACTTAACCAAGGTTTAAATCTGTCTCAGTAGCACAACATAATATAGCATAGGATTTTTGAAAAAAAACTTTATAGGTGTATCTGGATAAACTGAGGCAAGACCGTAAAGCAACTTTCTCAAGGTCTTAAAAGTAAATTTTTTCAAGGTTTGATTCGGATAACTCACATTGGGAACGCATCTGGCTTTGATATTCAGAAATGTGTATTTCTACAGGGTGATGTAGATTTGTTAGCTGCCTAAAAAGGAAGGGGAATGTAAAACCACTGCACTTCCAGTGGGAATTTTCCTGCTCTTTTTCAGGTTAATGATGAAGTAACAGGAGAAAAGCTAGCAGCTTACACCTATACGCCTGAAGCCATCTACGGAGCTTCCCATTTATATATCTTACCAACTCACAGACTGCTACATGGGAATAGCAGTCTCAAGGAAGTCTTTCAGAGGGAGTTCGTCCCAGGGAAAGGTGATATTTTTCTCTTACTGCATTTTGTTGTAAAAGACTTAACAATTGTAGAGAATGTAGAGATGATGTGTGTCAAGCTGAGCAGGAGCTGTTCCTGTTGAGAGGGAACAGGTCTTTTGATTCTTGGTGTATGTCAGACAGTACCCCATCAGCCTGTCCTGGCTTCAGGTGTAGTACAAGCAGCTACATTAGAATTCTTCCTTTTACCATGGCTGTAACACTTCATAGTATGTAAAAGCAATGGAACAGATTCTTGTTTCGTCATGTATCAGAGGTGAGCAGTCCAACTCTGTGTCAGCCCATTGGAAAGTCTCACGGCTGTATGGTAATTTGTCATTAGCACAAAGACAGCAGAACCAACTCTTGCACCAGTAATGATATCTTCCTGTGGTAGGGAATATAAAGAGGGCAATAGATCACCAATACATAGCGAAGTGGATCATTGATAGATAGCAAAATAATGCTCTGCTGTGCAGATCCTTAGCTAATACAAGACTCTAATGGAATAAATTCAGAGTATCCCTCTGGCAGGTCATGACTTGTACAGAGGATATCAATAAGTGGTAATTCTTTAATGGGTGTTAACTGGTTTCCTGAAGACTCCTACCACCAATTCTGCCTGTATTTAACATCCCTGGCCTACTACTTTTTTGTGTTTGGAAAACCTGAAAATTACAAGGGTAAATACAGTGTATACTGAGTATTTTTTGTTTCCACTTCAGGCTGGTGTTGAATATTTATTTTTTTCCTCACTGGTAAAGTTGAGGCTTCATTGACCATATAACATCTGATGTCAACAGCAATGAAGCAGGAAATCGTGTAGGAAATTGTCATGGTTGCACAGAACCTACTTTATTTTCAAGTGCTTCATTTCTGTAACCTTAAAAAAAAGTTTGTTTGCTAGCAAAAAACTGGAGCCTGAATGTGTTGAGTATGTAGAGCCCTTGTCTTGGAGCTGAGCAAAGCTTGGAGAATGTTAAGGAACAAAGGAACAAATTTGCAATTCTTATAGTTCAGCCAAATCGAAGCACTAACCGCAGAAGTGCACGACTATGCATGTGCCTGTGTCTTTGTTGGGTCTTGTGCTTTAATCCAAACCACACAAGTGCAAAATTTGTTTTTAGTAAGGACAGCAGTATATTTTTTTATATTGTTTTTACATGGAAGTAATTGGAAAGGCTTTTTTGTGTCTGTTAACAATAAACTTTACCTTCTGGTTGAGATAAAGAAACTCTCATTGGAATAATGACAGCCATAAGTCCTTGAAAAAAAGGCACAGTTCCAGAATTGTAACTCTGGTATTGTTGTGTACTCCTGCTACTTGCAAATACACTTATATGCATTCTTATATGCGGTTGAAATTGGCTGATATTTCTCACTATTTCTTAAGCCTTTCAAAGGCACAGACTGGTATTTTTCAAAGAAGAGAACATAAAGGAGAAGAATTTCTACATGGACTTTCAGATTTGCATTTCAGCCATGGTACATATGAAGGGCCAACAATGGCATTTAAGTAAGAAGAAATTTTGGATGGCCTTGAATAGACCATATTTTCACATTAACCAAGATTTTTTTAAAAAAAAAATCACCAGTAACATCAAAATTTTAATTTAATTAATTGTGATTGTCTTCTTTTCAACGGAGATAGTCTTGTAACTCCCTTTTTTGACTGTGTTGTCAATTAAGTAAGTTGGAGGGTAGGTTTTTATGTTTTCTAGGAGAGGAAAAAAAAAAAGCTGTTATGTGGCAAAGTAAGTTAAAGTTCTAATACCTTTACTCTTGGAGTACAGCTCTGTATTTCAGGCTATTACTATTTAAATAGAGGTGAGCAGCCAGTTTTCAAACATTGAAGTTTTTAGCCTAGAAAAATTTATGTTAATTTAGAATCTGGTAAGTCTTCTAGTTTTGACAGCATGAGGTGTCTGAGATTTGACCCTTACGTTGCTATTATCTCATTATAACACTATGCGTACATTCTTTTACATTTGTAACTCTAATACCATCTCTAGGGCTGTTGTAATAATGATGTGAGCAAATGAGCACAAGAAGGAGTGCCTTCATAAACTGGAGTTACTATTTTGGGTTCTATCATAAAATTATTGCTGGGTGGAAGAGAGAAGTTAT
Organism: Elanus axillaris; assembly: GCA_026212715.1. Lineage (NCBI taxonomy): Eukaryota > Metazoa > Chordata > Aves > Accipitriformes > Accipitridae > Elanus > Elanus axillaris. Next base: position 9,078,561 of record JANZLQ010000009.1, on the reverse strand, counting down.
TTTTAAAAGCAAACTATCCTACCCACTCAGCTTCCTGTTCATGAGGCTTTTTGGGTAGTTGCTTTTAAAGAGTGAAATGATTACTTTTGTACTTTTGTACTTTTTTTTTTTTTAACAGAGGAGGAAAGCTGTGTGCAGTGGTTTGAATGTGAGAAATTTTCTCTAGAATCTGGATATCTCGGACACCTGAAATTTCAAAAAGTAGTAATCAGAAATAAGAAAATATATCGCTTGTGTTAAGAATAGTGATGAGATATAGTAGCCCTGTTCTCTAAAATGCTGGTACTTTATTTCAAGCAGTTTTATGCATTGCAATACAAGCCTAAGCTATCTGTATTTTAATTATTTTGATTATCGTCAACTTAAAGGCGCTGAAAAAGTTGGAAACAGGCCCAAATTGAGATCTGGGGTTTGAATCCTCAGAAATTGGAGCATTCAGGTTTGATTTTCTTCTTGCTGAGCCACTCAAGCTACACATTGTAAATCAATTTCAGTTTATCACAGTTCTCGCCCTTGATTCTCTCCTCTCTCCCCTTCCGTGTAGACATTGGGTTCCTCATGTCTAATATAAATATGAATATTCTGTTTGGAGATCAATAGGTTGTTTAGGTTGTTTTGGGTTTTGGCTTGTTTTTTTTTTACTGGTCAATATTTCTCATGCTTTGTAGTTCTTCTGTAAGAAAGCAAATCATAAGCATAGGATATATGCTCGCCTTCGGTTTCATCTGAATAACTGGATTTTTTTTTTTGCATAATTGTGTAATTATGTATGCTAGTATATAATTCAGGGCTTGCTAGAGCCAATTCATACAGCTTTGCAGCAGGCCTGCATTTTGGTCAACAAATCAATTTTTTTTATTACAATCCAAATCTTACTTTGGCTTTTTTCAGGTGTTTGTTATGTTTTCTAATCATGAAAATGTATCAGTCCGACTTATTGAAGATTTTTATATGTCTGAGCTTTTTAGAAATGTGATTAGGCTTTTCATTTTTGTTCTTTTTTAAACAAAATTGTAATTCAAATTTCATGCATGTTTAAGATAAACTGAGTTCTAACAGTAAGTAACGTTCTTAGCGTATCTTCTGTCATATTTTGCTTACCGTGTTCGTTACATTTGTTTTCAGACTCACTCACTTCAGTGACAGCTGTGAATTTGCTTACCGATCAGGAGATTCCTGTAGTCATTTCAGCAAAAACGAATTTTGAAAATTTGCTGGATACTAAAATAGGTATGTGACATTTAATGTATAAGTAGAATAGTACAGTTTTCAGTTGCTGTGTTGGAGCATGAGATACCATTGCAGTAAATCTTTGAACACAGTGGCTCTCTTCTCCACTTTGGAACTGTTCTTCTTTCCTGTTCTTCACTAGTGGAGAAGGCAGGGAAAAGTAGCTATGTGGGATCTGTCTGGGGGAAGAGATTTACAGGATGATAAATTTTAATGGAAACATTATAAAATTAGTATGTTTAATGAGCTAAATTTGAGGATCTGCATATCTTAAGAGGATCGGTTACTTACAGTGCATGCGTATTTGGCTGTCTCTCACCATCCTTAATTGAAACAGAACTGTACCGTTGTTTGACATAAATATTTTGCAAACAACCCAAACTTTCAGCTTTTTTTATGTCTTATTTTTACATAAATGATGTGCATCCTTACAGAGAAATGTTTCAGGCAGTAAATGTACAAAACTGCCAAGTTTGATTTTTATCTGGTAATATTTGTGTTGAGGTCAGTAAAATAATTCAGAATAGGTAACAGTTCTGCTCAGGTAGTTATCTTTAATCTGCACCCCCCGAGCTTTTTTGTTTAATCTTGTGTTTTGCTGTGGTCTCATCTCAGCTGCATTGAGCAGGCAAAGTTCTGTGCCAGTCCTAATAGAAAATAGTTATCTCTTCTTCCCCCTTCCACTACCTCCCTTAACCTGTAACTCCCTTTTGTTGCCTCCCTGTTGATGATACTTCTTTCCTGCCCTGGAGCTGCTGCTTGCTTTTCTACACCACTGCCAATATTGGTTGTACCCACACAACAGCGGGACTGAATAAAACCAGCTGATGGTGCAAAAATCTCTTGGATGACCCTCACAAGGCTGATGGAAATTACCCACTTGGGCTGTATACCTTACTTAACAACATGCTTGCATCTTACACTTTAGAAATTAATCTGGTTTTGAGACCCAGACTCTTTCCTCATGTAAGAGAAGCCAAATAATTGAGATACGTAATCTTATTTTTCATTGAAAGCTTCCAGCTGGCACACTGGCATGTCCCTTGGCCTTATGTCTGTTGGAAACAGCCCAGCTCTTCCCGAGAGGTTCTGGATGCCAGCTGTTGAGCTTTGTGAATGTACATTAATAGCAGCATCTTTTCAAAAGGAGGAGGACCAGAAAGTGGGACCCACTTTTTGAAGAGCATATTGTGAAGCCACCTGTTGCAGGCTGCAGGGCTCTGACAAATTAAGATACATACATTATTCTATAATGGGGCCTTGAAACGGCCGGAGCGTACATCTGCTGGAAAGATAAAATAGCAATTCTGTATTTCGCTAGTTAAGGAGTTACTTGTCACAAGGGAGTTCTGCTTGGTTTTCTTTAGTTGTCTGCTTCCAAACTTCCATGTATTGACAGAGCTAACATATAGCAGGCATTTCATTGCCTGAACAAAGACAATTGTTACACTGGTTTTGAATGAAGTAGTTTGTATGTTAATAATTCTAATGCGCTCAGCAATATTTGAAAATTTTTGTCTGTAGTTTTCACCGACTTAATGTTGGCACTGGCTTGTCGGAATAAATTTCTTTGTCTTTTCAAGATGACAGCAATTGTGCAAGATTGTTCAAAATGTTAAATCATCACTGAAAAGAAAAAATGTGCAGAAAGATGTATCTCTCTGTGGAAGTAAAAAATCTGTTGTTATCTCAGTGTTATTTCAGAATACATGTGATAATGAAGTTAAGAAATTTCTTAACTCACCCTGAAAGGTAGTCCTCCAAAGTCAAACTAAGATGTACGGCTGTCCCAAATAGTAAGATGCAAAGGGAAAGATAGCATCAGAGACCTTACGTACTATGACTTCTATAACTGACGGGAGCAGCAGTAGGACGTGCTCTCAGTAATTATATTCTGAACAGAAAATTGATGTTATTTGAATTGTTTTCCTGACTTTATAAACAAATCATGTTGTTCATAATAATTTAAAGGGATAGTAATGTTAGAGACTTGTGTTGTGGTACGTTTTAATAAACTATGAAATTAGAAAGAGATTGAATTTACTATTGAAACAAGAAGACTGTCTTGGCTGCTTTTTTGTAATTGTTTCTCATATTAGAAAATAGAATTAAAATCTGTATTATTTAAATATATAACTGTATTGAAAATTTTATTCTTTATCCAAATTTTGTAGTTTTATTTTTAGGCTTTTTTGGAACCATCAAATTTTCAGCCTTTTCTGAGGTAGGATATTGATGAACAATTGGATTACAGAGAAACCGAGAAAATGTGTCTGTAATTATTGCTGCTTGAATTTCACTGCTTGAAGAACATGAAAACTTTTTTATTGTTCTTAGATTTTTAAACTCCTTTGGGCAAACGTAAGTCATTATAGAGAGAACATCATAGAAATAATACATATTATCCTCAAACTGATGATTGCTATCCATGTTAGTCAATCCCAGAACCATTTATTTTTTCTCGCCTCCTAGGAATTCCTAGTACTAGTGCAGAAGATGCTGCAGTAGCTAAGAATCTGGGCATTTCTTTCACTGAAGTCATTGAGACATTGCCAAATGGTTTGGAGAAAGTCATTAATTCTGCAGAGGTGGGTACACAAGTATGGAGTTCTTTCCAACTTACAATAACAATGCAAACTAAATGTGTTTTCTCAGGAGTGCCAAATACTTTGTATGATTAAAGGGGATTTTTTTTTATTTAAAATTTTATTTGAAAGAATCAAGCCAGGCTTACGCTACCAAACTTCTAGGAATAATATTATGATGAAATATGCTGGCTCTTCTGTAGCAATAAACTGAGTTTTTTTCCTTATTTACATGGGAGGAAGGTACAGTATTGGTCTGAGTTTTATAATGGAAACTGAATAATTAAACCCATGTTAAAAGTTGATTCTTATTTCATCATCTCAATAGATTTTTAAGCTAAATATTAACATACTAATCCTTTTCCCACATACTCACTGAAATGTGATGTAAGCCTTTATGGTAACATACCTGCCTGAAATGACATAAAAATCTTGTCTTGAGATAAGATATATATGGTGTTATAGTTCAAATGCAAAAAATGCATTTGATAGCAGACACAAAGCTCAAATTCTGTTACATTAAAGGTAGAGTCTAAGTGGTTCAGATGTATATGGAAGCAAGAATAGAAAAACCTAAAATGAACACAGGAGAATGAAAGCTGTTTTACCATTTGCATTTCCTCAGTCTCTACCTTGTGTTGGTGATACTCTGGAAGTTTCATCATACAGCAGTTGATTAAAATAACAGTAATAAATGCAAATAATCTGCCAATAAAGGCTGAAGAGGCCTACAAGACACTTTCTTAGCCTTGTTCTATTCAAACCATCAAGAACATTATCCCTTGAGCAAGAAGGGTTAAACGAGTAGCTGATATACGTCAATAGTCTCTTTGGTAGGAGGATGTTAAGCAGTGGGAAGGGGGAAATTAATATGAGGCTCATAAACTTTGACTCTTAGAAATTGCATTTGTGACTTTTTCTGGCTGTTCTTGCATTTTCACTGACAGCAAGTATAATTTTTTCTTTCTTCGTCTGTTTCTCTTTTTTTTTTTTTTTTAATCAGATCACAGGCATGACTCGGCAGGAGGCTTTAAAAGCTGTTACCCAGCAGGCCAAAAATAAAAGAGTAGGTGGAGACCTAACAAGTGACAAATTAAGAGACTGGTTAATATCTCGACAGCGATACTGGGGAACACCTATTCCTATCATTCACTGCCAGACGTGCGGCACTGTCCCTGTGCCTTATGAAGACTTACCTGTGGTGTTGCCCAATGTAAGCACCTTCACAGGAAAGGGAGCCTCACCTTTAGAAACAGCTGCAGAATGGGTGAACTGTTTCTGTCCCAGGTAAGCCAGTGCTGCGTTTGCTGCAGACTGGGAGAGATTGCTTTGTACCTGTCTGTTTCTTGTGCTCTTTCCCTAAGTGTTCAACTGACCACTCTGACATAGGATACTACTCCAAACTGATGTTTGGTCTGACCCAGTGTTGTCTTATCTTCCTTTTGACTGAAAAGCCATTCTATTTCAATGCAATACAGCATTATTTTACATTGGCCAAGTCTCTGCTTCTATGTACAGTTTAATTAAAATTCTCATTCTATATTAAAAAGCAGTTACAAGTGAAATTTCTTTTACATTATTCCCATTGAAAGAAAAACTTGCTGGTAGAGAAGGACCTGGGGCAGAGACAGAGTGAAGGAAAATATTAAGTGGTGATACTCTTGCAAACTTGCCTTGGCAAGCCAAGCTGAAGTATCAGGCAGACAGGCAGATACATGTTGCAGCTTAGTCATCGAGCCTGATCAGAGACTAAATATGCAGTTGGAAAACATTAAATATCCAGTCCCCATTTATTATGTATATTTATTACACATATACATATTTAAATTTACATGCAATTATAAATTGCATACATTTGTTACATATAGCCAGTGGTATTTATATACAAGTATGTCACAGATTGCAAAGTTTTGTTGAAATTAGAATAATGCCATTGTTTTCACAGTAAGACTTTTAAAGAGGAATCATTTACAACAAGTGGAAGTTTATTAAATGTGATTATTTGCTCCTACAAACAATTTATATTGAGGAGAAATTAGCAGAAAGTAACCTGAGCTTCTAAAATTTATTTTAAAATTGTTTCTCAGGGCTTCCAGTATAACTCCAAGCAAAAATTGATTTGCTGTAATCACAAATTTAAATTTTGCTACAAGGTCTGGGAGAGATTTGCTACATCTTAATGAAAGCTGAAATTAAACTAAGTTCATTTTTTCTAGAGATGATAAATGGAATCTGCAAAGACCTTTTTGTACAGACAATCAGTGAGAGGCAACCACCTGCTCCTTCTGCTAAATATTTATAAAATGATTTGTCTGCTGGTACCTAACGAGTGTGATATATATTCAGTACCCATTAACTTTATGGCAAATTATGCTTGTCTCTGCTTTAAGACTTGCTTAGTTTCTTTTAAAATGGCAACTCTAAAAAATTCCCAGAACATACAACTGAGAGGGCTGTCCAGTGCGGTGCCATCTTCTGCTGTTGCTGGATGCTGTAGCTGTTCAGGCTTCTTCTTGGTTTGCATTTTGTTTGGTTTGGGAGGGAGAGGGAAGGAGAGTCAGCTCTATTACTGATGTTGTTGGACTTTTTCTGAACATGTCACTTTTCTGACTGTTCAGACCCGTTCGGTTTTTAATCTAAATGTCTTTGTGGCCACTCTGTACACGGTTGGTTTTTTCCAAGCTCGTCACTTAATCTGAAAAGAGTTTTTCTCCTCCTCTCTTGCTCAGGTGTAAGGCAGCAGCACGGCGAGAAGCTGATACCATGGACACATTTGTTGATTCCTCTTGGTACTACCTGAGGTACACGGACCCTCACAACAGGGACAGGTGAGGGCTGCAGGCACAGGGCCGTCGCGGGGCAAGCCCGCTTCACGGAACAGAAGGGACAGAAGAGCCCAGACACTCTGGTGTTTCTAGCTTCTACCTGCCTTTGCAGAAAGTGGCGAAACCCCTGTGCTGCCATCTTTTTGTGCCTGCCCTCTGGCTTGAGTGCTGTGCAGGGCAGACCTGGAACTGCTCTAAAAACGTGGCATGTGGTTGCTCCCGTGGCAGGAGATCTACAGGAGCAGGATCTGTAGGCACAACTCTGTGAGCTACAGGGCGAGGAGCAGAAGTTTGCACGGAAGGGCTTTATGAGGCAGGTCACAGAGGGAAAGTTCAGCTGAGGAACTAAAGATAGTCCATAGTGGAGGGTGCCATCAAGAATGACGGCCAGCCATGCCTCTCTCTGAGACTGTGGTAAGTTGCGTGGAGTGTGTACCCTCCCCTGCAGTACACTGAGCAGTTCAGTGCGTGGACAGACCGTGATTTTCCGCCAGCAAGAAGAGGAGCACTGGTGTGACATCCAGCTGCCAAGAATGGCACCTCCATTTCTGTCCTTTTTAATTCTGGTAACTCTGGTAGTTCCTCAGGTGCAGACCTAACACGAAGTAGCATTGCAGCAAGCTCCTGCTGTGTTGGCACTTCTACTATATGCATAATTAATGAAAGGAGATTTTTTTCATGTGCTGTGTATTAGTGGCTGCAGTGTGGAGAACATGGGAAGATAGATGTATTTATTTAGCTGTTTTTCTGCTTCATAGCCTGCCTGTAGTAGCACTGCTGATAGCACTGTTTTTTCCAAAGAGGAATTAGTGGAACAGCTCTACTACGTAGTCTGAGGAAGATAAAGAGATGCATTTTTAAGATATTGATACCACATGTAGGGCTGCTTGGGGAGTAACTTGTTTGTTTATTGTCCAGAGCAGTGTCTGGGTACATGCTACATACCAAGTTATTTAGTATAGCTAATTGAATAGCCAGTGTATAGCAACTGAGTGGGCCAATTAGTTTTTTTTTATATTGGCAGCACTGGTTTAGTTAAGCTAAAGAAAAATCTTGTGAACACTTGTGAACACTTTTATTTCACATTAATTTTAATTATTTTCTAGTGGTAGTATGAATTTATTATTAATATTACTAAGTTAGGCAGATTGCTTCCTCTCCAGTGACAGTTTGAAATATTTTTTTTGTGCATGGGCAAGAAGGGCTTTTCCAGAAGTTGAAGAAGAAATAGTCAAATGTAACACCCAGCTGTCAAAATAACAAAGCTTAGTGCAGATAAATCTGTTTTATATTGCACATATATATGGACTTATGCACTAGATCACTGCCTCTATTTGATTTATTTATTTGGGATTTTTAGCTAAGCTGCATATGTGTAAACCCGTTCTTTCTATAAGCCATATTTCACAGGTCTAGAATTTGGGAGAATTACTCGAATGTTTATTTTGGAACACTGTGAACAATTTATTTTTGATTTGTTCCACTAAAGACATGAATCCCAGATCCACAATTTGCTTCTGGGCTCATCTGTGAAGAAAAAAAGTGTTGCTGTTACAAAAATTACAGATGGAATAATCAAACAGACTGACAAAACAAGAAAATTTGCTAGAACAGGGCCATAAATCGTACATTAAAGAACATCTATACAGATGGTATTTTGCAGGTAGGAGCCCATCACAGCAGACATAACAATAGCTAGGGAAGCAGTAAGGAGTGCTAGGAAACCATGCAGGTGACCTCCAATGACACAGTAAATATGCTGTAAATGACAAATTTACTGTAAATTCATCAAGCATCCTTCAGTTAGAGTGCGATGACCCATCTGACTCTTCAGGATGTTTTGCAGCCTTAAACTGCTTCATTGCCCCCTAATGGCAACAGTGCAAACCTCCAACTAAAAAAAAGAACTGGTTTGGAGTGGGCATGTCTTGTGTCTTTCACTCCAATATATTTGTCTGTAAAACTTGATAAATACTGAAAAATTTAAAAGCTAGCTGCAGGGTATTCATTAAAAAAATTATTTAAAGAGCAAGCAAATATTTTCATCACTTTCTCAGGTAAAGTATGTGAAATCTTAGTTGCTTGCCTAAAATATAGGGAAATAATATTTTTGTGGATCTGCATCTCAGTGGAAATTAAATTTTTGTCTATAATAATCATATCAATTCTTTAAAATTAAAAAGATCTGATAGAAAAATAGAAGTTTTATTACAATATATTGCTGTCAGTAAACAGTGGCTACTTTAGTAGAGCTGATCTTTCTTTTCCACATTGTATTTTTTCTATAATTGTGCTTTTTCAGGCCTTTTAATAGTGACTTAGCAGACTACTGGATGCCCGTGGATTTGTACATCGGAGGAAAGGAGCATGCAGTTATGCACTTATTCTATGCGAGGTTTTTCAGCCATTTTTGCCATGATCTAAAGATGACAAAACACAAGTAAGCCTTATATATGTCTATAAAAATCTTGTCATATTTCATTTGACTAACAAGAGTGTTAGTGGACATTGTTATGATGGTAGAACATTACATTGAATAAGCCTGAATTTTCCTGCTTGTCAGTCTTGGCTAACTACTTGGTGTCTCACAGTCAGTTGCATTTTCTGTATGCATACCTACATAGCATTTTTATTACATGAGTATTAACTGGCTCAGAGCAGGTGATGAAATGCTGCTGTAGATTTTCAGCCTGCAAAAGCTTGCCTAAATGAGTAACTTCAGGCATTCTGAGCAGTGCTATTATTTCAAATTAGGTAACTTCCTGCAAGTAATACTATTAGTTTCAGTGGAACCATGCATATGTAGAAAACGAAGCACTGCTATAATTCACTGCAGTATTGGAGGTGAACAGTGCAAAACACTTCTCGGTAAGCAAAAGCAGTATAATTATCTGCTGTCAATTTTTTTTTTTTATTTAGTGACTGACTTTTCTATAATTAGTTTTAACTACTCTTATTGCTGATGCTGCTATACACTAATTCTTTATCCTCTGTTTTGGTAAGAGATAAAGTCTGAGGCAGGAAGGTGATTCATATGATGTTCTATTATTTGTCTTCTCAGTTAGGTTCCTAGCTTGACATCTCCATTTCCACTGAAATTCTGCCCTTCTTGTACCCTAAAATGCCATCACAGGACCGCCTCAGCTGAGAGGATCCTGGTGTCAGAGCAGTGAAATACTGCCCAGTGATCTGTCCTGTACTCCCATCAGCAGAGACATTTGAATAGATTGAGTCAAAATGAGTGATCCCATGAGAAGACCTGCCCAGTAATATCTCAGCTGGCAACTTGTATACATTCATTCTTTACTAGTATCCACTTTAAAAACTCTATGTTAAAGAGGAATCTATACATGGCACTGAGCTCTCTAGTTTTGCTACAAAACTAGAACTTAAGTAACTGTGTGCCAGAAAAAGACGGACTAGTTAGTGGAGCCAGCAGAATATTTCCCCAACTTATTTCATAATCATTTGATGAAAATAGGCAACATGTTTTCATTGCTCATTCTTGACTGCAAAATAGTTTGCAGTGAAGGCTGTATTTGAAATTTTGGTTATGGATGATCTGCGTACCTGTGTCTCACTCTGTTGTCTCCAGTTTGCATAGCTGCAGCAGGAAGGCTGTTTTCTTCTCTCAGGGAGTGGACCTCTTGAAGCAGACCCTTCCTCTCAGAGGCACTACTCCTTTAAGCAGATAATGTCAGAGCTTTCCCTTGCAAGCTATTTCAAGCTTATCAGTTCTACAAAAGACTGTTACAATCCTAATCTATCAGACATCTAGTGGAGTGGTAACACACAGCAGCAAAATGTTCTTTCGCTAGTCAAATTCTTCCACCTCCCAAAATGACATTAACTACTTAACTGGCTTAAGTATTGTCACTATAGAGTGGTATCACAAGGAAGGGGAGATTTGTTTGCAAAGTAAGTGGTCCACTCTGGTGTGCAAGAAAGTGAGCAGGCAAGGAAAGAGGCCAGCTTGGCTGAAAAGGGACCTACTGAGTGAGCTCAAGCACTAAAAGAAGTGCATGGAAAGTGGAAATAAGGATGGGCTATCCCTGGAGGAATGTGGAAGCATTGATTGGGTAGGCAGGGTGGAATTAGGAAAGGCCATAGCTCATCTAGAATTGAAACTGGTGAAGAATCTGAAGGTAGTGAGAAGGACTTCTGCAGATTGAAAAGAGCATCAAGGAAAACATTGGTCTGATGCAAAATCAGACAAAGAGCCTAGTAGCAAAGGACAATCTTTGCCTTGGATTTTGTTGTCAAGGTCCGTGCTTAGTGGGAGACTTTGAAGGAGAGAGGTACTACCCACTGTGGAGTAAGATTGAGTTAAGCATCAGTTAAGTAAACCAGACACGTACAAGTTCCAGGCACATGAAAGACAAGGTGACTAGTTGTTTAGCCACCGTGGATTTACCAAGAGGAAATTATGCCCAATTTGATCTGCTTTCCTTCTATGGTGAGATGATGCCCTCTGTGGATGAAGAGAGAGCTGTGCATGGCTTTTACCATGGCTTTAGCAAGACTCTGAACAATTTCTCCCATGGCATCCTTGTAGTCTGACTGGGGAGATACAGGCTGAATGGGTGGACTATGGCATTGACGGAAAAACTGTCTGGACCATCAGGCTTAAAGGGTCAGTGTTCAAAGTCTGACTGGCAGCTGCTTGCAAGTGGTATTCCTCAGAACTTGCTGCTGAGACCAATTCTCTTTAAAGTCTTCATCACCAGCCTGGGCAGTGCAACAAAGTGCTCACCCTCAGCAAGCTCATCGATCACTGGACACTGAGAGAAGCCGTTGATACTCTGGATGGCAGGGCTGCTATGCAGAGGAGTTTGGTGAGTTGGAGAAGCAAGTCTGAAGCGCTGACATGAATTTCAGGTACATGGAGCAGATTACCCACTATGTGGGGAAGATTATGACAGAGAAGGGCTTTAGAGAGGGGTGGTGAACACCAGGTTAGATGAGTCAGCAGTTGGTGTGAGGGTATACTGCACTGCATTAGCAAAACCATGTCCAGCTTTGGTTATCTCTGCTCATCACATGGGAAGGCATATCGGGCATATTGTGTCCAGTTTTGAGCTCCCCCCAGTGTGAGGGACATTGCCAAACCGAAGAGGATCTAGTGGAGGAGCACTAAGATAGTCAGGGGCTGGAGCTTTATGGCATATAAAGGAGAGGCTAAGGGAGTTGGCTGTGTTCACCATGGAGAAGAGAAGGCTAAGGAGGGAATGTAACTGCCGTCTACTGCTACCTGAAGGAGGTTTATAGAGAAGGCAGAACCAGACTCTTCTCAGACATGTACAGAGAAAGGAAAGGAGTAACAGTCACAGATTGCAGCAAGGTCCAGCTGGACAGAAGGAAAACAGTTTTGGCAGTGAAGGTGATCAGACTGGAACAGCTTGACCAGAGAGGTTGTGGGATCTCTGTCACTGGGTATTTCCAAAACTCATCTAGACAGGGCCCTCAGTAACCTGAAGTTAGGTCTGCTGTGAGAAAGGAGTTGGACCAAATGACTTCCAAAGGTCCCTTCCAGCCTATGTTATTTTAAGACTCTGTGATTCTGTAGCTGTATTGATTTGGAATGTGTTTCGTTCACACTGTACTGTGACAGAGCAGTAGCACAAAACTGTGTAGTGTAGACTGGGCTAAATATGGTAAATTGCAGAAGAAAACTCTAACTTCAATAAAAAAAAATGCTTAAGAAGCACTGACTGTCTAGTGCCAATAGCAGAGATCAGAATTGCTTTCTGTAGAAGTAGTTTGCAAGACTGTGGAGAATTCCTTTGACGCCATACACAATCTCAAGAACATTGCACGTGTGGAGAAACGTTAGAGCGTTGCCCCTAGGATCTGTGGTGTGTAATACTTATACATGTGCTCAAGACTCTAAGACGACTGTAACAAATTCATCATCACGCACAAAATTGCTTGCTTTAGCTCTGTGCAAGTTAAAGCATTAGGTGCTTTTAAGCCATGAAGTCAAATCAGGATTTTGTTTTGATATGGAAATCGCAACTCCTTTATAAATATTACCATGTGTTTTAAATGTTTTAGCGTTGGTCAGAAGCCACTTTTGATCAGTCTCCTGTTAAGACTGCTCAAGGGCTGGTCTGACAGATCTGAAAAGGGTGATTTGAAACAACAAGCTTATTGTTAGGAAGCTTAAAGTCATGGTGTCAAAGCCCACAGCTCAGAGGGAAAACATAAAAAAAGGTTTAAAAACACTGCCCTCTCGTGCATTTTCAGTCTTTCTCTAGTAGCTCAGGTCTTGTTCACTGATTAAATTAGTAAAATTCTGCTATATCAGTTAATGAGAGCTGCCACTATTTAAAGTGTTATCTAGTATCTTGATGTATTTTTGATTCCCCTATTAATCTGTATTAATTTTTCATTTTGATAGGTCTTCTTCATGGAAATGTCTGTTGTTTGGCATCTATCCTCTGCCTTCCAAATCCATTGAAATATTTCCTGATAGCCTTTAATTCTGTACTAATGGCTATTGATATAATAATGAGGTTGAAAACAAAAGTTAAAAATTCCATGGTTTTAGATTTTCAAAGCAATCTTTTCATAAAACAGGCATTTACAGACATCACACACGCTTTCATAGAAAATGTAGTGCTTGCAGGCATCTAAAATTGTAAAGGTGTCAATACAGTTTAAATATCCCCTGAAGATGGGGCATGATCTTTTACTATTTTTTTTTTTAATGCATTGAACTGGAGATGGTGGGAAATGTCACTCATTTCCTTAGTAATGTCAAGGCAGAATAAATGGCACCCTCTGGGTATTGGTACACGTGAGAACAAATTAAGACCAAATTGATGTCTTTTTGTTTTAGCAATCTGGTCTGTACGGTGCATCGGTTCTAGAATTAATTCACGAGCCTGTCAGCCCTCCCGGCTGTGACCACTGCTGGAAGAGGGGCCAGGTGGGCAGCTGGGGCCGGCAACCTCCTCATACGGTCCAGCTTAATCTGCCATGGCGAATGTGTGCCGACACTCGGTTGCGTCTGCTCAACCGTGTTACTGCAAGTACAAGTTACACGGAATTTGGCTCTTCCCTAGACTTTAGTAATTGGTTCTGTCTGATGAATAACTGGAAATAGGATCTAGCGCATTCTCCCTGAAGGATTGTAAAGCAATAAAAAAGTTTACTGTTGCCATTAAGTCAGCAGATCCAACTGATAGCAAATCTGTGAAGTAAGAAGGCAGTATTTTCACATAGCTGTGTTACAGAATAAAAGAAGATATGTGTGTGAGATAAATGGCTTACTCTGTGAAGGAAGGATGTTAGAGCTTCTCTGTGTTCATTAGGGACTTTATCATGGGTGTTGATTTTAAGTAAAAGCACTCAGCTATTAACTGTGTAAAATCTTGAAACATTCAATACTGTTTGGTCTTTTTTGTGCCTAAAATGATCAGCTTCCACATCCTTCAATCACTTCTGTTCTAGCCTTCCACAGGGTTGCCGGGTTGTTACAGCTAGACCTAACAGCAGGTTTCACAAGAACCTGAACTCAGCAGACAGTGACAGACCAAGGTCTTGTTTTCACTCCAGGGCACAGCATTGGGCTCTCTCGGTCTTTCTGCAGGTGCGGGGGGATGCAAATGCACACAGTCAGCTCCCTTGCTAGGACTATCCCTTCTTCCAGGTTCCCTGTTGATCACTGTTGCAGGCTCCACAGAGTCCTTCCAGCCAGGTCATTTGTAATTGGACTGAAAGTCCTGCAACTCCCCCAGCACGGAGCAGAGCGAAAAGCATGAGGATGTAGCAGTGAGCAGGAGATCCTGATCTGCCAGTCACGCTTCTCCGTGCATCTGTTGCGTGCTCCTGAATAGAGAGATTGGTCTATCATAGAAATGAACCTGTCTATGAATATTACTGAAAGGAAAAAGATGTATTACGCCCTTTGTGGCTAGCACAGCTGATCCTTCCCAGAGGTGTCAGGCAGACTTTGCAGGTGGGGTCCCATCCGACATACCATACGATCAAAAGCTGCACACAACTAAGGCCGCAGTGCCCATACTCCAGCATGGACACAAACAGACTTCATGGGCAGGTGAAGGCATATCTTGTTCCAGCATTCTCACAATCTGAAATGTTAAAGAGCACTCAAAGAAACTCAGGCTGTTTCTTTTTTTACTGTGCTGGAAATTGTCTGTCTGAACATAGCTTAATTTCCATCGCTCGCAGTGCTGTGGCTCAGGAGGTATTTATGACAGCAGGCCACGACCAGGTGCTGCAGTATTTTGATCAGAACTGCATCGTACCTGATGTGCTGCGGTGTCTTGGCAGTTCCCCTTCCGCAGCCAAGAAATGCATCGCTCTCTTCGAAGGGGAATGTTTTAGGTGTGCGGTTTTATAAATGTAAATTAAAGTGTAACTCTGCCTGTGAGCATAAGATGGAGCCACAGGACTGGCAAAATCACTGCACTTCAGGAGAAACTCAGTACTGGGCTCAGTTTGTTTCCGAGCCCTGTGTTTATTAGATGGGCTCTGGCTTTCTCCTTTTGGGCATGTCTCCATTCTCCTGCGGTTTCTGACTAGGAATACGTGGGGTTTTTTTCCCCATACTTGGTAATGTATTTTTTATTGCATTTTTGTAGCCTCTGTCAGCATAAACAAAAATAGGAAATGCTCATTCCTGCATTCAGCTTTTAATAACTTGGCGTGTGATCTGAACTAACTCTTTGTCATTAAAAATAAGTGTTCCTTGAAAAATCACTTCCACTGGAGAACCCTATCTGATTTGGATGTTCTGGCTACCTCATTAGCTTTATTTTAGATAGCGACAAGTGTAGCTATTTTAATAACTGTTTGAGATCTTAAACAAACTGAAGTACTGAATGGTAGGGGGGAAATTTCATTTTCTTTTTCCTCGGTGGAATGTCTTTAGTTTGTAGAAGAAACTTATCCCGAACAGTTATGTCCTGAAGCATTTTTCCACCATTTGTTGACAATAGGATTACAAGATTTTTGTTGCTGATTTTCATCTTCTAGTTCGCTTGGATAAATTGAGATAATAATTTGAGATTTTAGATAGTTATTGCCTCCTGTTTTTTAAATACTTTTTCTTGTTTGTACTCTCTAAATTTGTCTTCAGTTCTCACTCCTTAAGTTCCCCTAATTCATTTCAAAACAACAGTGTTTTTTCAGGCAGCCTGTGAAATATTGTCTGGAAAATATTTAGAGAAATGCGTGAATTGCGAGTCTTACTTAACGTTGTTAAAACCAGGTGGCATGGCAGAAATGCGTAGTGCTTGATGACTGATTGGTACGCCACTATGTGCCAGTACGTGCACAATATTTAGAAGTATACGAAACATGCAAGGAAGGAAACTCATGTTCAAACATGAATATGTTGAAGATAAAAGTATGAAGCCTGTCACTTTATCTCTCCCAGTTTAAGGCTTTTCTTTCAAATATCTCCTTAATTCAGAGTCTTCAAAGGATTTAAAGACTAGTATTTGGAAGATATCTGCTTTAATATGGTTAAAACATGCATAATTACTGTGTTTTAAATCATGAGAAGTCATATAATTTATATTTCCTAATCATGTAAAATAGTAACTCCTTAAAAGCGAGGAGCATTTTGGATTATGACTTTTTTGTACATGTGAAGTAAAATGTGGAAGTCTGGTTCTACCATTTCTTCTTTAGATGGTTTTATTCTTGCTTTTTTAAAAAATATGTAAATAGGAGCCATGCATTCTTTTTACGTAAGTTGCTTTGGTAGATACGTGGGATGTCATTAGGTGGAAGTGTGGAGGGTTCAGATTGCTTAATGTTGAGCACACACGTGAGCAGTAGGAGGTGCAAGTCAGTAGTAATCAGCGCTGATTAGCGTGTCCTCCAAAATGATGGTCACCAATGTCTTTGTGTTGGGAGGTCCTGTGAGGAGGCTCCTCAGACTGTGTACGTCTTCTGCGTCTGGCTCCATACCTCCTCCCTGGCCCCTTCTCGTCTTGGGGTTGCTGTTAGAAATGCCATACTTTCTTGGCCTATTGAGTGGCAACCAAAACTCTAGAGGTGAATTTTGTTGTCTTTTTTTTTTCCAGTGGAAACAGTGACAGACATCTGACTCGAATTAGAAGTGCAAGGTCCTTAAAGGAGGTGGCCGCAATAATGTATCTGCCAACTAGAGCAGTGCTTACTTAGAGTTTATGTGTGTGTGCACTACTGCCTTTAGCTTTTGGTGCTTTTAAGGCTCTTTTTAGCTCTATCATACACACATTTGATGAGAGTTTACTCTTCCTGATGTAAATTTTGCTAGAAAAGTTTTAATGTTCAAGATGCTAAAAAAAAAATTACCTGCTAACATAATAACTTTCCAGCATTGCCATTTTTCTAGTGTACTTTTTTCCTTACAGCTAGGTCTTCATGGCTAGTTCTGCAAAGGGATGAGGCATGCAAGTGCTTATGTTAGAGAAACTATCTTCTCCGTTTATAGAAAGAAATGTGCAGTGCCATTTTGATTTGTTCAAAGCTAGAACTAAATATTTGTACGGCAGTGAGGTCAGGTACTTGAATGTTTTTACACATGGGGATTTAGCTTGAAGTTAGTGAAATTGCACTGTTGGCCAAGAAACTTTCTTGTATTATCCATGTGCTAATTTGAAAAGTGACGTTAGAATAACTCAGTACTAAATCAGGATGCAAGAATGTGTGCAGAATACAGATAAATACTCATACTTGCCAGCCAGGCGCCATGAATAAATGCACAAAGTACTCTTTCTAAGGTGACAACCATTTATGTATGGTGAGCTTGAAATTCTTGTTGCATTAAATAATTGTGCCTCACTGGCTCAACACCTGAGGCTTATCATAAAGTATGCTTTTGACAGCTCTTTTCAACAGACAAGTTTCTTTTTCCTTCCGTACTTAGGGAGCCCTTCCATAAGCTTTTGGTTCAAGGTCTTATCAAGAATCAGACATTCAGACTAACAACAACAGGCCAGTGTTTGAAGAGAGAAGAGGTTGATCTCACTGGTAAGAGAGACTGCATGGGAAAATCGGCATAGGTGTATCAAGGAAGTCAGGGACTGCTTCAGTGTACAAGTCTCAGTGCTAGGAAAATTTAGAAGAGAAAATTAATCCTTGTAATACTTAAACTGGAGAGCGACTTGTGGGAGTTCTGTATTCATATGCACTGCTGAGTAGAGACCCTACTAACCCAGCAGCTTTTAATTGCATCCAAACTCAGCAACAGTGCTCTGGTATTATTTTAGCTCCAGTATAGTCCAAAAGATCAGAAGTCAGTTTTGTTAAGACAGTGCTCAGCAGCTTGCTGAGTGGAGCTAGTAGTCCGAGCAAACAGACGACCTAGAAGAACATTGTGGCAAATCTAACACAGATGTTGGTGTATTCAGTAGGTACCAGGAATGTAAAACGTGAATAGGAGAAAGTGCTGTTTCTCAGATTCTTTCCAGTGGCTTCGCTGCATAAGCTGGAGCAGCGAGTCCTGGCTTGGGGACCTGTGGCAACAAGAGTGGTTTGGTCCTATTTGCCCCCCTTACAGCACTCTCCTCTCACGCAACCTTGTTTTTACTGTCGTTCTCCTGTATACAAACCCCATAAGTCAGATAAACAAAACAAACCCCTTATGGTTACCACTGTCTACTATCCTATTTTCTTCCAGAAAAGCTAGGGCTTTTCTGTAGCAGGTGGTTTTGCTGGGTTGCACCTTTATCGGTGTAAATGCCCCTCTCCATCTAAATCCATGCAACAGAAGGCACGTTGTCAGGATAACTTACTGCGATTGAAATATATAAATCTTGTGTTTGTAAAAGCTAAGTGTAGGTCAGAATTGTACCAAATTAGTACACCCGTCTAGGAGGTTTTAAATGTCAGGTTATAACGATGCTCAAATCTCAGGGCCTGTCAAGGTAGTGCATAGGATGAGTGCCAGATCCAGCTTCCACATGGTAGAAGCAGACTTTCCGTCATGACGCAGTGGAAGCATTGGGATATTACTTGCGTTAAAACATTAAAGTAGGAAAAACTTGGGAGGGAAGAGGGTGTTTACAATGGATGTTTTTCCTCTTTAAGCTGTTTGGAAACGAAAAAACCCCACTAAAAATAGCTGTTTCTTCTTATGCTTAGAGAACAAAATTAATTGTTGTTACAAATGAGCAAAATTTGTTTTAATATTTTGTGTATGTCTTAATATTAGGAACTGAACCAGTTCACTTAAAAACTGGTGAGAAGCTCCAAGTTGCTTGGGAAAAAATGAGCAAATCTAAGCACAATGGAATAGACCCTGAAGAATTAGTCAAAGATTATGGCATTGATACCCTACGTCTTTACATTCTGTTTGCTGCTCCTCCAGAACAAGATATTTTGTGGGATGCTAAAAGTAAGTTGGATTGTTTCTGTTGTTTGTGTTTGGGTTTGTTTTTTTCTAGTGTGTTATATTTTAAATACAAAATTAATACAGATCTGGATGCCCAAGTTGTGGAACAACTGAATCAAAGAAGTATAATGAGCAGGTTTTAGTGTTTGTTTCTTTTAAATGAGAGGGGGGTCACAAAGCTGTCACTGAGAGGCAGGCTTTGTTTTTTCAGCTTACCTCTTAGGAGCAAAAGCGTATATGGGAAGTACTTCTTAAGTGGTATTTTCTTCTACAAACTTGGACGTCATTGTCTTATTTTTTTCTTAGTGACAATTAATTGAAAATTATTATTTTAGGATTATTTTCTTCATTATAAGCTGCTTCTTAAATTGCACCAGATTACAGATAAAACTTTGCAATATTTTATTATTTCAATTATTCACACATGTATGCAATGGCTTTTGTAAGCTGGACTATGAAATACTTCTCAGAAGAATCTCATTAGAAGATAATCAGAGTTCCTAGTAACTAATATTTGTACGCACATGACATTTTTATAAGCTTATTTCTTGAACAAGATTTACCCTCCTACGCACTTATTTACAGCCATCATGCAATTTGTCACATTGACAGATCTTAATTTCTTTTGTCTACTGTGGTTCATACATTTTAGTGTTTTATGCATACATTTAAATCTAGCCCTCTTGTTGCATAAGGCTTTAATAAAACTCCATGACTGGTAATTCTTCATTCTTCCTGGTGTTAGCTTGTTGCTACCTAGTTCAGCCTGCACTAAGCATTATTTCAGTTGGTGTCTGTCACCCTTTATATTCATATGTGTTCATTTATCTATTACTGCATTATGGAATGTACTGGAGGAGTGGGCTTTATGAGTTTGCTCAGTTTACTTTCTCTCACCATCTAATCACAACCGTACAGAGCTAGGCAGATGAAAAGGTCTCTTAAAAAAAACCAGCCACTTGGAATCAAGCTTTAACTCTTGCGTCCCTAATGGTACACAGGTACGTAATTCCCTCTGAAGCAGCTAATTCTGTGATGTACAATCTTTTTGCTGTATCTTTCCCTCTTGAAAATGGAATAACTAAATTAGTGTGAGAATCAGGGGTACAAAATCTTTGTTGCAAAGTATACTAGAGCTTGGTGGTTAAACATCTTTTAAGAAAGCTAAGCACATGCAGATATAATGCTAGCAAAAATGCATTTCGTCATTCAAACCAACCTGTTTACCACTTGAGAAATACAAAGAAGGATTTTGGAGTCATGTCGTGTTGGAAGAGTATTGGAAAACATGAACAGAAAGAGATGTCAGCAACCTTAAGATACTTCCAGGGGGGAAAAATGGAAAGTAGGTGAAAAGCATCTCTTAAAGATTTAAGCTTTGGTCTAAATTTCTTAATGATAACAAAATAGTGAATGTTTAAATTGAAGAAATCAGGCAAGTTGTGGTGGGTTAACCTTGGCTGGAGGCCAGGTGCCCACCAAAGCCGCTCTATCACTTCCCTCCTCAGCTGGACAGGGGAGAGAAAATACAACGAAAGGCTTGTGGGTCGAGATAAGGACAGGGAGAGATCACTCACCAAGTACCATCACAGGCAAAACAGACTCGAATTGGGGAATTTAATTTAATTTATTACCGATCTGTGAACAAGGTGACCAGCTTTACAATCTTCCCATCACCAACAAAGCTGTGTCAAAAGGTGGTACCAAGGATCACAGCCTATACTCATTAGCGTAGTAGCATCTCTGTAGCAACAAAAGTATGTCATCTCTAAAATCAAATTTTAGAAGAAACATCTCAGTTTAAAAAATGTGTGTGCATGTGTGTATATACGTATGTTTGTGTTCTTCCAAGAGTTTGAAACACGAGAGCATGTAGAACTGTTTTGTTGAGTCATTAAAACATGAGGTGAGCGTTCTAATATTGACATAACATTGGGTTATTTTACAGATATAGCAAATATTCTTGTTTTATGCATTTATATATTTAAAACAGCAAATACATGTTTTAAAGTCATTGCAGAAAAATACTTTTGTTTTATCTTACTGATTTCTTTTCATTGAGGCCAGCCAGCATTATTTGTAAAGGCATTTGTAATTGCATTGACATTTTTCTTTTAAAATACAGGGTGTTTTTTTTAAAAAATGTTTAATTCTAGCTTTCAGTTTCCTTTCTGCTTTTCTTTAAAGTTTTGGATTCATTCATTGTAACTGAAATTTGTTTCTCCAATCTTTCATTAATCTCAGCTGATGCTATGCCAGGTGTTCAGAGGTGGCAGACACGCCTCTGGGACCTTGTAACCAAACTTATTGAAGCAAGGACTTCAGGAACCGTGCCCAATCCTGAGCTTCTGAATAAGAAAGAGAAGGCTGAAGCCAGAAAGATCTGGGAGCAGAAGAATCTGGTGATTTCTGAGGTTAAAAGAAACACTTACATAGTTTGTAAATAACTAAATAAGTTGCTGTTTACACTAAAACTGTGTGCTTGACTTACAGAGCCAAAAGCTTTTTCCCCAGATGAGTAGCTCATAATTTTTAAGTGAATTACTCTCTGAACAAGTAACTTAATTTACGAGCAAATTCTATGGGACAGAAATTTTTTGCAAAGTAGTAAGATTTGGATTGGCAAAATTTCTCTGCTTTGTGCCTCATTTAAAGGATGAAATGTTGCGGCATTGGAATGTTATCAATCTGGGTTTCGAGTAACTCCATTTCCAGTAGCAAAGCTGTAGGTGAGTTATGCAGGTTATCCCTAACAAAAGCTTTTGATCTGTTTGTTTCACACCTCATTATCATGCCTGCTGTTTCATATAGAATGAAGAAGTTGTTGGTGAAAATATATTAGCATATTCTAAAAAAAGAAAAAATAATTACTGAAATGATTGTTCATCTCTTCTTATGTATTGGTTCATGCTGTGATTAAGGTCAATTCAATTATCCAAGACTCAGAAGTTCTGAGACATAAATACCTGGAAATTGAACTTAAAATATTTTTCTGCAGATGAAAACTTCTCCTGATTTAAACTCTGTGGTGCGGGATCTTCTAGGCCTTTTAACAGACTTCAGAATTATAATCTTGCAATCTGCGGACAAGCTTTCACCAGCATAACTTCATTTACAAGTATGAAGGCCTCTTGTAGGGGCAAAGGGAAGATACTTTATTAAAGGAAATAGAGGTTGATTACTCGTACACACTTCTCATTGGCATTGATTGACGCTTTTAAAATCCTGAAACAGAGGGAAAGCTAATCAACTGAATTTTTATGATTTTTTTCCCCCATAACACACATGATTGCATATATGGTGTGTTTGCATGCCAAAGTGATTTTCATGAAAGAGGTAAGATGGGTGTGTTTCACAAATGGAAATCGATGATCAATAATTCTTTTTCATTTAAAAACCCAATATTCCATGTTTGAGAATTTTAAGTAATTAGTGACAGACCTTTTCTTCTAATACAAGGTAACAGAGTACTTCACAAAGGACCATCTGTTCAATGCAGCTATCTCCAGATTGATGAGCCTCACTAATATACTCCATGTAAGTACACGATATTAATGAAGGTATTTTCCTCTCAGACCCTGTTCCTGTAAGCCGTTATACAAAGGAGGAGCTGCCTGAACTATAGGTCCAGCTTTCCATAAGTCATTTACTGTCATAAACATTGCTACTAAGTCAAGAGCCTCGCTGAATCATTCAGTTCAAAAGCAGCATGTTCTAGTATCACAGTGACCCTGAAACTCACAGTTTCGCAGGAAGACCTTGATGGTATTAGAGCCACTAGGTTCTGGTGTTTACGGCTGCATCCTGTAATTTCAGAAGGATATGTTTTGTTTAGCTCTCTTCTTTGTTCTCTTTTGTTTATAACCAAGTTGCATAGGTAGCTAGGTATAGCAGTACATTATAGAATTACCAAACATTCTGTCTAAAAGAAAAGGGTTATTCTTTGCAAGGAAAATCACACATAATCTTACATTCCTGAGAGACAGCTTTCACCACTGAAATGTCTGCTAGTAATAGTTTGCAAATTCTCCTTTTTAAAACATGTATAACAACAACTCAACTCTTTAACATTTTTTATTTAGATTATGTTGTTTCTCAGCCAGTGGCGATAGAGCAAGTATAATAAACTATTATCATCATTTTTGTTAATACTCTTAGATCTGATTGAGCAATCCTTCAGGCATTCAGTGGTAACCTGATCTAGATGAGAAATCAAATAAAAATCTGGGTTTTTCAACTTCTCTACTGAAATACCATTTTATACCTTAATGGATTCCAAGAAGATTATTGGCAAAGTAAAGGAACTTAACAGAAAGTTAAGTAGGGTGTGCACAAGTGCTGTATTGAGGTAACTTAAGTCTGGGGTACTGTGTGTTGTTGGGAAGGTGACACATGGTTCTTTATCTCCAGCTCAGTGATTCATATGCACTTTGGGCTGGTGGATAGTGATGAGTGAATGTTTAAAAAAAAATCAGTGTCCTACAGACAGCCAGATGTTTGAACACTGACATATTTCTTGACCAGTGAAGTCAGTGCAGTATCTTTCAAGAACAAGTTTCCGTATAGCATGCTGACACTTCCTCTTTTGCTCCTGTTTGAAAAGAGGAAGTGGGGAGATGGGTGAAGGTTAAATACAGAAAGCAGAGAGTAGTTACTAAAACTTACTCAAACCAAGTTTGCACTGAGCTCGTTAATATCAGTGATAAGAAGATGCCATCTGACAACATTTGTGGTCTGTGTCAAACAAATCACTGGTTTTGGACAATTTTCTGGTAGGTGGGAACAGGTGTTCACCATACCCACCGAATAATTCTCGTAAGCTGACGTGTATTGGCATTTTTCTGTGCTGTTTCATTAGAGGGGCAAATTACAAAATAAACGCAGAATCTGAATTTACCATGGGATGTAATCTCTCAAACAAGGCAAAGAAGGAAAAAGTTCATCCAGCTACTTTTAGTGGCTATATCTATTCTATTAGGATACAATAAATAGAGGAATGAAGGTTCAAATTCTGTCAGTCTAGCACCTTTTGCAAGAAATTGAAAATTTTCTGAACTAGATAAGCTGACCACTTTACTAAAGCAATCTGGACATCAAACTGTAAAAGGCTGTGCTGCACTGTTCATTCCCAAAGCTTCCTTCAGCTCTAAAACCTCACTTTGTCACTAAATTCAGCTTTACTTAAGCCACTATAGGATCCTGTACAACTGAACCTCATCCCCAAAAAATCCATGCTGTATTCAGCACAGTTTGACTCTTATACAAGTACTTCACCTCTTCTCAGATAGCTCTGATTTTATCTAAGATTGCACTTCTAGAAGTGGCAGCACTCAAAATGTTTTTGAGGGCCACTGTTGGCCACGTGGCTCTGTGCTCAGGCTCCTGTAATAGAGCCAGATCCCCAGGGGTCTGCATCGGCCTCTTCAGGATTGGCTTCCAAGTGTTAGAGAGCCGCACTCGGTGAGCAAGAGTTATGATTTTAATTCTCCAGAGCTTACCATAAGTTTCCAATTTATTGTGAAATTATGCTGTCCTACGCATAGACATCCGTTTTGGATTGTATTACTGCATTTTCTTCTTAAACTACTTTCCCCCCACCTCAGAATATTAACAATTTATTTAATTTTCCTTCTGTCTTTTCACTTAGCGAGCTTCTCGGCCTCTTATTCTCCACAGCACAGAATTTGAAGATGCTTTGGCTTCACTCTGCATTATGGTTGCACCTCTGGCTCCACACATAGCATCAGAGATGTGGAAAGGTATTTATAGAAATAAACTTTTTATTGATGTTCTAGCAAAAAAAGGCAACAAGGTTGCAAAAATGTCTTTAGCGTACTACATGTGTCACTTAACCCTGAATTCTGTATCTGTCTTGTCCCTTTCTGTCATAATTCCTAAACAAACTTGAAGATTATGCTGTTCCCAGATCTCTTTCTGCTTTAATTTCTTTCCCCTTGCATAGAAAGGTGAATTTCTTGAGACTAGGCAGAGAAAGGGAGAAGGAAGAAAACAGTCGAGACAGGACTTGCATGAGGAATTCATACGTCAGCTGCTAGCTGCTTTGGCATCTGGGCAGCAGTATGAAGAGCTGAACATGAGGACAGAAACAGCCCTTTTTCAGACGACTGTTTCAGAGTCTTTGGACTGCAAATATTTTCTTTCAAGAATTCAGCCACAGAGAACCATGTCAGAGGACTGTATACTAAAAAGACTAAAGGAATGTTCAATAAAAACCCTACTCTTGTGGAATTCTCCAGAGGCTGAGGGACTTCATGCTGCAAGTTAACCTCTCGTGGGAAGTGGGTATGGTAGACAGGAAATCTTTTTTAAGATCTGTCACAGTTGTAAACCTCGAGGTCTGAATCCCAAATGGGCTAAGTTGCGTGGTGCTGCTACAGTTAAAGCCTGTGAAATAAGGGACCTGCACGCCAGAGTTCAGCCATTGCTTTTAAGGTTTATTGGCAGAAATCCCAAGACATATGTGGGAAGATAGGAATATATTCTGCATTAGGACTGGCCACAAATTGCTATGTGGTTTTGGACCTAACGTTAGCTTTTGGATGCTGTTTTAACAGTTTTATTTTCAACAGTCGTCTTAAAACTTTGTGCATTCAAGTGTTTACAGAGTAAAGCTACTGAATTGCTTGTATTTCAGAGTTGTGCATGGCCTCGTAGTAATCTTACCTGCCAAAGAAAGGCTGCTCACGTTCAAAGCAATAACATCGGGGCAGACTCTGGATACAGCAAGATATATAAGGGAGAGTGGTTTTTTTTCTGTTTTCATTTCCAATGTTTTTAAGATGTCTTAATATAACCTTAATTGTTCAGAATAAAGAATGGCATCAGACATCTGGGGAAAACTACTTCTGGTTAATAGTATCTTACAATATGAAGTACCATCTAATTAAAATTATACTTAAATGGAAGTAATTGCTACGACTTTGTTTTCCGCATTGGTTGAGATGGAGGCAGAAGAGGTCCAGGCTCATTACTTAAACAGACAGTGCCTTGTGAACTTGAAATTCAAATACATGTTAGAGAATACAGAATTATCAAATGTTTGATAAAATGGCAAAGAAAACTAGGATGTCCCAACTAACATAACTTGTCAAAGGTAAAGCTTAATGCTGTAATGTTTTGAATGTTAGAGAAGGAAGTCTTTTCTTACTACTAAAATCACTGGAGAATGAGAAAACATTTTCTGGATCGCTTTCCGATGTAAGAATGAAAAGGAAGCGTATAAAACTTGGGAGTGTATTGTCCTCACCTTCTGTCTGCATTTAAAGATAAAATTTTGCTTGTGTGGCCCAAAGATTGTGCATTGTAGTTCAGTGCAACTAGCACACAAAAACAGTGTGGTGAATATTACCTGAAGAATTTTATGACTAAACATGAAAATCACAGTCTCTTTTAGCATGATCATCATTACATTACATCAGTGTTATTAAACGAATTTACAAGGAGAACGTATGTACATTTAACTCCTGCATTGTGGTAAGACGACTATTATTTTGAAATAGCCAACATCTAGTAATTCTGTCCTGGGATTGGGATTTCTGGTGAAAAACGTCTAACTGTAGTGTAGAGAAAGATTCCCCAAGTTCATGCTCCAAATTGCACCTGGTTCCACCAACTCTTGTTGCTCTTCTGATGTAACCAGTTTCTTAAACTTTATTATGTATAGGTGATGATGCTTTCTCATTTCAAATAATTTCAATTAAAAAAAAATCAACCTTTCTAAATACTTTATTTAGTTTTCTTTGTGCTTTAGTTCTCCATATCCACACTTACAGTAAGTCTCTCTTTTTGTACCTTGGCTTTGCATCTAAATGCCGGGATAGTGCTGCTTCCTCTCTCGTAAACTAGTCAGGAAGAGGACTTTGTATTAGCTTTATTAGCTCTATAAATAGCACCTATAGCAGTGGACCCCCACGCTTTGAAGGAAGCTTCAGTCTGCTATTGTAGTGCCAATAATAAACAACACATAAGCAACACATGTATAACTAAATACTGACATTTCATTCTAAAATAACTTGTACACAGCCTTTACATTTTGTTTGGTTTAGTGATTAATAGAAGGAGCCTTTTTCTTCCTATGGGGGAAATGAAACTGGGAAACTTGGAAGCCCTGTAGTTAATATCAAACTGATAATTTTGCAGCTGAGTAGGAAGGCTGGTAGGAACAGTGACTTGGGTTAACTCTGAACCACATTATACTTCCTTGTGTATTTAAGCTTCTTTAAGAAGAAAAAGAATCTTGCTTTCTTGTTAGTGTTTCTCATTAGAAAGTGTTTACTACATAATGAGATTCTCTTTTAAGGCAGTAGTAATATTAAGTGTGAGAAGAAAAGGGCATTCTCATTAATTCCAGCTGTTTGCATTGTGCTTCACAGGATGAATAATACTTTTACTGTTGCATTGTAATCTCTCCTTTTATGCTTTTCTGATCACTGATTTTTGTCAAGAAACATTTAGAAGAAATTACAATAATATTTAAAACTAAATGTGAAATAATGACAACCTACAATAAGACCCTGACTTAAGGTATTGTATTAAGTTAATTCTGCCAAAGATTTGAAGACAATTAAACCACAGAACTATAGCCCTTTCTGGCTAAGCAGCTGGAATGAGGCTTTGTGGAGGTAATAAAATAACTTTTGACAACTGGAAGCTCTTCTGCAGGTGCAAATAGTTTGGGGTTTGTTTTTTTTTTTCCCCAGTTTAAGTGACCGCTGTTCTGGAAATTGAAAAACATCAACCAACCTTTTTTCCTTTTCTAGTTTTGGAATAAAAAGCTAGGCAAAAGAGGCTAGCACCTATAAATATTAAAATCTTGAAGGCTCTGATTTCCAAAAATCTCTAACACTGTTAGTTGTATTCAGTAGTTACATTAATATTCTCCTTTGCTCAAAAAAGCCAATGTTTAACTGCAAAACATGATATGATAAATTTTAAGTATCTAACAGTTTTTATTAAATAATTGCATTCTGAATGCATTTATATTTAAATAGCAAAAAAAGCTTTTTTGTATCTTAATTGATTTCCATTTCAATCTAAAAGCTGCTTGACATAGGTGACAATGAAATGTAAAATATTAAATTGTGAAACAGTGTTTTCTAATACAATAGCTTGTAAAAATTAAAACTTGGCTAAGTGTATAAATGTGTGTATATAGGTATTCTCTTGGTTAGCAAAGAAGTTCTTTACAGCTGGATTTAACTGCAAACCAGTCCATCTTAACGATTATCAACTAATGAAAATACTAGGAAAATTACAAAGATTATTGTAGAGTGTTAATTAAAGATGCTTTTTTGACATTTTAAGTAAGGACTAGCATCAGTGACATAAGTAATTTTGATTGCAGTAATGCTATCATCCTGCTTTGCACGAGTTGCATCAGAGTTCATTTGAAATTTTAGCTTTTTAGTCCACTGTGTTTTCTTTGTTAGTTTGTTGATGAGCTTTGCAAACTCAGAAGTGCGGTTTGCATCCCGAGGATGCTTCTGATGTATTGTGCAACTTTTAAGTATGATGAAAGTAAAATTATATAGATTCAAGGCACAGCAAGTTTTGTTCTTCTGCAGCTGAAGAATTACTCTCCCATGGGGTTTAGTTTGTATGTGACGATCTTGTTTTCATGCGTCAGGTAGAAATGAAGAGTTTGGTCTCTTTGTGAGCTGGCTGAAGAGTGTACTTCAGTACTGGCAGTATGTATTTCCAGGTTGAGTGGAGGAAAAGCTGCTTGAACGCTCTTTGAGCAGTGCCTTACCATTCAGCAGCTGAACAATGATAACCTCGTATTTTGTTTGTGAAGAAGTTCTTTCTCCTGCTTAGAGGAGGAGAAACAGTTTTCAGTGTTTTGGTGTGTCAGCCTAATGGTCTTAATTGTGCAGTGAATACACTGGTTTATCACTTGATAACATAAAAAGCAACTGTAGCCCCTCAGTGTGGGAAGAGTTCATCCAGCTGATATCTTGGCAGTTTATGAACACTAACAGGATGAGGAAATCTGTTTCCTTCCTGAAACCTTGTATCTGAGGAATATACAGACACCATTTGAGACATTTTGGGTTTTTTTTTAGTTTGTAGTAGTACAGTATTGTGCTGTTCAGACAAGGATATGAAACTGCTTATTTTGAGTTGTTAAATTTTTATTAGATGTGGCACACAAAAGATATGATAAACACAAGATATATTGAAATGAAATATAATTATTTGAATTTGTGATGGTGTAATTGTCTTGGTGGCATTTTAACTGTCACTGCAATAGCTCTTTTGCAAGAATTCCCTTAAATTCAGTCCTTGCTGAAGAAGTCTTCTGTAAAGAATAGATCTGAGTAGAAGCTAATTGATGTTGCAGATTTTAATTGAAAATTTGAATACAGAAATCCCCTTCACAAATCCAAGAAGAAACACAATTTGGAGTTAATTTTTTTTTTTCCTCCAAGAGTAATAACCTAAAGTGAAGGATAGTAAGTTCGTACAAGTGGAGGAAGGCAGATTGTTTTCGGAAGGTTAAAAGGATTCACGTGGAGTTTGCTGAATTGGAAACACATTCTAGAGTTAGCTTTTAGTAATCCAGATTTTACACAACCCGCCCTGGTGCTCCACAGCTCTCGCTAGGAAATGTAAAATGAATCCCCTGGTACTATATTAAGTACACGTAAATTTTCCTGACTTAACCCAGTTCTGTACTACAGTACCAGTAGTATAATAACAGTTTTTCTCAGAGCTGTCTGGAAACAGCTGTTACTGTCTTACTGTCATCTCTTGGAGATTACAGACCATTTTGTGTATGACTGACAGATGTATTCCCTGGGCTGCAGAAAGGTATTTTGGATAGGCAGCTTGTCTGAATCTGTCAAATAGGAAGAGTCATAAGAGTAAAAAAGCGTATCAAGAACAAAGTGACATGGCAACCATCCTGTCCTTGGAAGAGACTGCAGAGGGGAGTAAGATACTGACCCAGAACACATCTGCACACCCTCCTGCTCTGAGCTGTTTAAAAACTTCACCTGCTTGTCTGATAGCGTGGTGGATTTTTGCTTAACACAGATTTCTATTGGTTTGATTTTGCGAAATCCAAAAGGTATCAGCATTTGGGTAACGTAGCCTCATAGTCACCTTACACTGCTCCCACTGGTTTTCCAACAGGAAATATAAGGAGATCCCTTGTCCCAAAGGCTGAATCTGGCATTGCTTCGGCTGCCTTCGTTAACTTCCTTCTGATGCCCGTTAAGACTTCCGTCCTCCTTGCCTTTTCTGCTTTAACCTCTCTGTGCCGGTGCTTGTCCCACAGCAGCTCTTACTCAGTTTACTCCATAATCACATCTGTTTCTCTTGCCTACCTAATTTTGTGTCCAACTAGTTGCATTATTGCTTGAATTTTACTGGTAACTTTCTAGTGCTTTTTTTCTGTAAGACTAGAATTACCGTGCTGTCCTAACACCTCGCTGATACACGATTGCTTCCACATCTTCCTTCTTAAATCTCTTTAAAATGAGGATCTTCTCTTCCCTGCCAAGTAGCACCTTAGGGGAAGTATTACGCTTATGAAATACTCATGTAATGCTAATAAAACACTGCCATGAGCTGAAACGTTAGACTTGTCCTGTCCCCTCCTTCTCTCAACTTACTCAAATACAGTAACATAATACACATTTAACTTGGTGTTTTAACTTGGGCTCCAGTGCTGCGAGTTACTGGTTAGGGAAACCTTGTTCTCGTATTAGCTTGCTAGTCAGTAAAGTCCACTGAAGCAGATCTCAGTAGCACGATGAGGGCTTCAAATTGAGCACAAGTATTGTCTTTGATCTGGCCCTGTATGGCCATACAGATGTGTACATATAAGTAAACAGCTTACAGTAAGTAAAAAATTTACTCAGTTGGCTTTCTGTCCTATATCTGCAAGGGAATCTATAGCCATAAAAGCAAAATACCTCAAAAAAGATATAAAGCAAAATGCACACTGCATCATAAAGTGCACTTTACTAGGCACTTTCCAGTACAATAAGACAGTAAAACAGGTTTTTAATGTTTCCACAATAAAAGTCTGTGAAATGGACAGTTTTTAACTTCTCAAACAGCGCTTTTGTGTAGCGTCTCACAATCGAGTGGGAAGGCTGGAGGAGGGTTCTGCCTGGGTCCTGACAAGTGGACCTTCTCCATTCTGGATCATCGCAATGAAGCTTCTGGTCTTGTGTGTGTTGCATTTTGAAAATACAAACCAAATCATTGTGTTTTCTGTGTTCCACAGCTCACGAAATGTGAATTAAGGCAGGAAGCCAAACAGGCGACATAACTGAAACCTTCATTTTGGTTTACTGTCAAACTCTGTTTTCTGAAACTAGTTCTGTTGACTTTTGCACTTTTTTTTTAATATGGCTGAGCTCATAGCTCATTTTGTAGCAAGAAAACGAACCAAAGGGTTGACATTGTGCTTAGTCACACTTTATCTGCTTCAGAATACATTTTAATTTTTTTTTATTAGTAGGTGTGTTAGGACTGACAGCTTCCACAGGGATTAAAAGTGACTCTGGTTTTGCTTTAATAGATAGAATCTCTTGACTTATATCAGCAAGTGGGTTTTAAATAGTTTGAAGAATCCACTTCAACAGGAAAATAAGGAGTGGCGAGTATGCATGATTCTGCCACAAGGCATGTGATCAGTTGGAAAGCAATGAGCTCATCTGGCTGTTCAAAAGTCAAAAAGGGAAGAATCTAGCAGCTGTTGTCTTTAAAGTTAATGTGATAATGAATCACCAATGCAAATTTTTTTTTCTTTCTGCTTCAGTTCCTATCTTTTACTCTTTCAGTTTCTTAGCTACTGTTGCAAGAGGAAAAAAATACACAAAGCCAGACCCACTGAAGTGTTTTAATCAATTATTTACTGAATAAGATTGTGGCTTAGTTGTTATTCTTAGGAAATATGCACGTTCTTGCTTGCCATTAGAAATAGCTCCCCTCGGTCCACCCCAGTGTCCCTTGCTGAATCATTCAGCAAATAACAAGGCAGATTTTACCAAAATGCTTTGTCTGAAAAAGCGCTGACAAAAATTCGGTGGATTTTTCTGGAGGAAGTTGCATTCTCTTTATGTCTCTGTTTGCTCTTCTTCCCAGTCTTAATCTAAACAGTCCAGCTAGGTAAATTCACGTGTGTATTATGCATGGTTGGTTTTGCTCCTGTGTATGCCATTGTGCTGTGTTTTGAACAGCTTCAGGTACCTCAGTCTCAACAGTGGGTCTTGTGTGGATGGGTTTTCTTCATGCTCTTGCTGGAGTGGCCCTAAAACCAGATGAGATTTCACATACATTTTGCAGTTCTGAATGAAGCCTGTGCTTACCGAAAGTTTTAGTCTGTATTCTTATTCATACACAGAGAATGTTTTTAATTTAAAAATCCCCTGGCTTTGTGAGAATCACAAGAGCAATCATCATCAATATTGATTGTATCTGACGGGCTCTTGTTAAGTGAAATCTTTTTATTTTGTTGTACAGCTGGAGTAAACAGCAACATAAATCCCACTCAGAAGCTTTTATTCAGTTAAAGGATGCAGCTTCAGGAGGAATTGCATCCTGTTCTCCCATTATTCAAACAAACCAGGAATTCATTGTCTTGGGGAAAGCAAAGCCTATTTAATAAAAGGAGATCGCTTAGCCGTTTTAGGAGGTTTTTAAAATAAAATCAAAGGATAAAGTGTTTCAGAATGTACGTCTCGTAAGAAGGAAAGCAAGCTGTGCAAGTTATTCTTACATAGCACCTTTAATTTGTGAGAAAATAGATACTTCACAAAATATGAGAAAACCTTGCAAGTAGCTTGACTTGCAAATTTAGAAACTACTCAGCATATTGCAAATGCTAAAATAATAAGCCATAAATGTTTATCATTTTGATTGAGTTGTTAGTAAAATTTTAATTAAACTGGTGGTTTTATTGAAAACAAATTTTCAGTATTATGATTGACTTCCAGAAGTAGAGGTCAGCTTGTGTTGCGATATTACAATTTAAAGTAATAAACGGTAGTCTTCTGTGCTTTTGGCAAAGTTATGGAGTGCTAATGCAAATGTAAAATGTGCCCACATTGTTCGTGTTAGCATCCCTATGCATGGTATAAAACAAGCGCTTCAAAGTTATATATCTTTCTGTTTATAATGTGCTATATGCTAACCTAAACAATGTTATTTCCTCCAAAGGGACCAGCTTTTAAAGTCAACTTTATTCTGTTCTTATTTATCAAACAAATTCCAAAGATCAAATATTCTGGTTACAGTACAGCTGAATGTTTGACTGGTTTCATTTTCCAGGTTTGGCACATATGCAGAATAAACTTTGTACTTGTCATCAGTGGGATGCTGAAGTGCTGCATCAGTCCTGGCCCAAAGTAGACCCAGAGTACCTTCAGCCATCAGATGTTGTGGAGATGTCTGTTCTGGTAAGAGCGTTTTCATGTATTTTCAGTGGTGGCCGACTCATGCGTTACGAACTCAGAGGATAACAAGATTTCTGCTCTGGTGGAAGTCGGTTCCCTTCTTACGTGGCTCAGTGAAAGGCCAGCTAGAATAGAAGCTGCAATTACCATCCTGCTGAGGAATTAAAATGGTTTCCTAAATGAAAAAAGGTATCAAATCTCGAGGGGAGACGATCTAAATATAAATCTTGGAGTGGTTGAATATTAGTCCCTGTGGAGATTTGACGGATGAAGGGCTGTGAGCAAGGACAGTACAGTCAAAACTACAATCAAAATACAGGTCCCTCCAGATTTTTTGCCCAACAGTGCATTTAGGAACTTGGCCCTGTACAAAAATGTGTGATTAGGTGACATTTCTTGTCGTACCTGTAGTGCTTTGGTTGCCTAATACAACCTATCCTAAGCTGGGTTAATTTGCTGTGATTTTTGCCAAATTACGTTTTCCATCTGCCTCAGGCCGAACTTTTGACACATTTCAGCAGAGCGTATTTGCAGGAATGAGGTTGAAGAAAAACAGGTATCTTTGGTAATGTCATAACTGCATTCCAGTTTCTCTTTGAGCTCTAACACCTTTGTGGTCTAGGGAGAGAGCTGGCAGTTCAGTAGAGGAGTGGACATGGAACTACATATAGTCAACCGGTAGTTCTCCAGCGTGTGTGTGCACACGCACAGTGTAGGTCACTGTCTTTTCTCCCACATCTCTAGTTAACTAGCCTGTATTCAGCGTGCTCCCAGGCGTCATTTATCGTTCGACAGTGCACAGTAGCAGCAAGGGGGGCCGTGGGGGGGGGGACTGCCTGGAGCCAAGGGCGTGGGATCCGTGAGTAGTGTCTCAGCTCTTCCACGAACTGACTCCTGGTCAATTTGCATTCAAGCTCTTCATGCTCCGGCGTTATGACGGTCTGTAATTACCTAGTTGCATACTATTAGATCTGCAGGACTCCTGCCTTTTTCACTACTCACCGAAGAATAACCCGTAATATACCGTGCAGACAGTCTAAACTTAAATGTTTTAAATTAAATTGTTTCAACTTAAACACTGTTTCTGGATATTGAAAGAGACAGAGCCTCTAGAAGAAATGTCATTTGGTCATGTAAAACTTCACGTTCCCTCTGTGTGTGTTTAAAAGAGAAACAGAAGCAATGCATTTCATCTGTATTTTATTGTGTTAGCTCCTTTGGGTAGAAGTAGTAAGGCAGTTAGGTTATTTTTGTTCAGCTGGATTTTTTGAGGCGGGAAGAGATTGGCTGGATTTAGGGGAAGTCATGTTGCTGTAGATTTTTGTAATCAAAGTATCTTTGCAAATAATTTCATATCTTGCCAGATCTCTCAGTCAGTCCACTTGAATAGAATGAGAAATGCAGCTAAACCACTAATTTTTCTAACATTCAACATACCTACTTAGCAGAGGCCACAGAGTATGTATTTTTTGAGGAAATTTTCAATTGTCATGTTTTCCCAAACCCAGGGAAAACTCCTCATATTCACTGTGGGTTTGTTGCTTGCCCTCTTGCTTGCTTGCTTGAAGTGATAGGCATTTACTTAGATGAGTAAAAAGGTCATATATCCACAAAAATCTTCACTGAGGTATGATCACTTTGCTTAAGCTTAAAATAAACCTTCACCTTCAAGCACAGCTAGCAAACATCTTAAATTCCAGTGTTCAGTTTATAAGGCAGTCATGAATGAGAAATTGTGTAATTGTAGAAACTTCTCTGCAATTGTGGTTAAAGCAAACATGTTATTAAACATATCTTTAAAATAAAAACTCCAGCAATGCAGGGAAAATTCTGAACTCAATGTTTTTAAGATTACACAACTGAACATGAAAATGCCTACGCATTTCACTGATATTTTTCTGCTGATATTAAAACTTCCTTCTCAAAAAAAGAAACCAGAAAAATAAATTTTGCTTTAAAGGACCATTATGAAAATTATTTTTGCTTCTTTTCCTGGTTGACTTTGTCAAAGCCATAACCTTGTGTAAAAGTCTTGTAATAAGAGAAAAAGCAACCCCTGTGTTCTCAGCCATACATTCATGGAAGAGTATGTTGTATGTAAACACCTTCCTTAGTTCTGAGAGAGTGACTAGAAGACCAGAGAGACAAGTTCGTTTTTTGAACTGGGAATAATTCTTAAAAATAGTGCCTATGGGGTGTGCCTGGCTTTCTGCTGTGAGAGTAAGGCAAAAGGGAAATATGGAGGAGCAGGGAGAAATCATCATAAATGTGAATATTTTAAAGTCTTGTGGACACTGTAGGTTTTTGTATGGCTGTAAAAATAAATTGCCCTCATTAAACCAAGAAACACTCGACATATGGAGGAACTGGTTAGTTGCAAAGAGGCAGTGTCTCTTCACAAGGCTGCACAGTCAGACTGAGTCTTCGGGCAACAACCCCATTCTTCTCGAGACATCAAACTGCCTCAGGGACTTGCCTGCTGAGACATTATGGTTTTATTTCTCTTGACCCAAAATACTTCATTATTTCCTGTCTGTGCTGGAGTTACAGCTTTCCATATGTAACACAAAGCAGCAAAAGCAACCAACTCACTGCATCCTTGGCTGATACAATACAGATTGCCTACAAGACAGACATTTAAATTCACTGGATATGCATGGTATCTGTTACTCTAAATGTTATTGCAAAGTTGAATGTTTTTAATCGTACCATATATTGTTAAAGCTGTAAAAAATCTGACCTGAATGTAGTCTGCATTTCATCCTATGGATACGCTTCTGACTAGCATTCCTCACTTTTCCTAGGTGGTGCAGAACTGTTAGCAGTTATGGTCTTTTGACTGATGTTTTTATACAGCAAAGCTGGTGTCATGTTTCTTGCTTTGGTGTATGAAGAAGGCCTAACAGTGCACAGATTTTTATTTTGCTTTATCTCTCAGAAGGATTATGCATCAGTGGTAAAAAAATACTTGAGTTGAACTAAAAATTCCTCTCTGCAGCCCCCAGGTGCTTATTTTTCAGTCTTTCGTGATTTCATTTCATCCTTCATAACCTCTCTAGCTCCCTCTAGATCCAAAATACTCTAAAATGTCAAATGATAAAAAAAGAAGAGAAGAAAAAGCAACAGCTTCTTTCCTCAGGGGAAGGAGGGACCCAAGCCTGATTTATTTCTCCTCTTGCAGTTTGCCATGGTTTTTCAGAGAAACAAGGCTGCCAGCAGCCAAGTTTCTTGTGCTGGCATGTTTACCTGGAGCTGCTGAGGGTTATGCCGGTCTAGGGAGATGCAGAGAGAGAGAGATGGAGGCATAGCAGAAGATATTTGTCCTGCTGAGAATCTAACCCCTTGACTAAAAGAATATGTGAATAGGAAGCTTGTTACACATAGTGTGTGATTAAATCTGCAGATGCTTCTTTTAAAAATGGTGTTAATACGTTTGACTTTGCATCACAATACTTACAATGTAATGAAAGCCATGCTGCAAACGTGCTGAAATCCTAACCAGTCTGCCGTTGGATAGGACTTACCGGACTCAGCTTGCAGCATGGTGTGGGAAGATCAGGAGAGATGCTGTGGGAAGGTACACAGTGCCGGGTCGCCCAGGCTTCTCGACCTTTCTAGGAAAACACAACCGCTAGCAGTCATTTATTTACTAAGTCGATTTAGACTGCTTGGCTTTTCTGTTGAGAACGGCACCAAATAGGCTAGTTGTGGCAAGTTTCCTCCTGCCAACATCCATCCTCTGGGACATATTAATTTGCATCATGGAGGACAGTGAATGACATTTTAACTAAGCAGGCATAGTTTTGAACTGCAGGCTGTGTGTCCTAGCAGCAAGCTGACAATCTGGCTTTATATACTCACTAAAACTGTATCTGTTTGGATTTTACTGTTTTCTTTCTCCTGTGGAATGCATTTCTTCTCTGAAGTGCCCTGCCAAAAAGAACTCCTTTTATTTATTTTTTACAAAAGCTTTAGAAATGAACTCTTCTGTGTTTTTCAAGGGATTTACTTTGCACCAGGTGCTAAAGGCAAAGTTTAACACAGCCAGCCTTTTATGTTACCACGTTATGGATGCATGTAGGAATAGTTAAAAGCCAACTGACATTATCACTGCAAATTAATGTCAAGTCTAGTCAAAACCCAGAAATGACTCATCCCAGCTGCATTTGAGACTTCATCTTGTTCCTTAAAAATCTGTCCCAACTTCCTTACTCCGAGTTGAACAGATTATTTTATTTTCAATAAAATACAAACTAAGTGAAGTAGGTCTTTCTGATTCGTGGTATGTTGCATACATGTATCCTAGACAAAATCCAGGTGAAAACCAAGGTGTGTGCATTTTTGTGTCCAAGCTGTATGAAGCAACTTATGTTCCTTTTAGATGACTGAAAACTCATTACAATGGTGTCTAAAGGTCAAAGATCTGCAGTACCTGCAGCAGATTTTTATGCAAGTGATTTGATTGAACTGGATTTAAAAATTCAAATTATTTAATTTGCTAAAACATGGGACTGATATTCTTCTCATTAATCCACTGAAAGTACTCCATATAAATCTGAAAGCTTTTGTAATAATGAATTTTATGCCAATTCCAGAAAGGTACTCAGTAAGGCACTATAGTCTCTGTCCGTTATCTGCTCTTACTGGATGACAGAAAGTATTTATTAGACCATTTTATAAATTAAGGCCACTGAAGGCCTTACTCGGTTTTACTTACATGATTCTGCCCTGCTGATGCCAAACCAGTATGGAAGCAGCTCTGAAAACCAGCCGCACACAGGAAAGTATTAACTTATGGCAGTTGTCATCTTTGTGATCAGTGTTGGCTTAAAGAATCATGCGTTTAGTATGAATGCAACGTATAATGAGTTAAAGGCTATTTTTCTAAAAATGAGCAGCGATGAATATTTCAGGTATCTTTTCAGCCACAAATATTTTTATTTTAGTAAATCTTGCATTTGAATCTCTGTAAGGAATCACTTAGCTCCAAATAATCCAAATTGCAGCCTAGAAGTATGTACAAACCAGGATTCCCACCTGACAAAACATTATGTTCAGTGTCATTATTCAGCTTGTGTAACTATCACGTTTTTAAACTTAAGAGATTGCTGCATTGCACAGTCACATGCTGCGTGCTGTCTTCAAAACTAAGACTTCCTTTGGCCAATTCCTCAGTTTTCCTTAAGTATCGTGAGTCAGAATTTCATTCTCTTATTTTCTGGTAGATGGACAGGAGGTATGGATCGTTTTACCTTCTACTTAGAAAGTTTGGTGTTGGAGAAAAGAGAGTTTGATCCACTTCCCCCGCCCCCCTGCCCTCCCCCCATGGATTGGATTTTGGAAATGAAATTGTATAAATCAGTCTAGTAACTTCTGGGTTCTTTGTTTTCGTGTCTCTTTTTCAGATCAATAACAAAGCTTGTGGCACAGTTTTTGTGCCTCAGCAAGCAGCCCGCAATTTTGAAGAAGTCCACAAGCTAGTTCTTCAGAGTGAACTTGGCGTCAAGCATCTCCAGGGACGAACCATTAAAAAGGCCTTTCTGTCTCCCAGAACTGCCCTTATCAACTTCTTAGTGCAAGAATAGCAAAGGCTCTGCTGGGCTGTAACAGGGAACTGGAGTCTTTTGAGATGAAACCAAATATATAATACCAGTTATTTAAATCTCATGTAACGATGGGGAAGAAATGTGATTAAAATCAGATTGCTGCTAAATCTTCATTTCAACATGGAGAAATGCACAGAATTAAAGGTTCTTACCAAGTCATAGTAAGGTGCTGTTTGTCCGTATTTCTGGGAGAATGAGAAGGAAGCACAGAAGAACTAAATGATTGTAACAGAATGTAAATGATACAAGGCGAATAGGTTTTAGTGTCAGCCTCAGGAATATATCCTATTGGAAAGTTGGCTTGGCTAAATGTAGGACTAAACTACTGCCCTGAGTATGTGCTGTACCAAGTGTTTAGGTGTGGTACAGTCAGCCCTTGCTCCCTATATCTCATTTTGGGTACCCTACCATTAACTACCATTTTAAGTTGTAAGAAAATGCTTCTACAGGGTGTTAATTTTAAAAAGGATTTCTTTAGTGCAGGCCAATGGCCTTGGGCACAGCAGGTAGCCAGAATGGGGTGGTTTGATGTATTTCACATACCTTTCAGAGTCAAGCCAAGAAAAAGGTCGGATTATTCAGCCAAGCCCTGCCTTAGCCAGGATCCTCCTTCCTCATTGGCATATTTGTGTTGGCTCATACATGAGAGGTTCAACTTAGCAAAGTGCTGGTGGTTGTTTCTGTGGAGAACAGAATGAACGTTACTTCCTACACAGGAGCCATCTCAGAGACTTTCGGGGGATTTGAGAAAGCTATGAGTCAGCTGCTAGAAATGCGGCAATGGGGAAGACATACGGCATGCTTTTTGCCTCCTAGTTCTTGTAGTGCCTAGATTGTAAAACTTGAATCGAAATTTTCTTTTTTTTTCTGAAGGGTTCATTAAGTGGAAATAACTGTCACGTTTCTAAACCTCAATCAGACTTTGATAAAACACAAAGCCATTCTCATGCCTCATTTCAACCATTTTATTTGTACACTGCACTGCTATTATATCCACATGGAGATGTTTATTGTATTTAGCAAATGCTTGAAAATGGGTTTCCAAAGAAACAATTACAGGGTTCACTGTGTAAGAATGTCTTTTCTTTAACAGCCATTAAATGAAGTAGTCCAATAACCCAACCATTTATGAGCCATTCTGACAGTTAAGAAGTTGGCAGTAACAACCAGCTAGGCAAATACCGAGGTCTGTATTAACCCGCCAGCCCAGCAGTCATACAGACTCTGTATTAGATTAAAGGGAAACCAACAAAAATAGCCCCCGTAACAGTAACTAAGTCCAATAGATCCTAAGCAACTAGGATCAAGACAGATCACTTTGCAGTGTGAGTACTAGCTAAGCGATACCAATCTTCCTTTTGGTTTTATGCATTTTTGGTACCAAAGATGTAGCTACGTAACCAAGATGCCAGGCTCAGTGAGCAGATGTGGCTCTACACGTTCCTGCTTTGGCAACAAAACTCTTCTGGTTCTGCTTCCTCCTGGACCACGCTCATGCAGATTTTCTCTCCAGCAGTCCTTTGACACAAGAATGACTAAGAAATGGACTATTTATAATGGAGATACGGTCTTTGCAGCTTTAAGACTCCAAAAACCTCAGCCACAAAGGAATGCATTCAGACATTCAAACACAGGCCTTTAGTTGGAGTTAAAATAATTTGAATTCCAGTGTCTGCCTGACATATATGTTGTTATAAATTCATAAAACTCCTGTGCAGAAGCCCCTAAAAGGACTGTGAAAGAGATCCTTTAAAGTAAAATCTGTAGCACAGCACAGTCCTGCTTTTTTTTTCCCTGTATAAAAGTTTAACACGCCCTGTGGAACCATTTGAACAGAGTTTTTCTTTGGGGGAAAGGTGACATGTTTGATGTAAATAAAAACTTTTAAAATTTACAAGGATGAAGAAAGATGTTGTAAGCCCAGCAGCCCTACGGTGCCTTTAAACAAAAGCTGCAGTCACTCAGCCCACAGTGTTTATTGCTGTTAGCACTGCTGGGTATTTGCTCTTGCCGGAGGAAGTGAATTGCAGATGTCACTCAGTGATTCAGGCAAAAATCAAAATAAGGAATGGACTTCTACGGGCTAAAAAAGGAAGGTAGCAGACAGCAATTGCACAAGAAGTCTTCGGTTGGAAGTCACACCGGTGCGTTTACAGCGAGTTGAAATTCTGTGTGGTCAAGCAGATAGAAGAAAGGCGGTGGAAAAGGGAGGGAGGGAGAGGATGCAGAAGGTCTGAGCGAGCCTAACGCCCTGGACAGAGTATGTTTGGAAGGTGGCAGAGGTGCCAGCTGTGGAGCTGTGCGGTTGTCCTTGACAGCTGCCGACATTCGGTGTAAGGTTGACCTGCTCTAAAGCACAGTTGCCGTTTGTCTTCACGATTGTTGTGACTCACAGGTTTGGTCTCTGTCTAGATGGGACCGATACCAGTGCACAGGCTGTAGCCTGTTACCATGCCTTTTTTAAATAACTGAACGCAGATGCCTCTTCTTTCTTTAACGGTTGCTAATTGTGTCACGGTACAGATGCATCTTTATGCTGAAGGTGGTATAAAACATTCCCAGCAGTTGTGTGCCCTTGAAGAGTTCAGTGGCTGAACAGTATGGGAGTCTTAAATCTGGGAGGGGGTACTTGGGAAGCGAGAAGGAAGGGCACCAACGGGTGCTTGGTCAACTGGCGCTGCGTTCGTCACGCGTGTTAAAATGGATACGGTGCCACTGTCCTCCTTCCGTGAAGTGATGGGACAAAGAATATTTGGGAGGTTTGCTAAACCCAGTGGGACAGACCCAGGACAAATGACAAGAAGTGGATCCATGACACAGAAAGGGCATTTTCTGCACCCTGTCATTCAAGGGGATGGAATACTGGTCACAGCGCTGATCCCGTCTGGATCAAATTTCTATTTTAAGTAATACAAAATTTAAAAAGGAATTATCGGCACACTTTCTACCCCAAAATCATTCATGCAACTGAATTTCCAGAAAGTCCATCCTTCAAACATTGATTCTGGAAAAATAAAAACTGGCAACGTACCGAAAGGTCACTAAGTACTTTTCCAGTGCCATTGATTTCAGGAGAAAGGATCTCAGGCGCTGGGGTGATGCGGGCACTGAAATGTGCTGGAAGACCCCACCATGTAGAAACATGTGTTATTGGGCATGGGTGTTTCATAGTCCTCTCCAGCGACCGAGATGACATGGACAGGCCAATGCTGCTTTGCAGCACGGCAATGGGGCTTTTTCCATCACCTTGAGGAACAACAGTACTGTGAGGGTCACTAGCTCAGGCAGTTCTCTAGCGAGGTTGTCCCACTATGCTTTGAAAAAAAAAAACCTCTAAGAGGGCACTGCTGAACAAGCGTGTATTTTTCTGTGACCTTCACCACAATCCAAACACAGAGATTTAGTGCAAAATAAAATCTGTGTGCTGTCTTGGTGACTTACTGGATTAAAGTCGTGCCTCAGAACTGACATCTGGTTAATGATGGCTTTTTTTGTGACCTGACTTTGTAAAAGCCTGCTTATTTCTTCTGGACGGAGAAATTCCACAGATAACACAGGTCATGCAGTCTCTCCTCTTTGTCTCCCCTTCTTCAGTGTAAAGCCCCACAGAAAGCTGTTCCTCTTCTCTAAACTTTTTACAATCAACATGAACTAGAAGGAATGTTAATTAGCACTTTGCTGGTTGTTTCTTCCTAGGGAGGTTTGCAGTATATAGGATTTTTCTAAAAAAAAGCTTGGCTATAAATGAGGTCGGGGGGAATTCATTGGGGTTTTTTTTCTAGTTTAGCAATAATTACAGTTTACAGAGAGGGGATTTGATTTATTTGTGTGTATTTACCAGCTTGGAAGAGTACATACACTGGTTTTGCTGGGTGCTTTTTCTGCTTCTTTATTTCTTCAGTCCCTTCCCTATTTGGATCTGAGCTGATTTTGTATTGAAGGACTGTGCTGTAAGAGAAGTTTTGAATGTGAAGCCAGGTCTGTCACCAGAACCCAAGTGGTGAATATACTTCCTAGCCCACTGATTTCTATCAGTGCAGGTAATGTCTGCTTTTGACTTTAAGGAATGTTGCTGGAATTACAGCTGTGTGGGGTTTTTTTTTAATGGAAATGGGTTTTTTGTCTCAAAGAAGCAGCATGAAGCTGATCACAGTAGATCAGAGGCAGTTTTTAGCACATCCCAGCCATAGCAGGAGGAGAGCTCAACTGGAGCATTATCTCTGTGCCGGAGGGGACAGGATCAGAGCTCTCATCTGCAGCCCAGATGATAAAAGAGATCTTGCCTGACATGGGGAGGAAAGGTGGGATTTTTTTTCCCTTTCCTGAATAAAGTGAATTTCTGGTCCCACAAAGTCTTCTGCAATTCACTAACCTTGGCTATGCCAGGAGCCCCGAGTCACACACAACCTTGTGGCTCCTGGCACTTCTCTCACTCGAGTAAGCCTTGGGTTGGGTAAGCTCAGGTCTAGGTTTTAGCCCTGGAGAGGTGCAAACTAGCATCACCTGCCATGCAAAGTTAGCTTTAGTTTTGTGGGTGGTCAGAGAATTTGAACAGGTTTTCCTGGGCTTCTCAGTTGTTAAGTGTCTGAATGGGAGTATTTTAGCGACATTGCAGAGAGAAGTCCTGAGAGCTTTTGTTCTACCTGCCAGCCTTTACGTTGGCCACAAGACTGGAAACTCAGTCAAGGTCAAGTGGATGCCTGTATTTGTTGTCGGCTGAACACAGCCCAAGCCTGTGAGAGATTTTGATCACAGGAATTTCATCAAAAATACCCTCCAATATTGAACACCCAGGATGTTTCTTTGTACGCTCGTCTGCCTCCACCACAGCAATTTGCTCCCAGTTTTAGGCTGCCAAACTGCTGGCTCAGCAAAGGAACATGTAAATGGGAAAAGCTGAAGTATAATGAGTTTAATATTCACATTCTTTCTGGCTGCACTTGTGATACTCAGCCTGGGACATTTTGGGCATAAGAAGTTCTTTTCTTTGAAGAGCCTGGTCTTCTTCAGTGTAAGTCTAAGCAGAATGTATACACATAGATTAAGAGAAATGTGTGCTGTTGTGCTTGCTCTCTTGGATAGAAGCACGCTTTCTGGGCTGGCTGCAAAGGGAAGGCCCACACTCGCATCTAAGGCTCTGAACTTCCTTAGCTACCAGTAGTTTTTTACATGTGCCAAAACCAAGCGTAAAAGGTCGAAGGTTGTCCCCCTACACCCACCTCCAGCTGCCAGAGGAGATGCACAAGCTGCCGAGCGAGGGGACTTGCTCTCCAGTAACTGCGCTTGGTGCCAACAGCATGTGAAGTGAAATACATACAACAGCTGTA
This sequence comes from Elanus axillaris, assembly GCA_026212715.1. NCBI lineage: Eukaryota > Metazoa > Chordata > Aves > Accipitriformes > Accipitridae > Elanus > Elanus axillaris. Next base: position 9,034,204 of record JANZLQ010000009.1, on the reverse strand, counting down.
GATGATCCAATGCACTGATCAGGAATAATAAACACAGGAGACATAGTGGGGGCAGAAAGAGAGTGGTTTAATAAAGGAGCGTGACATGTTACTGGCAATGGCAGCCTGGATTTGTTTCTGATGAAGATTAAGAGAACTGGCATAACAGGAAATTGTTTTCTGCTACAAAGGGAAATCAATTGTCTTTAAACACACACGACAGTGTAATTAGCAAATCTTACTAATTGCTGTGAAACAGAAATACAAGTGTGCATTGCTGGGCTGGCTAAGCCAAGAAAGTATTGCGAAAAAACTTGTAGAAGCTTTTAGAAATGAACATTTTTCTTAAGTATGTCTCCATCCCTGGAGATCCACGTGGCTGGATGAAATAGCAAGGGTGCAATAAAAATACAAACTTCCCAATTTTCCCATGTGAAAGAGCATTTAGAAACATCTGTTAGTTAGAGAGCTGCTCCTAGGACATGCACAGAGGAACAGGGTGGATGTGCTGACTGAATCTGGCAAGTCCACTTGAAGCCCGCCGAGCCACCTGAAGCCGATGATTGATGGCGGGATGTTGTCTGACCTGTGGAGTGCTTCCAGCCCAGGATAACTGAAGACTATGTACGTTGGTTAAACAGGTCTCGGTGCTGTTTGCATTAATGCGCTGATAAAGAGGCAGGGAAACGAAGCTGGACAATTCTCCTGGCAAGTTCTTGTCCTGATGAGAGGCTCTTTTTAGTAGAAAATGGAGAAAACAAACTCTTGTGGTCTTTTGAGCAGGAGTAGGAAAACCACCAAAGCCACCTACGTTATTTCGGTGCAGTCTGCAGCCACTGAAAGCAAGTGTTTGGCCCCATGAAGTGACAGCGAAGGAGACTGGGGTCTCTGCCACCACTGATGGCACCTGGAGAAACCGAAGTGAGGAAGGCCAAGGGCATCCTCTGCCTTAGAGTGACTTGGCACCCGGCTCTGGCCTTCCTCTGAGAGACCAAACCGCTGCAGCTTCAGGGATTCACAGCCTTTTCTCTCACTGCTGTTGCTGCCTGTGCTCCTCTTTGGGATCTTGGTGATTCTCCACAGCTCCTCTCGTCTCCCCAACGTGTGCCCTGCCAGGTAACCCTTCCCTGCCTCAGTTTACCCACCTGTGAGCCCGGCCCACAGCAACCCCACTGAACTGATGCTGCAGGTACAGTTATTTAAGGAACATGGCCCTGAAAGCCCTTCTTTCTTGTGAAGCATCCGTACCACTCCAGAAAGGCAGTTTGCAAAGCTGTCCCAGCCCTGCCTTGGCCCTTCTGTGCCATTAGCATTAATTAAGTGACTCAGTATAATTCCCTGCAGAGATCGTGCCCCGCAGCAGGCAGCCGTACTGCGACAGAAGCAAAACATCCCAGTCTGGACCCATTTCTGCTCTGACCCTGGGAGCAAGGGGAGGGCACCGGCCTGTTAGAAGTGCAGGCAGAGCAGGCAGGGTAGGTGTCCCAGAGGAATGCAAACTTTTTGGAAGGCAGAGGCTGAGGTTTGGCCTCTCCACCTCCGCACTGGCCCTTTCAGCAGCCCAGCCCCCTGGCTTGAGCGCAGCCCAGGGCTCACCTCCTGCTGCCGGCTCCTCCATCCCTCCCCTCTGCTACCCTCCTGTGTACCCTACAGCCCTCTGCATCATCCTCCCGGCAGAAAGCACCCAGCTGGTGCAGGTAAACTGCACATTTATCAAAAAACTCTTTAGAAAATGGAGTGTTCATCATTTCCCCATGCGATTTCCCGTCAACAGTTCGGGGATGCTGCAACACTACCTGGCAAAAGCCGAGAGATGGGTTTGCTCCTGCAAGAACCAAGCCAGGCTCCATCCCGCAAATACTTCTGCCTTATAAATTGTTTGCTCTGTTTTATATTCTAGCACTGAAGCCTTTATTACTTTCCTGCAAAAACACAGCAGAGCACATATCTCGGGCACTGCAGAGTGGCGTGCATAGTCCAGGCTCCTGCGGGAAATTACACGCCTGGGACAGCTACGGCACGGGGAGGCATGGGCACCAGGGATTAGACCTGGAGATGTCCACAGAGAAAGTGGTGTGCTGCCAGCCGCTGGTGCCTCACGCTAGTTTGGTTGCAAATAGGTAGCATGAGTATACGGTAGTTGCTTTTGGGGGGAGATCTAGCTATAACTTGTCACCCAGACACCTCTTAATCATCTTTGTCCATAAACTGTACAGCCCGACGCTGTCGTCATTCTTCAGAATCTGAGGGCGTTTTCTCCTAGACAGAAAAATGATCGGAGCGGGGGTGGGTGGATTTCTCCACATTTTCTCCATCTTTCTGCAATGTGAGCCCAGAGCCAAACGTGGCAGCAAGACAGACAGATGATTCCCTCCCAGCTCTCATTCATGGCTTCCTGGTTTACCCCAGGCAGGCAGCACGTCACCTCAGCCCACTGGCAGCCAGAGCATGAGGCAATATGCCCAGTGCTCCCACCGAGATGGGGCCGGAATGGGGGAACACCACGCGGGGCTGCATCTCCCCAAATCGCTGCCTCCCTCTGCCCTGTGGGCAGCTGCGCTCGCCACGTGGAACAGGGCTGGGTTACAGGCTGTCAGCGTTATTTTGCATGAGTAAACACAGTGTGTAAGCCTTCCCACAGGAACAAAAACAGATTAAATAAGGAATAGTTTTCTTCTTCAAGGGACAGGGTTTAGAGTAAGTTAATTCAAACTGGCATGTAGATTTTGGTCCTGTGCTACAACAGTAATCATGGACCCCCTTAATTTCTTAATAGGTATGGGCTATAAAACTCACAGGAACTATAAAAATGTGGGACCATATCTAATCACAGCAGAAGGGTCTGCAAGTCAGTGTAGTACTACATCTCCAGCCTAGTAGAAAGTTCAAGTTAATCATCTGCTCGCTTGGGAATACCCTTAGCCCAAGTCCCACAGAATAAATCCAAGCATGAAACTTCAAAGGTATTTTGCTGCCTAACGTTCACTGAAAGCATTGCAAATTAAACACCAAAATGCCTTTGAATTGCTTGGCTGTGATTCCCGTTTGAAGGTGCTTGCCATCAAAGCCTCCGCTCATGTATGCGGAGCCTGGAAGGAGGCCAAGCCCAGCGCGACAGTTCCCTATCCGAAGGGCTTCGGCAGCCTTTTCCATGTCATCCGCACGAGCATTGTTCTGCAGACAGCTGATTTGATCCTTTGGCATAGGAAGGAAATGTACTTTACAGAGCTGGTGAAGGTCAGCAGCATCCAGAGCGGCCATTTGGCAAAAAGGTTGCTTCCCCCCTGCCCCCCCGCCCAAGGTGGTGAGCGCCTGCAGGCCTGGCTGTAAAATGACTTACAGATGTTAGATAAAAAAGCAATGGCAGAAAATGTATGTGTGACCCTTAAGCAAAAAAAAAAGTCAGAAAAAACCATGGTCTGAGGGAAGTCACAGATTCTTCCTTGGTTTGTTTGTTGAAAGCTGAAAGCAGACATGCCTATTCCCAAATATTTCTGTTCTGCCATGGGGTTTTGGTTTCCTAGAGGTCTGAAGAGCCTTATCTCAATGTGTCTGAAGAAAAAAAAAAAAAAACCCCAACAGACACCGCCTGAGCCTCTGAGACGCTGGATAGGAGTGTGCCTCCCCTTGATTAACTTTACATCCTTTGGCGAGGAGGGGGATGAAAGTGCGAGAGGGATGTGTAATTTCCTTTCGATTGCTCTTTGTCCGCTCTTTGTCTGCTCTTTGTCACAGATTCCTCCCGTGAGTAAAGCTGTGGTGGAGTTCATGCTCCCATCCTTGCCTACCTGCTGCTCTCTTTCCTTTCTGTCATTCTTTCAGGCCGTACGACTATTGACTGAAGCAATCTGTTGTTTGATCCCAACTCTGTTGCTTATCGTTTTAATGTTGGACTCCTCCCGTTTTAAACGGAAGTGGTGATACTGAAAACTCAGCATCTCCGCCAACCTGGTCTCCAAAAGCACCCCAAAGCCATCGGGGAGGAGGAGGCACCCCACGCCTCAGCCACTTGCCATGGTTCCCCTCATCGGCCCACGATGTTGCCAAAACCAGCCTTGCACTGGCCCTTTCTGAGGATGCCCTATAGAGCTTTCACTGCCCCAGTGGAGCTTAACCTCGGACTCAAGAGTTTTGCTCAAGTCCCTCAAGAGGTGGTTGCTCCTGGTAACTGGTGGCCCGAACCTACACCTGCTTGGCACCAAGCAGCTGCTAGGGGCCACTGTGGCCTCTGCCAACCACAAAATGAGAGGCAGGCCCTTTCCACTCCAGCCAAAACAGCCCCGGCACGGGCAGAGGTTTGCTGCCCTTTGCACGACAGATATCAAGGTGCAAGCTAAACTCTCCTGAACTACCAGGGGTTCTACAGAGCAGGGTTTAGCCCCCGGGCACCCAGCTTCTCCCAAAGTGAAGCAGGGCTTGTGGGGCTCAGCCTGGGGAAGCTGTGACACCCCCCCCTCCTTCCCTCACTCCCACAGCAAAGGAAGGCTTGGAAAAGTTTGATAGATGGTATTGCTTGACAGACAGGACGTTTTCTTGATAGTGTGTGAATGTTCCAGCACTACTGATCACTTAAACACTCAGCAGGTGATGGCTAGTGACAGCACGTGCTGGGTCCTCCTTCCCTGGCTCCGGGGGACAGGGGGAGCTCCGCTGCTGCGCTTCGCCCTGCGCTGGGACTCCCACCCACCTGCCTCCCCTAGAAAGCATCAAACCCCTCATCCAACCCTCCGCTACGGTTGGGCTAACTTCTGCCAGTCTGAAGTTCACTGGCTCAAGCTCAAGCCAAAGGCTGGGGGGACGAGCCACTCGGGCCTGCCTGGACCCTCTCTGGAGGCTCCAAACCATTTTGGAGGTTGTTTTGGGAGAAGACAGGCCCCTTTTCCAGGGGCTCGCAGTCCTGTGGTTTTTTAAGCATGTTGGGCCAAAACTTGCTGGAAGAGTCAGGCTGGTTTAGGTCCGGCCTCAGTTGCTCAGCAGTGCCTTTGTAAGGGACCTGGTCAAAGAGGGGAGATTTTTTTATTTTCTGACACATTTGGGTTGCAGCCCCATTTGCAGTTATTCAAGGCAGCGAATTTCCACGTTCCTTAACACCTGGCCCTCCTCCTTCCTGGAGCCTGGGGGAAGAATTAAAACAAGTCCTGGGAATGCAGGACACGTGCCTGGGTCCGTAGGGTCAACTGCGCCCGTCGATTTACTCAGAGGTGCCATAGTTCCCTTTGTAGCCCGGCAGGGATCTCCTTGCAGCACACACACCCTTCCCCCAGCACCCCCAGCTGGATTTTCCACCAAAATTTTGCAACTGGCGCGGAGGAGAGAGGCCAGGCAACTGTCCTTTTTATGACGTCATCACCCACCTGCTTCCTTCTTGATCTGAATTATGCGGCGGGGTGGGGGCTGACCTTCTTGTGACAGGCCGGGGTCCTTCAGTCCCGCTGACTTAAGCATGACTACACCGCATACAATATAAAGTACACCTAAGCGAAGAAAATTAGTACGATTTCCGGTTCCAGAGGCTAACTGGCACGAGAGTTACGTCACGGCAGTCTCTCACGGGGAGGGGCGGGGCTCCTCCCCTCGCCGGCTGCAGCGCGCTCTCTGCGCCCGTTACGTCTGCGGAGCCGCGCGTGACGTATCTCGCTCGCCGCGCTGACGCAGGACGCTTCGTGTGACGCGGGGGCGGGGCCAGGGGGCGGGGCCGGGAGGCGGGGGGCGAGTCCCCGCCCCCGCGCCTCCTGGCCCCGCCCCCAGTCCCGCCCCCGCCGGGGACGGGCGCGGCGGGAGTGAGACGGCGCGGCAGAAGCCGGCGGGAAGGAGGAGGAGGAGGAGGAGGAGGAAGGCGGGGGGGCCTGCCCGGTAAGCCGGTCAGGATGGATAAGTACGACGATCTGGGTCTGGAAGCCAGCAAGTTCATCGAAGACCTCAACATGTACGAGGCCTCCAAGGACGGTCTCTTTCGGGTGGACAAAGCTGCTGGCAACAACCCCGAGTTTGAGGAGACCAGGCGGGTCTTTGCCACCAAAATGGCCAAGATCCACCTCCAGCAGCAGCAGCAGCAGCAGCAGGAGGAGATGCTGATGGCCACCCTGAACGGAGGAGCTGCTTTCAACGCCCCCCAGCCCAGCCTGCCAGCAGCACGGGGTGCCAAACCGCCCCCGGCCTCCACCGCCGAGGGGCCTCGCACGAGGCCGTACGACGGTGGGGAGCGTGGCTTTGGCGAGAGCGGGCCACGCACCGAGGCCCTGGGGAGCCAGGCCGGGCGCAGGGGCTGGGAAGCGGAGCCCGACAGGATCCCCAGAGGAGGGGGTTCGTGTCCCAGCGCGGGACACGGGGAGCAGCAGACCGGGAGCCCCAGCGACCCCCAGCCCTGCCGCAGCGGGCAGGAGAACGGCAGCGAGGGCAGGCGGTGCGGCGGGGGCCGCAACCCGTCGCCAGCTGGGCAGAGGTCCTCCTCCTTCTCCCACGCCCGGACCTCGCCGGCACCCTCAGTGGGGACAGAAGAGAGGGCACTGCCGCAGCAGAGGTCATCTTCCTTCTCGGCCCCCTTGGTACAGCCCGCCCGGGGGGTTTCAGGGCCTGCTGAGCCCTGTGGTCCCAGGGCCGGAGGGGATGGCAACCAGCTGTGGTACCAGGGCGTCCCACTGTCCTTCTCCTCCAGCTCCGCGCCCGCCGCCCCGAGCGTGGACTACCAGCACGCCGCTGCCTACCCCAGCCCAGCCGGCCAGTGTGTGGCCCGTGGTCAAAACCACTGGCCCAATGGCAGCGGTGCGAGCCCAGAGCCGGGCTCCTCACGCCTGGCCTCGCGTGGGCTGATGGCTCTGGATGCTCCACAGCCGCTTTACCCAGAGGGTGTGAGCAGCCCGCGGTCGGACGCTGGGCACCCGGAGGGCTCCAGCACAGCGAAGGTGAAGCTGCCCTGCCAGACCCTCCTTCCGCAGCCAGAGCAAGGGCCATCGGTGGCCGAGCTGAAGCTGGAGGCACTGACCCAGCGCCTGGAGCAAGAGATGGATGCTCGGCCGAAGGCCGATTACTTCGGTAAGGAGGCAGTCCACCAGTCAGTGTGAAAAGGGCTCGTTGCGAAGTGTCGCTGCAGGGTTCGCACCTGCAGGCTTGCCTTTGCCTGTGCGCCTGCTTGGTTGTGCTTTTTCAGCTGCTCGGGGCGGGTGGTTGTTGTTTAACTTTTATTTATCACAAGGACTGGTGGCTCTTCCTCCTGCAAGACTTTTTTTCTTTAATCCTACCTCTTAACTTTTAAAGCAAAGGTAGTTTAGCAGCTTTGGGGAGGACAGCGCTGAGAAGAAGCTGGAGCAGCATCTTTTGAAGTGAGCGCCCTTCGTTGCCGGTAGGGAGGCACTTAACTTTTCTTGACAGTCAGTACTCCTGGTTCTCTGCGTCTTAAAAGTACACTGCCTGACCATGCGTGGGCGAGAAGGCAGCCGTCCAGCCTGTGTAAACTGCAGGCACGGAGAAGGGCACAGAGCTCGGGGGAGGCTTGGTATTAGCCCCCCCTCACACAGGTGGCCATGGCCAGGCATGCTTGCGAGATCTCTTGAAGAGTAGTTGCTTGGGGATAGGAAGGGCGGTGCTTTCCCAAACTTGCCAGGATTTCCCCCAGCCCCAGGTGCTGGTCTCCATCAGCTGTGAAAGGATGGATATATCCTGAAGGTGGCAGAAAAACAGAAAAACATTCCTCCCTAAATCTTCAGTCTGCAAGTAGTCCAGACCACCAGAGGTTATTGCTCCTGCTTGGCCTTGAAAAGGGACTGCTTACATGCGAGGATCTCCCAGTGAGGATATTAAAAGTCCTGCTGGATTTAAACAGTTTACTACCCCAGGGTGACAGAAGGTCAGGGGCAAATTGAGCATTTCCTCTCCCTGTCATGCCACTTTGCCATTTAATAGCAGGTGAGATAGTTCACCTTTTGGGAGAAGGAAACCCACAGTTGTTGGGAAGGCCAAGGAATCCAATATTAATTTAACAAACATCAGGAGCAGATCTAGTGCATGGATTTTCCTCATGATTTTAAACCCACGGTCACAGAACTAGAAGCAGGGGCAGATTAAACTCTGGAGCCTGGTGCAGAGGAAGGGTTTGCAGGGTCCTGTCCGGTGTGGTTGGTGGGTGGCTCAGCAGTGGTCTGCACACACAGGAGCAGCCATGGGCTTCATGCTGAGCTTCGGGGACGTAGCTGGAGGGACCACCAGGTGCTCAGTTGCAAATTGCGTAACTGAATGCGTTTCTTGGCATCAGGCGGTGGTACTTGCCCGCAGAGGGCTGTGCTGGGATTGTTTATCTTAGTATCTGAGACTGGATTCAGCCTTGTGGCAGGGCAGATGCATTTTTATTCTGTTGCAGAAGAGTAATGTGTCGAGTTGCTGTACTTGTAGTGTTTTGGCCTGGAAACATGTTTTGGCACTTTCCATCCCACATGGGCGGCGCGAGGTTTGAATGAGCTCAGGGAGCCTCGTTGGGGGGGGGCACTGAGTGCTGTGACAGGGAGCGGATAATGAAGATGGGGTTGGGACAACAATCTGGTGGGAGGTGGTGCTCGAAAATGGGGATATTTTGCTGGAGGCAGCATTCAGCTCCACTGGAGAGGTGTCAGGGGTCTTTTCAGCAGACCCTGCTGCGTGCATCTTTTCCTCACGGTGCAAGTAAACCAGCTGGATCATACCTCATCCAAAATGTGCGCGGGGATGGGTGGGGTGAGACAGCAGAGGGACCTAGTCGGTGGTTAGATTATTTTTACATTTCTTTGTCACAAAATGGAGGGGTAGTGCCAGGGGGAGGCTTTCGTCCTGCGGGAAATTTGTGCTGAAGCAGGAGTAATTCTGGCAGCATGGAGGATGCTGCTGGTCAGGCGCTGAGTTACGGGTGAGCTCAGGGAGGGAGGGAGGAGAGATGGAGGCTGCCTGGTCCCCAGTGAGGTCTTTTGACATCCTCCTGGCAGGAGGTTTTACACCAGAGCGTAGTGTCTGAAAAATTTGGGAAGGAGGAGAGGGGAAAACAAAATGTTGCAGTTATGGCAGAGGAAGAAGTCGATTTTTGTGGAGCCTCGGATCTGTGGGGAAAGGCTCAGCAGATCTGGCCTGTGGAGGACCGAGGAGCAGGAAGGAGCAAGTACCAAGGCATTTTAATTCAGGGTCTCCTCCCCTTTTCTTTCTCACTTTTATTTTCATTTTTTTTCAGTTACCTTACTTCCTTCCGAGAAATAAAGGACCCAGCTGGTCTTCTGAATCTATCTTGGCTATGCCCTACCCTCAAACTAGCAAACTTTAGGATGGAAAATAAATACTTTTAAGCAATAGTGATAAAAAGGATCAACAGTTTGTTTTGTTGCAAACTTTCCCCCAGTGAGGTGATGTCTTATGTAGCAGCTTTGCAGTACATCTGAGCCAGGAAATGAAACCAGGACTGAAGTGCAAATGACCAAAGTATTTTATCTAAAATGCTTTCAGCTCTCCTAATTTTGGGTGCTGCTTGTATAACAAGGGGATTTTTTTTTTTTAGATGGGTCTGTCTGTCTTGTTAACACACAGTCCTTCAGTCTGCCTTGGTCTGGGCCAGTTGTTTAGCATGAACAATTAATTCTGATCACAGTAAAAGAGCTGTGTTTTCCTTCACTATGTGAAAATGAGTGTTTGTAAATGAAAGCCTAGGAAAGGATACCCTAGGCATATAACATAGGTAGGGTCACTGCTGAGGAGTAACAGACAGTCTGGTTATCTGTCAGCACCAGGTGCTGCACAAAATACTTTTGTCTGCTCAGAGTAGGTGTAGTAAGTGAAAGGAAAGAAGCAAACAAAGCCAAGAATTTTCTTTTTTCTTTTTTTTTTTCTTTTTTTTTTTTAAATAGTGGCCTATGTGGGAGCAGCATGGGCTGCATGTGTCTCTGGAGGAATTTGGGCTCTTCAAGAGTGCTTTTGAAGTGCTGACTTGATTTATGTGGGCTGTCGAGGAGGGCGTGGGGAGTCTCAGGTATCACCCGGGGTCTTAAGCTTGTGGAGGGAAATACTGAAATTGCTGCCTAGAGAGGCTGGTTCCCATGAAGCAGAGAAAGGGCCCCATGTCCCTGGGAGGTGTCACTGGAAGCCAGCTTAGGTTGTATTCCGGTTTTTGGTGTACCTTTTCCAGGGAACATCCAGGAATGAGGTGCCTGAACCCCACCGATGTTCTGTGGTGTTCCTTTGGATGCACCAGCCTTCATCTCCGCTTGGCGAATGGGAAGATTCATTAAACAGAAGTGAATGGGGGAGCTGCAACTCCTCCACTAGCAGCACCCAGGGCAACGCAGACATTTTGGGTCGGGTGAGGCGGCACCATCCCGAGGACTGGGGCCAGATGAGTTTTCGGGTGAGAGCTGGGCAGGTGCACAACCAAACCGCGTGTCTGCCTGCACTGTCTGGAAGTGGCTTGGTAGGGGAGAGGCCTGGGGTCTGCAGGGAGGCTTTACCATTCCTGTTTTAGCAGAGGTAACTGTGGTACCATGCAGTTCCTTGGTCTGCAGGCACAGATGGGAGCTTTTAGAGGTATAATGTGTAGCATCATGGTTTTACCAGTGCTTCTTTCATACAGCTAGATGGAAATCTCCATCTGATGAATGCTATCTACACCCTTACTAAGAGCTTTTTCTAAAACAATTTTTATAAATGGTTTTCTTGTTACAAATATTTGTTAGGTGTTGAGTTCTGGCTTCCTTATTATTTCGAGCAGAGCTGATAAGCTGCAGGTATTTTAGGAGGGCTCCAGGCATCTTGTTTTGCAGCGAAAAACTGGGATGCTTCCCAGCAGTCTGGCAGAGGAGATCTCGTGGCTAAGTCTGCAGATTTCTTTTCCCCTTGGCAGAAGCAGAGCAGTAGCTGAATCGCTGAACTCTGTGGAGACCTAGAATGCCAGCACCTTTGGGTGGGTGTGACCAGCTTGAAGGCCGGCAGTGCTTTTTTGTGCATAGTGAAGTTAGTGTTTTATAATTGCCAAAACCACAATTTACTTAACTTTCAGGCTGTATGCACCTGCAGACTTTACTGAACCCTGCTGCTGATGATGCACCAGGGTGCTTCAGCAGCAGCAAGGGTAATTTCAAGGCTGCCAAGTGGAGAATTTCTGGTTAAAATGAAAGTTCTTCTGAGGTTTGTTTGTATATGGCTGATGATAACGGTGTTGTTTCCACTGGGAATGAGCAGAGGCATCCCTTGCTGCCTGCTTCTGGGAGAACACCGTGGCTGGAAGGAGATGCCTGCCTGCAGCGGAGAGGAGCAAGAGGCAGGGCAAGATGGGTCCTGGTGAAACAAGGAAATCTGGAGGATCACGGCACGTGGACTAGTGGGTGTGTGCAGATTGCAAAGCTGATCTCACTGCAAGAAACCAAGCAAATAAGTATTTGCCTGGGATACAGCTCTTCAAGATTACAGCAGTATGCGCTTCTCCTCCCTTCCTCTTGAGAGCTCAACTGGGTTTGCAAGCTAAGGAAAAATCTACCAAAAGGAAAGAAAAAGGAAGGAGTTGAGGCAGAGGAGTAATAGGTCTTTCAGCCAGGATACTGTGGCAGTGGAGACTGAAAGGGATAAGGAGCCTCATTCATGTGGCACTGGAGTTAACATAATCTCTGGCATTGCTATAAGGTACTTAAAATGTCACTGACATTAGGTTTGATGCTTTGCTGGCAGTGTGTACACAACTGTCTACAGCAAAGTCAGGAGTCAAGAACAAAGCATGCAAAAATGGTACAGAAAAATTGCATTTACCAGCTCTCTGGTTCTTTGGGCAGGGAGTACCTGTACATGTTTGCTACCATTGAGTCACCCAGTGGTGAACAGGACCAAACTACCAGGTTTTCCAAACACTCAGATCTCACCCAGGCCTCCATTCCTCCTCGAAATCAGCTCTTTATTTAGCAAGAGCGATTGCACAGTAGTGGTTAACAGCATAGCGAAGCACGCAATGTGTCTGATTTAGAGTTTGACGTAGAAATGACTTGGTTAAGGTGAGCCACATGGAGGTGGCATCAGGTTCTGGAGAAGGTCTGAAGTAAAACCCAAAGACCTGAACATCACATTGGGTATGGCAGGGTGAAGTCTTTTCTCAGCGGATGGTCTTTGAAAAATGTGTGTCCAAGTGGAGGGCTTGGTTCTGCTGTTACGAACAGGTGGGTTGGAAATGCAGAAGCTGTACCTTCATGGGGGTCCTCCCAGTCAGAGCAGGAAAAGAGGAACTAGGTAAGAGCTCTCCTGCCAGCTTTCCTCTTGCCTTGTTCCCCTTGCCTGCTCTGATGGGGAGGACCCTTGTGAAGGTGCAACTTCTGCCAAGAGGCATTGGGGTCCACTTCTGGACTAGCCGTGTGCATGTCTGGGCAGATGGGAAAGATGATACCAGAGATATTTACGTGCAAAGGCGCTGGGGCTTTCTTCCAAATGCAGCTGGGGATTCTTCAGCATAAATCCAGCCTCCTGTAAGGAGGGGACAAAAAACAAGTTATGTGTGATGGAGAAGAGTCAAGCCGATCGTGGAAATGTGGAGTAAGTGGAAGGGGAGGACAGACTTACTCTTCCAAGTGCTGTTTCTGGATTAGCTACGTATGCAGACCCACACCACCAGAATCATCCTGCTGCTGCACTCCTCTTATCTGAGACCAGCTTGACACGGCGAGGAAATCTTACCAGTACTGAAGCAGCACACCGTCACATTGGGCCCTCCAAAATTAAGTGACAGTCTTCGCAAATCTGACCAGGAGTGCGTGTAGGAAAGTCCTGGATGTTGCTAGAAAGGGGATGCTGCTGAAAAAAAGGGGGATACTGCTGAAAAAAAACCCACAGCTGTGTTCTGGGTTTGTAGACAGATGACTTCTGGCATGTGGAGATAAATCATACCAACCAGTCCCAGAAAACGCTGCTCTTCAGCATGGCTTGCATTGGATCTTTAGCAAGTGGGATACAGTAAGTAACTGAGCTGCTGCTGGTAAAAGTGAAATAGCAACACTTAGAGGAAAAAATGTCTCTAAAGGCTTTGAGTCCAGCAGTGAATGGAAATGCACTTGTTGAACTTTGAAAGCGGGACTGACATTTCAGGCTGAGCACCAGGTTCGCTTTCATTTCTGACAGCCCTTGATGTCTGCATCTGAGCTGTAAGCCGAGGCTGTTCCCGGTGGCAGCCCTCCTTCTGGTTTGCAGTGCCGAGATGGAGTACGGCGAGCACCGGGAAGTGGCTTACAAGGCATGGTTTCGGTCCCAGCTCTGCCCCAAAGGTCCCTTTGTTCAGGCGCTCAGCTGCAGCGCGGGTGGTTGCCTGCCGCATGATGCGAAAGGGAACAGAGATTTCTTTGTTGTCCGGGGCCTGGCTGCCCTGCCGGCAGAAATTGAGCCGAAATCAGCAATTTCCATCCCTTTCTCTTTCCAAATCTGGCTACCATTCTGCCGGCGTGCTCAAGCGTGAATTTACCGGCACTGCGCATGCTTTGAGCTTGTTGTCCCGGTGGCAAAAGAGAAACATTTCATTTCTCCTTAATAATGCCTTAATAACGTCATCTGAGGTTAAAAGTTGTAATTTTGGAGGGGATATCTGCTCGGATCGGCGCTTACATAAGCGCTCGTTACGTGCAGCAAACTAACGGAGTGCAGGAGTCGGGCACCTTCCTGAGCTGCGGCTACTTGGGATCCCTCTGCTTTGAGCTGAGGACAGAAGTTTTTGCTAAAAGCTGCTCAATGCCAAGAAAATTACCCAGAGCTGCTGAGTAGTGTCAGTAGCATGTGGGGTTGGACTGATGCTGCTGACATTTTAACTCTACACCCTGGCTAGCAGAAAGCACGCTCAGCACTGTTTCAGGAAATAGTCGTCAGAGCTGGCGCGGAGCAGGGCGCAGAGCCTGTTCTGCAGCGGGATGAGGTTGGATGTGGCCTGTGCTGCGTTGCTTTCCTTCAGGCTGGCTTCGCACGCATGTTGCCGAGCTCAGCGACTGGCTGCTATCAGCAACAGGTATTCCTTTTTCCTTGCATAGCCTAAGCTGAAAGAACAGGATCACTGTGGCAGCAGGGAGCAAACGGGGGCGGGGGGAGGGGGGGAAGTGGAAAGGCAAAATGAATAAAAAATCACTTATTTTTCTGCCTTTCAGGCCAGGTGTGCTGAGAGTCAGAGATGAAGGCTCAAGTACATCGCTTAAGATACTTCAGAATATTATATTTGGAAGAAGCAAAGACTTATTTCTAGAGTAATTCCAATTGCTACTGAGATTTAATTGGCTTTCAAGTAAGATGTAGCAGATACAAGTAAAAACATGAACTATACACAGATTTGCCATAATGCCATTTGTCAGTTGTCAGCCTTGCCACGGGGCAGCTATAAATATTTATAGCATGGCTGCTTATTACATAGTTGGGTAATTTAGCACATTATAGTTTGTACAGACAACATTGTCAATTGATTTTAAAAATCCTTTCATTCTGTGACTTTATTTTCCATGTTTTAAAGGCCTAAATATTGAAAGAAGTGGATAAAAGGGTTGAGCAAGGGATGAAGTGGAGCATGTACTGAAAGCCGGGAGGAAGGACAGCGGGGCCAAGGGGTGGACGATGGAGGAAGGTTTGGGTACGGATGTGGGCGCAGGAGCCCGGGCAGCTCCTGCAGGATCTGGCCAGACTATCATCTGTCCCACTGGGAGAACCACAGGGGCAGTGCTTACGCTCTGAAGCTTAAATAGGATGGACAGGAGACAGAAGCAGCAATTTCTGCCCTCCATGGGATTTGCATTAGCATATTATATAGTGGCTTTAGATGCCTGCCAGCATCTTTACCAAGCGCTGCACCTGCACTCAGCTGCTATGCCTTCTGCCTCCTGCTTCTTGCTGCTCATCCATATTCAGCGTCACCCGGCTGCTTTCTGGAAAGGAGGAAATTGGAGCACGCTGGTGATTTTTTCTAGAGCAGCCGCTTATTGGCACAGAGAAGGGGAAAATGCAGCACTTGCAGTGCAATAAATACACTGGTTCTGTGGAAAGCCTGGTGAATGTTGTGGAAAGAAGGCTTCAAGCAGCAAAAACTGGCAGGTTTTCTGCTCTCAAAACTTTCTACTCAGCATTGCTGTAGTCGAGTGGGAATTTTGTGAGGTAGCCGTTAGCTCTTGTGTCAGACGATTGCACGGCATCTCAGGCTGTCGCTGAATGTATACATTCCTGGGAGAACACATCCATTTGAAAAGCCAAATGTTCTTATCTTTGTCTTGTCTTTTATTTCCTTTTTTTTTTTTTTTTTTAAAGCTTGCATGATTTATCTTTGGCTTTCTTAAAATCTTTCTTTCAATAAATGAGATAAATCTGCTTGGTTCAAAGAGAACCAGCAAGTTTTGCTAACTTGGTGCCAGGCTGGGGTGGACTCACAGCCAAGTTAGCATTTCAGTTCAGGTCAGATTTGGACAAAACAGAGCAACTAATTTTTCTCTGCAGCCTTCTCTCCAGGTTTGTGTTAGTTTGGACTCTGGCTCTGAGTGCAGCGGGGCTCGGAGCAGCCCTAGGATGGCTTTCAGCATGCTGGTTGAATGCACGCAGGCAGCTGCAGCACAGAGAGCCAGGTCTGCTCCAGGAAAATGAAGTATCTGCTTTTCAGCAGCCATGTGTGTGCAGCTGCAAAGGGCTCCTGAGCATTTTTATCCCTGTAGTGTGAAAACTAACAGCTGCAGCTATCTGCCGCAGGAAGAAATTGTTAACCACCCTGAAAGTGCCAGCGTGGTGCTGCTGGATTTGGGAGTTACTTTTCAGCGCTGTCATAAGTACGTTGGGCTTCTTCCTAACTTTCACCAGACCTTTCCAGTTACTCCAGAGCTTACGGTGCCCCCAGAGAAGTGAAGTTTTGTTAACCACAGCATCACTAAGGATCTCCAGCGGGATGATGCTTGGGTAGATCTGTGTTTATTTGCGGATTAAAGTTGCTTATTTAGAGGTAGTTAAAGGGTGATGCTGCTTTAAAACCAGTCTGGCACAATCACAGGGTAATGCCTGAAGTACATACACAGGCTTGATGTGTCATTTTCCTTGGACAAGGACTTTCTCTCCCTGGCCACTACTAGTGGTTTTGGGTGGCCTCGCTGCGTTTCTGCCTGCAGGGTAGAGGGAGCAGGTCCTGCTAGCGGATGCCATCAAGGGTGTGAAACTCAGTTGTCACTTCTTTCTCTGTTGTCAAAATAGTTTTACATCGAAATGGGGTGAGATTTGGGAGGCCCTAGGTGAACACGCAACACCCTTTGCAAACCTGCAGTGCTAAAGTCTTCTCCTTGTGGTCCCTCCCCACCACCACCACCGTGCATGTGCCCCATCGTCAGTATTCCCAGCCCTGATCAGGTGGGTCTGTGCCTGGAGGGTCCTGGAGGCTTCCTCATGAGGTGGAAATCCTCAGCCTATGCTCTCTGCCCGGCTCGGGTTTTGGGCTGGAGCCTCACACCGTGGTGGGTGCTGGTGGAAATGTCCTTGGCTGTGCGGACAAGAGACTGAGCTAAACAGCTGAGTGCGGTCATCTTCTCCCTCCTCCAGAGCTCCAGAGCTGACCCTGGTCTTTAGGTGATGGTGGTGGTGGGAAAGCTTGTGTGTGAGGAGCAGCTTGGACTTGCACTTGGGACAGCTTGTAGCCAGAAGTTGACCGTGTGTCCTGCTCCTGGCTCTCCTTCACCCCATGGGCCGCCTGAGAGAGCCCCCTTCGGCTGTTGCCACTGGCAGTTATCCTCTTAAAACTGATTTCTTGCTTGCCTTGTCCTGCAAGAGGCGAGAGGAACATCTGGGCAGGATATAGGGTCTGTAGGTAGCACCTACATTGGGTCTCTGTTCAGGCATGGCTGACAGAGGGAAGAGGAGTAGATGGCAGGTAGTTCAGCTCTGTTTTGGTGGGAAATCCTTAGAGCCTTCAGCAGACACAAACGGAGTCCGAAGTCGATGAAGATTTAAAAGGGGCTAAGTGACGAGGTGTGTTTTCCTCACATTGGTTGCAACCAACAAGCTTATTTTATGCAATAAGTAGCAGAAACTATTGGTCTGTGAACAGCCCTGAGCACCACTGACTACCAGCCAGGCTTTTTTGGAGGGTCCTTAAGTGGGTTTAAATGTATATAAAGGTTGCGGGGAAGGATGGGAGAACGAAGGAGATGTCGCTGTGGCCAGACAGGGCTGTTCTTGTGCAGTTTACTTTTTTGCAAAAGGCTTTCACCGTGGAGGTTTGATGGCCGTCATGACCACTGTTAACAGCATCTCTCAGGGTGGCTGATGCTGATGTCACCTACTTCTCGTGGCTTCAGCGAACCGCCTGGTCCTCAGCTGCCAAGCCACCATGCTGAATTACAGGTGTGGTCACCCAGCCAGTGACCCCAGCTGTCCCGCCAGGTCCTGCTCCTCACCTCTGTCCCCTTCTCTCTCTTCCAGGCACCTGCGTGAAGTGCAGCAAGGGGGTGTATGGAGCAAACCAGGCTTGCCAGGCCATGGGCAACCTCTACCACGACAGCTGCTTCACCTGCGGAGCCTGCAGTGAGTACCCTCTGCCGCCAGCGCCACCGGTGCAGGGCCCTGGGGCAAACTCTTCAGGCTTAACATTTTTCTGGTGTAAGGGGGAAAAGATGGAGCTGGTTATTGAATTATCTGTCAGCTGGAGTCTGCCACAGCTGCATGTCTTGGTGGTGGTGGTTGCTGTTTGTTTTTGAACGGATTCTTGCAAGGCATGTAGAAAAGATATTTTGGATTGTGCCGGCCGTCTGCCTTCTGGTATGGGGGACGGTTGTTTTCATTCCTCTGCCTCTCAGTTACAGCCACATTTTCTTACTTACAAGAGTATTTTTTTCAAAGTGGCAGTGCATATGCCTCAGCCAGCATGTAGAGGGTTTTTTATTTGTCAGCTGAGACTTTACAGCCTTTCTGGCCTTTCAGTCCGCAGAGCCCAGGGAGAGCCACCAGGTCGGCACTGTGCCGAGGGCGCAGGCAGGGTGCGAGCATCAGCAGCGGGCTCCGTGAGTGCCAGAGACACCTTTTCAGATGGAGCTGCTGCAGGGTCGCTCCAGAGATGTTTTCACCGCATGCATTAGTTCTACTTGCTAAAATGATTTTGCCCTTCTGAGGGACTTCCAGTCAAAGCATCTAAGTTCACGAATGACCCAGGTTACACATCTTGCTTGTTCTTTCTCAGGAGAAATGGAGCCATGCCCCGAGACGAGGGGCATGTCTCTGCCAGCTTGCTTTCTAGTTATTGCAGGGAGGGAGCTGGTTATTGTGCCAGAGGTATCAGGCTGGGAGCAGCGATGATGAGCCCTCTGAAATCTGCCCAAGAAGCAGGGTAAATAGCTCAGCTGGCCCCACTGAGCCCTGCTGCTTGTCAGACCCACATCTGAATCTTGCTGGCATGTACAGCATGCTGCAACGTGTGGATCCTCCTAAGTGGCTTTTTGAGAAGGTCCATGATGGAGCTGGGGTGAGGAACAGGCCACGTGATTTCAAATCGTGGCTGTGTTTGTAAGACAGTAGTTTTTCTATTTTGTTATGTTTAACTCTAGGGCTAGTAGTGTATTTTTACAAATGGAGCTGTATATATGGTGGCAGAAAAAACAGTAATAATCCTGCTGCTTTCATATATATGAGTTTAGTTTTCTCAGATGAGCCCTAGGGTTTTTCTCCTGCGTTGTATTTAGAGTTGTAAACTCATCAGGACTGCATGTGTTTTATTTGGACCTGTAAAGTGGGAATAAATATAGAAAGATGTGTATACTTTTTAATAATAGCTGAACCTTGAACTCCACTCATTTACCAGCTGTCCGACACTAGCTGCTTGCCTCACCTATGTTTTCAGAAGAGCACTTCACCATCATCCAACTGAAGACAGAAAAATGGCAAAGAAAAAGTGGTGTGTGTGTGTGGTGGCAGTTTCCTAAATGCTCAGAAGTCAGCAGCTCACTCTTTTGTCTTCTCTTACAAATTAATTCGAACTCTTCTCCTGTGGAGAGGATTCCTGGCAGCAGACGGGGCTTTGCTTCAGGGAGCTCTTGCCCTCTGTGGCTGGGTGGCCTCCGAACTGCCCTTGCATACAAAGCTCCTGTTAAAAATAATCCAGCAGCAGGTTTGAGCTGTATTAAATTTCTTAAATTACTGCTGTGCAACTGGTGCTTTAGAAACACTTTCAATCCCCCTTTTAGAATGGATTTTACCACCTTTATTTGGAGACCAGCACTAGAGAAGTATTTGCGGTTGCAGAAGTATCAGTGGTTACTTCTGTTTATCTTTGTTTGTGTTTGGTTAAAAAATAGCTTAATCTGGTTTCTGATGAGGTGGGTTGGTGAAGGCTGAAAGAATAGCTGTTTTCTGCTTATTCTAAAAGGCAACCCTTTCCAAAGATTTCCAATGCAAGATGAAAAGGTGTGGGTGTCAGATGAGACTTACAAAGGTGGAAAGAAGCTAAATTTAGCAAAGTGAAGCCCATTTTCTCTCTTACCTAGGCTGTAACTGAGAAGTGTGCTGAGGAGATGTGCTGGGGCAAAGGGTTTCAAATGGAAAGTAAAAAAAAAAAAAAAGGCTAGTGAAAATGATAAGGGGAAAAAAAAAGAAGGGATGGGATAGCAATAATAATATTGCTATAAAAACACTGTATTTTCATACAAGATAAAAAGAGGAATGCAAGTCACGGGAGTATAAGCAAGAGCCTAATTTGGCTTGTTAGGCGTGCGAGAGTAGTCACTCATGAAAGCTCAAGTCCTTCCCATTGGGGCAGTGGCTGTACTTCGATGGAAGCTGGACGTGGCGGTGGCCGGCAGGATGGCACGGATGGATGGAGGGGCTGGTGACGCTGGATCCCCAGCGCTCGAAGGAGACCAGCCCCTGCAGTAGCGGCATTTCCCTCACGTCCACGCACCTCTAGGAGTAGCAAGGCTCACGAGAAACCCTCCAGCACAGGGGGTGGTTTCCTGCGCTGCCACCCCTGCGGTCTGCAGGGCCTTTGTGCACCAGTCGCTTGCTCCGGGGCTTTGCCGCCTGGCTGCCTGTGCTTGTAAAGGCGTAGCTAGCTGACTTTTCACGAAGCCTCTTTGCGTCGCAGCTGCTTGACTGATGCCTGGGGTGGTACGTGCCGTCCTGCCCTGCGCTCGGGGAGGGAGCGTACCCGAGGGGAATCCCCCCCTTTCACAGACCGAGGTCATTTCCCCCATCCCTGGACCATCCACTGCTACAGGGATGAAGGGCACGCAGCCCGGTCGTTGGCCTGGAGAGAGCGCGTGCCTCTTTGCAGGCTTTCTGGCATCCGGGTCACTGCAGTAAATGGGGTGAGACCATTTTATCTGCCAGAAAAATACCTATTTGTCCAGGCAGTGTTGTCTGTCTAGCTGGAAAGCACGTCTTGAGCAGCCTATGTGGAAACTCTGATTTCTAGCTAAAAAGTAGGTAGTGCTTTTAGGGTCAAGTGGAGTGCATCTTCAACACTATCCAGTACAAACTTGTCTTTGAGAAGTCAAGGTCACCCATGATTTCAATCCTAAAATTTCTGCTCTGGTGGAATGCTGAATATCTCCACGCCAATAAATAAAATACACAAAATTACCTATTAAGGTAAAGCATATTGTCCTCCAGATATTTATATCCACTGTCCTGCTGTTTTCATTTTAGTGAGGATTTCTAATTTTGCTCGTAGTTGGATTTATGTCCAAATGTGCATTGGTTTCCCAGATACAGAAAACCGAGAGGGTCTAAGGGGGCAGGGGTGTGATACCTCATGGTGCCAAATTTCCTACACTCTTTGTTTCCTGATACACATATGTTCAGAGATAAATGATAGAGCAATTTGTTGAGCAGAGCTACGCATACGTTACAGGTCAGGAAAAAAAAAAAGTACTGTTTTATCTGAGCCACTGGCATGTAATGCAGAAAATTTGGTTTAGAGGTCAAAACAACAGATTTAGAATGATTACTTTGGCATAAATGTCTCATTTATCTTGTTTGTTACAGAGCAGAGATACAAACAAGGCAGCTTTTTTGCAGAGGGGGAGAGGAAAAAAACTTTGAGCTCTTTCTGCAGGATTAGTAATAAATTATATTTGCTTTACAGGAGGGCCATGAAAGTAGGTTAAAAAAAAAAAAGTCCTCGAAACTCATACAGCTATTTCCTGCAAGCTCAGGGTGTCCCTTTCTGTCTTGAGGGGTTTTTTTTCTGGGGTGGGTTTTGGGTTTTTTTTTTTTTTTTTTTCAGTTTCTTGTACAAACAGTTGTAGTTATCAAATGGTTTGTTACACATTAACCATTTAAATTGAATCACTAGTTTATACCTCCTCAGAACACAAAAGATGCAGGGGTTGATATTTATTATTTAGGTAGTAAGGAGACCTTATAAATGATACAGATTTAACTAGACAGTACCACCCTAGCCTATTGTGGTGTTTTAGTGTTTTCTCTAAGACTCAGCCAGGCTCATACCCAACTGCCGCAAGTTGCCTGGAAAACAGACCTTTTTAAGCTCTGCTTGCAGTATATTTTAGAGCATAAGTGTCTTGTACTTGAGCCTCTTGGTCCTCGGAGGAAATCTGAAAGCTAAAAAAGTGCAAGGGAAGCGTCACAGATGACTGAAGGAAATCAGTAGGTAAGGAAGGAAGTCTGAAAGAACAGATTGCAAGGTGATTTGAAGGAGCATTCAATGTTGAACTACAGCAGAAGGGCCAAAAGGAGGACCGGATTTTGTCCCCTTAATGCAAAGAGGTGGAAACCTTGCATGTTTGCCAGGTTACAGAATTTGACCTTTGACATGTCAACATTACTGCATTACTTTCTTTATCTTTTTTTTTTTGTAATCTCAGATTAATGTTGATGTCTGCATAAGGGTAACAGGCTGCTGTTCCAGTGGCAGAGTTCGAAATCACATGAGCTGGCTGTCTCTTGCCACCCTCTCATTATATATATTTTTATTTAATATTTCACAATGTACTTGTGTTTACAGGTATCATTTACTAAACAGGGTCATTTACTAAACAAAGTAGCTAAACTATCGAAGCAGTATTGTCTGCGAGCATAGCCCTCTTCTTGGGCTAATTAGTCTTGCTGCAGTGCTTATAAAGCATGGCTACTTAAAGCAATGCAGCTCTTGGTGTCTTTGGGCTAATTATGTTGAATAAGCGGGTCCTGTATTAGTATATAACCCCTGGAATAATAAGGCCATGGTTTTTATTGGCAACTGCTAAGTAACTCTACGAGTAGAAAGTCACCTTTCTCTCTGCAAGTGTGACTTAATCCCAGACAGCAGGACAGCCAGCCTTGCCAAGTGAATTTCCCCATGGCACATGTGTCTGTATGGTCATCTTCAGATGTAGAAACTGCCAGCCCTTCTAGTGGAGACAGAATTTACTGCCTGCACTTGGATATAAACCCACTATACGGATCGACACGTGTGAGAAACGTGCAGGTCATCAAAGTATTGCTGGTAATCCTTCCTCAGCATCCCTTTAATAAAATTACCATGCCAGAGTCCACATAGTAAACAACATGTATTTTTTTAGCAGAAGTAATGTCAGAAAAGGTTCAGATGTGCCTGGCTTTAGAGTTTGGGAGACACGGAAGGCATCGGTGTGTGTTTCTGCTCCAGCCCAAATTGCTGCTTTGTTCTTGCTGACTTTTTGTCTTCAGTCTCTTAGCTTGCTGGTGAGAAATCCCTCCTGTTTGGCACAAGAAGTGCTTGCCCTAGATGAGAAACACCAGGGCAGCTTTCAGGGTAGGATGATGGTACTTCTTCCTCTCCTGGCCAGATTGCAGGGTGGTAGTGCTTTGGGGTCTGAGCTGAAGGGACTTTGGCATGGTCCAGGTGTCCTCAGTAGATATCCCTGCCAGAAAGCTGCAAGTGTTCAGCTCACACAACAGGGGATGCAGTCAGGGCTTTATTGCCTGTGGTTTAGTGCTGGCTGAAAGTCTGAAATCGTTAGGACAAGGTGAGAAAAAAGGTTGAAACCTTTAATGGAATATATTTCCAGTCTTTCTGGTCTTTTTATAATGTCGTCTTCAAAGTACTAGTTTTTGTTAAGAACAGGCATAGGATTAATCGTGCTGTACAGATTTTAGAGGGTTTCTTATAATGTTTTAAATGGTACCTGAGAGTAATTTTCTGAGTAGTGGCTTAGTAAGCACTAAGGCCTCTTCCATATCTGGAGAAATTTAAAAATTGCTCTCTCACAGTTTCAGTGCAGAGTTACATTCACCGAGGACACAAAGATTCCCTCCCCCTCCTCCCTCCTCTAAGCCTTCGGGCATTTCGATGGCCATCAGTGGGTGACAGGGTGGGAGGCCAGCTCCGACGGCCGCCTGGTTTTGGTGCATTTTGGGGAACAGGGCAGCTGTCCCTGGAGCAATGCAGAGAGCGGCTGGGCAATGGTTTGAAGACCAGTTCCTCAGCAGGGACTCCCTGGATCATAGTGCTGCTTTGTCCCAGGGTGAATTTAGCTTACCTCTGAATTTTGAAGCTTCTAGGGGTTTTCCCTAGAAAGAAAAATATTTTAATATCTTCTTGCAAGGGTTTGCCATCAGCAAAGGAGAGGTGTTGCTCAGTTGTGTTGCCTACTGTGGTTTCACAGTGTTTCCTTCTGAGGAGCCATTTCTGCCTTCCCCTGTGGTTGCTTTGCCGTTAGAGGCGGCTGACTTTTTCTTACATGTGCCAGAGCATGCTTTTGGCTTCCAGGCATCAGGTCTTTTTCTCAGAGGTTTTTGTTTTACTGCCTCAAATGCTTGGTGAGAGCGCAGAGGGCTTTTTTTGCAATTTTACAATACAGCTGGTATAGTTGAGAGACACATCCTAGCAGTTTCTTCTGAGATATCCTATCCTCCAGCCCATGGTTTCAGCAAGACTTTGGTCTGATGCGGGGTGTCTGCCAGTCAATCGCAGTTTGAGTTCACCTGATTTAGAGGATGTGCAGACATCTACGTGGCCCTTTTGTGGAGCCCCAGTTCAAGAACGAATTGGAAATATTGACACTTCTGTGTCAGCCTCAGTGCTGCATTTAAGGGCGGCCAGCAGACATGGGACAGATGGCAGAAATGAAGTAGAACTCTCTGATGCTTGATGTAGTCTGCGACGCATGGCAGGACGCCACACTGCCTGTCAGCAAAGTATCCACAGAGGGCTCCAAAAATGCATGTACTGGCCAGGGACCGGACCGGTGGGTCTCATGTACTGCTGAACTGTGGGCAGCAGGGACTTCTGAATGGTACAGGGGAGCCAAGGTATCTGGGCTCTGCCTGCACCCATCTTACTGCCAGGGTTCTTCAATCCGAACCTCCTCGCAGCTTTACGTGGGGGAGATGAAAACTGGGGGAAGGACCGCAGCTTGAGCCAGAGCCACCCAGGACTGAGGAGGAGCTTGTTTCAATCCTTAGCAGCTAGACAGACGGTGTTTCCAGCCCGCTGTCCCACTGGTGTGTCAGCAGGTTACACCCAGTGAATCCGGAAAATGAAATCCTTTTGTATTTAACCTGCCATTAGTAATCGCATGGCCAAATTATCTCACAGCTGTGGTGCTCTAAGAAGGACTGATTTTTGTAATGACAGAGGCCCAGGGTTGTCAGTGCAGAAGGGACCCAGAAGCAGCTGCCAGTCTGCAGTGATTCTTGCCCATCTGCTGTGCAGATACCACAGGGAGCTCTGCAGTGCCTAGAGAAGTGAGGTCCACGCTGCCTCGCCGGTAATGCAGGGACCTGGTACGCGTCCCCGTAGAGCCCTGGGATCCTGACCTGCTCTTGTACCGTTGTATGCATTGAGAGCAATCTCTTGTCTTTGAACATGCGCTTGTGACCCCGTTGTCCTTTTAATAAATAATGGAAAAGCAACTTCAAAAGAGAAAGTTGGGTCTAGCTCCCCAGCAAGCAAACGATGCATCTGCCAGCATCCCCCTTGGGCCGTTGCAAGTCCCTGGTAAACCCCTCCCTGTATGAACTTCAAAAGGAGAGAGCTGTCATTTCACAAAACTATGGACAAAAGCACTGGCATCTGGGGAGTGCAGCCTGATGGTATGCCTATTATCAGCTGCTAAGCAAAGTGTGTTTATTTTAGCACAAAGGCACTAGTGAGTAAGCTCTAAATACTCTGAAATTGGTGCTGAAATGACCTTGAGGTCATCCTGAAGGTCCCACAGCTAAACAGATTAGACAGATGTGTTAGGGATGAGCCATACATAAAAGCTCAGGGCTCAAACGTCCTGTCAGGGAGAGGAACAAGAAATCTTCTGACAATGACTGAAGACAATACGGTTGAAAAGCCCAAGAATTTTAATTGTCTGAATTTTTTCAGGTGAGAGATTAGCTAAATTCAGGGTGCAGTGAAAGTGAAATATGGTCAGGAGCCAGCAGCTTAAGACATGTAGCAGAGCAATTGATGCTGAAAGAGGCATGCCACGCATTAATATTCCTGGGTTTATCAAAGGACTTTGCCTCTGTAGTCATCATGATGCATATTTTAAGTGATGCGTTTTTAAAGTAGGCGGTGATCAATGTCTGATTTCTTATGCCATTTAAGTTCTCAGTCCTTCCTTCTAGTGAAAGTATGGCAGCATCTCTGCGTTAAAGTGAAACCTGAGCCAGCCTCTGCAGACACACAGTCAGAAGTATCACTTCTGAGAGGGACTTGTTTAATTTAAGGCACTGTCCGAGGCAGGGAGTTCAGCACAGGGACAGAAGCTGCAGCCACCCTGCTCTGCACTGTGGGGTGGTCCCAGCGCTGTTTGTTTTACTGCTGTGGCTGCAGCCAGAATGTGCATTTCCCAGCTCCACCAGGATGGTCCCCAGCACGGCCTGGGGAAGTGAGCTTTTTCTGCATCTTGCTTTGCCATGTGCAAGATGAGGAGATGCTTCCTCGCCTCAAAGGGGAGTTGGGAGAAATCCATCCCAATGTGGGCAGGGAGAGGCTGAGAGCAGCAGGGGAAGAATCTGGCTCTGTTTGCAGGCACCACTCCCGCAGTGGCTGCAGGGGCACCTAATTACTCGTGGGTTTTGGCAAATTTCCTTTTACACCTTTCCTTTTCTGCCAGAGGGGCTTAAAGAGAGTTGTGGAGAGGAGCTAAAAATAGACAAAATGACCATTTCTTCCCTAAAGAAAGTAATTAAATCATCCCCCCCCTCCCTCAAAGTGCTTTTGGTGTCAGTGCTTTTTGGGCCCACATAATACCAACAGCCAAATTATAAATCCTTTATAAAGGGGTTTATCCCTCTGCTGAATGAGCTGGCAGCAGAAAACCAGACACAGTGTGCTGGCTGTGGCACCTTCTCTGAAGGTCTGTCGCCATCAATCTTGACCTGCTAATGTCATGGTGTTAAAAATACACTGAGTGCAGAATGGCCGGTAAATGCTTTTTTTTTGTCACCATGGAAGAATGATGTGGTGGCAGCGATCCAAAGCTCATCTCTTCTGCTGCAATGGCTGCTGCTTGTGCACCAGCCATGGCCTTCATCCAAAGAAGTGTCTCCTCATTGCATGGTTCCACACGTATGTTTTTCCTCACCACTGCCAGCTTGTCTTTAAGGAGAGACATTGCACGCAGGTGGGAAGTTGCTTGGATTCCTGCCCATTGCACTAAACTGGAGCCCACACTACTGCGTAAATTAAAATCAAACTTAAATGTATTTTGTTTGTTTTTCATTTTTAGGAGTGCCAAATCCCAATGTTGTATTTAAATCAGCATGAGATTTTCAGGGGTACTTCTTGCTGCTTGTCACTAAATCACTTAGGACCACCATTGACAAGGGTGCTGCAAATCCCAGGTATCTCCATGCCTCTCCTTCCCCTCCTCAGAAAATGGGACTCTGCAACTGCCGGCGAACGTGCTGGGCTTACCTGCAGACAGGCAGGCACACAGGAGTGGGTCATCATACAAATGCAGCAGGATAGCTATGACTTAGCTGCCATCACAGAAACATGGTGGGATGACTCCCATGACTGGAGTGCTGCAGTGGATGGCTGTAAGCTCTTCGGAAGGGATAGGCAAGGTAGAAGAGGTGGTGGGGTGGCTCTCTATGTTAGGGAGTGTTTTGACTGTACAGAGCTACATGATTGTGATGACAAGGTGGAGTGCTTATGGGTAAGGAAGAGAGGGAAGGCCAATAAGGCAGATTTTGTGCTGGGAGTCTATTATAGACCACCCAACCAAGTTGAAGAGATGGATGAATCATTTTACAAGCGGCTGGCCGTAGTCTCAGAATCGTGTGCCCTTGTTCTCATGGGGGACTTCAACTTCCCAGACATCTGCTGGAAGTACAACACAGCAGAGA
>JANZLQ010000009.1:8991499-9006900 GCA_026212715.1 Elanus axillaris | reverse complement strand
GGTCGATCTGCTTGAGGGTAGGAAGACTCTGCAGAGAGATCTGGACAGGCTGGATCGATGGGCCGAGGACAATTGTAGGAAGTTCAACAAGGCCAAGTGCTGGGTCCTGCACTTTGGTCACAGCAATGGTCCCCAGGCACCACGACAGGCTTGGGGAAGAGTGGCTGGAAAGCTGCTTGGCAGAGAAAGACCTGGGGGTGCTGGTCGACAGCTGGCTGAATATGAGCCAGCAGTGTGCCCGGGTGGCCAAGGTGGCCAACGGCATCCTGGCCTATATCCGAAATTCTGTGGCCAGCAGGAGCAGGGAGGTGATTGTTCCCCTGTACTCGGCACTGGTGAGGCCACACCTTGAGTACTGTGTTCAGTTTTGGGCCCCTCACTACAGGAAAGACATTGAGGTGGTCAAGCATGTCCAGAGAAGGGCAACCAAGTTGTTGAGGGGCCTGGAGCACGAGTCTTATGAGGAGTGGCTGAGGGAACTGGGGCTGTTTAGTCTGGAAAAATGGAAGCTAAGAGGAGACCTTATTGCTCTCTACAACTACCTGAAGGGGTTGTAGTGAGGTGGGTGCTGGTCTCTCCTGTCTGGTGGCTGGCGATAGGATGAGAGGTAATGGCCTCAAGTTGCAGCAAGGGAGGTTTAGGTTGGATATGAGGAAAAATTTCTTTACTGAGAGGGTTGTGAGACATTGGAATAGGCTGCCCAGGGAAGTGGTTGAGTATACTCTGGAGGTATTCAAAAAGCGCGTAGACAAGGTGCTCCAAGACATGGTCTAGTGGGCATGGATGATGGTTGGACTTGATGACCTTGAAGGTCTTTTCCAACCTAAATGATTCTGTGATTCTATGATTCTAAATATGCACCCTTGGTTATGGGCCACAAAGCTAATGCATCCAAGATCAGATACTTTTTATTTTGGGCTCCGGGTCCTCTTTTGGTGTCAGCAACCTTGGCAAAGCATCAGGGTGGGTGAGAGAAATCTGAGTGGTATGCTTTCAGGTTTGTTGGGTTTTCTTCCATGTCCTGTCCAACATCTGCATTGGTGCAAGGATGGGCTGGCACCTTGGGTCATCTCTGACCTCCGGGTAATGCAGTTGTGCCCAGCTGGGATTAGAGGAGAACAGGGGATGACGAGCATGTTGGGGCGATGTGCTTCTGGCTCCTATGCCACCCAATAAACACCTGCAGCTTCACCACAAGCTGCTGCATGTGCAAACCAGGGTTTGTTCCTTGAGAAACACGCTGCCACGTCCTCCACCTGCCTTCCTGGCTGAAACCTGGGCAGGGTACTAAGGGCTACTGGTGAAATGTTGGTCTGCCTGAATTCACTGACAAAACTTTAGATGGAGCATCTCCATTTCCCAAGGAGGACCAGGAGTTATTTCCCCGTCTGAGAGTGCCCTCTGCTGTACTCAGGAGACAGTAAAGACTGGAGTTTACTGAGGTGGTTTTACTTGCCTTCCTCCTTTTCTTAAAGCTTTGCAGCCAGCAAGGTTGTTCATCGAAGGCTGCCAAGTAGGCACACGCCGCGAAGCACCAAGATGTGACCTCCAGACAAGTCCCCTGTGTTGTCCATGTTTATACACCCAGCAGCCGATGATCACTTTTTTTAATGATACTTGCCATGTGCAGCATATCAAGCAGGAGGCTTGATTTCCTTCCAGCGATGCCTAGCAGGTCCCTGCTAGCAGCCTGCAGCAGGTCCTGCTCCGGCTGTGTCTGGGCAGTGCTGCTCCCCTGCTGCGGGCACTGCCTCCGGGCACACACCTGGGGCTCCTTGATCAAGCAGTGCTGCTCCAGTTCTAGGCTGCATTTCAAACCCTTGGGTGAATAGGGAAACCAGGTTGCAAAGAGGTAGGAGCAGCTTTTTTATAAACAAATAAAACCTAGCCCTGTTCTCTGGGTGTTTAAAAGTGGTGGCAGCATGAGCATGCATTGCCTTAGTTACGTGGAACTGAAGACAGACAGCAAATGTGAGGCATAAACACAAAAGCTGCAGTAAATATAAATCTTCCCCCACCTGTAGAGGCCTTTCTTGGAAACTTTTCATCTGGTCTCTGTTAAAACGTTCCAGTTTGAAAAAAAAAAAATCTTTTTTAAAATGGCTTCAAACTTTTGTTGGCAACTGCAATAGCAAATGTGCTGGTAGGGAGCAGAGAAGCGTGTTGAGCGCTCCGGTATTGCAGTCTGCTGGGGACAGACCAGGTGGTGGGGTATTGCAGTGACGTACCTGGCAGCTGCTGGTTGAAGGCACCTTCTAGCAGAACAGCACAGGTGTGACATTTTGAGGAACGCTGTCAAGTATGGATCACTCTCTGCGTGCCCGTTCTTCTTTCCTCCTTGCACCTCTCCTGGGGTGTTTTCCAGTGTGACTCAGACTACTCTCACTCGCTCTTGCCAGGTTATTTTGTGTTATAATCTGCCAGAAGGTGATCCAGGCTTGCAAAGCTACCTCCTCCTGCCTGGAGGTGGGACTGTTGTCTGGATCCAGGTATTGGCGTTCATCAGTGACTGCCAGTGGAAGAGGAGATGGGGTTAGTCAGGCTGGAGGCTGGGAAGAGCCATGCTGGAGTTGGGTGCTCATCTCCAGCTGTGTGGTGACCATGCTCGGATGTCCTCGTTTGCTTCTCAGCAGCCAGTTTTTGCTCACGTTTTCTCCCTGCTCTCTGCTGACCTTTTTCTTCTCTCCCTGTTTTTTTCCTCAGGTCGAAAGCTGAGAGGAAAAGCCTTTTATTTTGTCAATGGCAAGGTGTTCTGTGAAGAAGATTTCCTGGTAAGCACACAGCTGACCCTTGTGCTGGCAAGTCTCAGCCTCCCTGGCAGACACACAGCCTTTCTGCCTGTCAGCTTTGCCTGCGTTTCACGCAGCATTGGTCCAGCATCCTGCCAGGCCCTTCTGCTCCACCGTTTACCCAGGGTCAACCCCAGCCATGGTGGCTGCCCACCCGTGGTGCTGGAAGTCACAAGTGACAGGCCACGGTTTTGTGGTGCAGAGCCCCTAGTCAAAGCGGTAATTTCTTGCGATGGCTCCTTCAAAGCATGTCTCTGTGGCCATGCCGTGGAGGCAGGAGCGAGATGAACAGCTACAGAAGAATGAATGAGTGAATTTCCCTTTCCAGTGAACTGGGTTTGCTTGGGCATCTTAAGGGATATCTTTGTGTTGCCCTCAATGGATTCTGTGTGAACATACCTGAGCATGAAGCAACCCCACGGTCCTCTCCTTGGCTGGTGGAGATAAAAAGCCATTGATTTGATTGTTATACTAACAGGGAGCTGGGACAGTACCACTGACCTCAAAGAAGCTTCAGTAGACCTATAACAGTGTAACCAAAGGAAGAATTTGGCTTTCCAAGCTTATATATACAGATACTGTGATGTGATAAACACAAGTAAGTTCCTGGCTTGTACATTAATCTGATCAAATAAGCATGTAAGTCTTAGTAAATGCCTTATTCGCATGCGCGTTTATGGTATTTACTGACATACTTAATTAAACTTAAATTTAGGACTTGGAAGTTACAGGAACTTGTACTTTCTGAACACTGGAAGTCTGGTGTCTTTATTGAATATCCTCTGGGAACCCATCCACAGCTTCATGTACTGAAAAAAAAAGCACTGGAAAGTTTATCTTGTGTAAAGTGTACGGAAAAAGGCCACGCAAATAACACCCCACAATACACTGTTGTTTATGCTCGACTAGCCTTGTGAAATTTTAAGCCAATTCTTTTTTGTCCTTGCAGTATTCTGGTTTCCAGCAGTCAGCTGACAGGTGTTTCATTTGTGGTCATTTGATAATGGACATGGTAAGTGATAATTGCTTTAGGAGAAAAAAATCCCACAGCTTTTTAGAAGAATGCTGCAAAAGCAAAATATATTCATATCCAGTACTGTTTGTGATCATTTGGTAGTCTGCCTAGTGTGAGATTGGTAGCAAAAAGAAAATCCACTAAGCCTTTTGTTGAATATTTGCAAGGAAGTAAAGCTGGCACCCTGCTCTGTGTGGTGCAGAGACTTTGCTCTGCCTGTTCTCAGTGCACATTGAAAAGCAGAGCCTTCAGCTCCTTCATCCCCTTTCGGGCTTACCATGGGCAGTGTATTCATAATCCTATCGATGCTTCCTGCTCGGAAGTGCCATGGCTCTGCAGTGTTCCCTGGCTGTGGGGCATCGGTGCGGCCCTGCTGAGCCCGTCTTTCCTGTAGCCAAGCTGAGACTTCCCACGTACCTTCAGGATGAAGCTACTGTCTTGTTGCCAGTTTTTATGAGTGCTGATGCTCTGGGGAACAGGTTTGACCCAGAGCATGTGATCCAGACCTCAGTTCAGATCTGCCCAAGTCCTTGCAAACTCTTCAGTAGATGAGTGGATATCCTGCTGAAGCAAGGCAGTTCTCATTAGTCTACAGCAGGTACCATCCATCCATTCAAGACGTGCACGGAGTGGGTCACAGCTCAGGGGATCAGCTGGCCTTTAGCTGGCACCGGCCAGCATTCAGCTGTGGGTGATTCAGAGGGAGACAAATTCATGATTGTGTAGCTGGTGGTGTAAAACTACAGCTGAGGCAAAGAAATTAGGAATTTCTGGGTAGTCAGTTCACAGCACACCTCCCAAGATTTTCTAATGCTTATCGTTAATTATCTTTGCTTGCCTGCTTACACTGGAAAGCACTAAAATTGGAAAAGCTGTTTATACTTGGAAGTCTGCTCGCTTGGCTGATGGACCATGGTAATCCAGGTAGTAACTGCTGCCCCAAAGCTAGCAAGTGAATTGCAGCGGTTGAGTTCAACGCAGTTCCCATAGTCTGTGTTAGTTAGAAAGCCAGGCTAGTGAGTACAAAGCTCTTGGCTATCTAAGGAATTAGGAAAACCTAGCAATAGTATTTGTTTCAGCCTCTCATGGAGATTATGAAGATGTATTACCTTTTCTTGGCCTGCTATATCTTGCCTTGTGATCCTGCTAAGTATTCTCTACCTGTTGGCTTCAGAAATTTTCTTTCCTTTAAATTCTGTCACTTCTGCCCTTTGTAATGCTAAATACCTTGACTGTGACTCTAAATTGTTTTCTTACCCATGCTAATTAATTTCTTTGGAACCAGGTGATAAATACTGATTCCAGCTGCCCTTTCCATCCCTGTTAGCTCATTTTTCAGATGAGGTGCCTGAAAAAAGACACAGCCCCACTGATTAATATGCACCATTGCCTGGTGTAAAGCTGTGTGTTTATTCTTTTCACCTTTATTGGCTGTTCACATGCATTTTTCCTGTCTCTTCATTTGTTGCAGATCCTGCAGGCTCTAGGGAAATCCTATCACCCAGGCTGCTTCCGATGCGTGGTCTGCAACGAGTGTCTGGATGGTGTGCCATTCACTGTAGACTCTGAAAACAAAATCTACTGTGTCAGAGATTACCACAAGTAAGGACAAAATAAACAGCAGAGATGCTCCAATCAACAAGTCACTAATTTAGCTTTTCAGCTAGTTAGGAAGTGTGGATTAGTAAAATAGGAACCGGGTTAGAAGCTAGAAGTTTGAGGATGGAGCTAGACCCTAGAAACCCCCCGATGTCTCTCCTCTTGTCCTGCCATTGACTCCTGTGGAACTCTGAGCAAGTCACTTTACTCGTGGGCTTCAGCCGCCCCTTCTGCAAAGCAGATAGTGAGAAATAGTGCTCATAAAGTGTTCAGCGATGTAAGAAGTTAGTCCACTCTTAAAGTAAGACTGTGAATGCCTGTGAAAATCAATGTGAGTTACTTTTTGAGTAGTTGAAGGGCTGAGTTTGACTTCCAAGGAATCACCACTGAACCTGCAAAGCAAAACTTACCCAGCTCTAAATTAAAATACTGATAAATCCACTTAAAAAATCACTTGGCATTTAGACAGTAAAATAAAATGGCTGTGCTCTTATCTGGAAGTTATGATACTAGAGCTGCATACATTTTGAATGTCCTGGCTTGCTTTGCTCCTTGTTCCATTTTCTGAGCAGGCAGAGCATTAAGTGTTGCTCAGGCAGCCCCTGGAACTGTTCTGTGTTGTGCCAAGATTAGAGTTGCCTCCGTGTTCTGAAATGATGTATATTTCCTTGCAATTTAATTTAATTTAGTTATTTATTTATCGTGTTATGTTGTGTTACAAGGCCTTAAGGGACCGTACAGTCCCACGGTATTTTGTCTGAGGTTTCCTGCCCCAAGGCTGCCTGTTCTTTTGATGTGTTTTTCTGGGGAGAGTCCTGCTCAATTTCTCCTCATTCTCTTTTCCAAATCTCTCAGTAGCAGGCAAGAATTTTACAGTGGGTTTGGGTTTTTTTCTGGCACCAAGTGTAAAATGTAAGGTCTCTTTTTGCCTGATTGAGCAACGTGTGCCAAGCATTACTTACAATCAGTGCTGAAATTAATTTTTGATCTCAGGATGCAAAGCTTTCCTGTGGATAAGTTATTTACAGCTGCAGCTTTTCATCTTAACACCAAGAGCTTACAGGCCTCTCTTTTTATGTTGATCTATAATTTGCGTTCAATTTCTCATTGCTTTTCCAGAGTTTTAGCTCCCAAGTGTGCAGCGTGTGGACTTCCCATTCTGCCCTCCGAGGTGAGAGACTTTAATTCCACATCCCCTCAAGGGAGGGAGTGTCATGTCTCAGGTCTTGCTCTCTTTCACACTTGACCCTGTGCCAAGATGAATGTCCATGCGGATGGGGAGAGTTGATTGCTTCCACTGGAGTGCAGCCTTTTGACCTAAGCTCATATGCTGTTCCTAAGATGTGACCCTTTTGCTCAGTACTGAAGCTTATTCTTGCTAGGTCAGGCTGCTGTTTTCATCTTCTGTGCTGCTGCTAGTTTTATTTTTGGGATACCTTTCCTCCATGTCAATACATGCTGGTAGCGCTCATGAATGACTTCTGTGTGACCCCTCTGGGACTAACTCATTTTAATACATGCAAGAGATGCATCTTGGGCAAAACCAATTTAAAGTGCTGAGAAATGTGATATATTGAAATTACTAAATCATTAATGTGTGACTGGAGATAGATGTGACTGTTAAACAGAGAGAATTTTACATTTCTGATGTTACATTTTAGAGGATATCTGCCATCAGTCGATGATGAAGCTTTACTGTAAAAATAACTGCAGGTGGCAGGATTTATTTGTGGTGTCCAACCAGCAGCCCAGATGCATTTCCTCAACGTTCACATTGTTGCAGGAGGCAATCTACAGAGAGTGCATGTGTCTGATCCTGCTGTAATCCTTTGTCATTTCTCTTTTGCTTGAATGCTTACAGGGGTCTGATGAGACCATTCGGGTTGTGTCCATGGACAAGGATTACCATGTGGAATGTTATCACTGTGAGGTGGGTCAGCAACTTTCTCAGGGATTGGGCACTTACTGTTGTTAACTAGTATTATTTTTAAGAGGGAAGTAAATCTCTTCCCTTTCAATGGCAGCAGATGAGCAATTCAAACTTTGCATTGTGCAACTCTTCTATCAGTGGCTGAGAAATTTCCAGTTTGAGGACAGAAGTTTTTGCAGCAATGTGTCTCAGTGATTTTATTTGCTATCCATGAAGTTATGGGCAAAGAGTTAATTACCACTTTTCAGCTTGGCAGTTCATTTGTTAATGAAGGAAACGTGGTGACTTAGTAAGGTTTATTGCCGCCTTTCAGAAGCCTTGAGCTCCGGATCACATTACTGTATCCAATTTCCAAGTCAGACTGTACAAAAATGCTAAGTTGATGACTGATACTGTGCAGTGTAAGTTACCGTCACTCTCATGGGAAATTAATGTGTTGTTGGGGCTGGAGGAAGGATATGGCTGCAGAAAAAAAATCCCAAGAGATGACAGCTCTTAAACACTGTTTGGTCTCCGCGCAGGGCTTCCCAGACAACCTTCATACTTCTGTGCTGTGAATTAAAATAAATAGATGGCTCTCTCACTGTGCTCATCATGCAGTGAAAAGAGGCCCTGACCCAGCAAGCTGATTTCACATCAGTACAGCTGCAATTAATGTAATGTGAAGAGGTGGATCCTACCTGAGAGTGTAAGGAGACACAAGCACGTTTAAAATACATAGGGTTGCACCTCACCACAAGATAAAGCTTATTCAGTAAAACTGCTTAAGACAAATTTGTACACGGCTGCCCCTCAAAATGCCAATGTCAGATGCTTTCCTTCTCGTGGCACATGTTGGACTTACTGGGAGGGAGCTGTTGGCTGGGTGTCTTCTGTCCTTGTCACAAAATCAGCTTCCTGGAAGCCAGACCCCAGTTGACAGTAGAAGATGAACACATGCTCTAATAATTTGCACGGCCTCTCTTTGCAGGACTGTGGCATGGAACTGAACGATGAAGACGGGCATCGCTGTTACCCGCTAGATGAACATTTGCTTTGTCACTCCTGTCATCTGAAACACATAGAGAACGGCACAACCCCAGCAGCTGTGTACCAGCACCACTACTAGCCAGCGTGGCCAATGTCAGAAAGCCGGGACAGAAGACTTGTTACATGATCTCCCTCTCCCCACCCTCAGTTGATTTCCTGTGCATGTTTTTCACTAGTCTGCAATGTTCCTGTAAAAGGATATGAGAGATTTTTGCTGGATTCCCAGAGTTTGTATGCTTGTGAGTTCCAGCTGTATCAGACCATGTCTACTTGACCCAAGATTGTGGCGTGTTATCTAAACTGATTGGTTTACGTGCCTTTTTCTGCTGTCTGGAGATTCATCTTCGCTCATTTTGGAAGATTCTTCAGTGAAAGCACAATTTGCTGTCGTGCCTATGAACTCAGATCGTGCCATGCACAATTAAAAAGCCAGAGGCTTGCCTGCCTGCCGGGGACATCCCGTCAGTCTACTAAGTGTTTCCTGACAAGCACATTTCATCAGATTCACTGATGGACATCAACCTATTAATACCAGTTTTTAGACTCTCTCTCTCTTTTTATTAATTCTTTAGGAAAAGAAAAGAAAGGGATCTGTGCAAAATGGCGTACTCAGACCTTCCTGTTAAATCCCTGAACTCCAGTATCAAGTCTGCTGTAAAAGCACCAACTCTCCAAGCACAAACCAGGCACGCTGGCTGGCAGCTGGAGGCTGACAGCCCATTTCAAACAAAACAAAAAACTGGAACAAGCTAGGCTGAGCTACCGCGATGACTTGGGGCCCGGGTTTGCATGTCAGCGTGATACTGATGGCCAGTCTGCTGTGTCAGAGTCTGAATAGTGGATCGTGTTTGGAAAGGCAAGGTTGGGATGCTAAAAGTGTGGACATGGGGGAAATCCATCCTTGTTCTTGCTTGCAGAGCTCACTTTGGAAAAAAAGCTCTGCCTACGCAGTCACTTGCCTGAATTTTCCAGTTTGTCCCCACAGCTCAGCCCCCAGCCTGGCCACTCCCTGTGGTGTTTACCCAGCACAAAGCCATTTCATAATAGTGCTTATTTAGAGCTCTGGGAACAAACTTGAGATCGTTATGAAGGCTTTGTTACACAGGGATTTAGAGCCCAGCTCCACAACCTGTACTCAGATGAGTATGTTGGTATAAACAGATTTGCTCCCATGAACAATAACAGCTTATCTGAGCAAGGGGTTAGAGAGTTTGGCCCTTACTTTCTGTTCTGCTGAGAAAGCAGAAAAGCAAATTGTTTCTCTTTTTGACCCTCCCTGCTTTATAGTCGAAGAAATCTGCTCCCCCGGTATGTGTTACATATATGATAGGTGTGCCTGCAGTGCATATTCTGCAGGTACCAAAGCTGTGCAGCCCCTCTTGTACAGGTACAAAGTTTTTGTTTAAGAAAAAGCTCTTAATTTAAAGCCTCAGATGCAGTTGGGGATCTTAGCTACCCTTTCCAACATATTGTGTGGAAAACTAGTTAAATCCTCATGTACCTATGCTAAAGACATAAATTTGGTTCTGGTTGGTAGAGGCTGGGGTGACATTGTTGCAGATCCTTTTAGTGAGGAAACTACAACAAATTAGCTGAGCAGTGGCACTGGGACTCCCGAAATGAGCCCATGCCGAGAACTTGCTATGGTTCATCCAAACCTCTTTCCTAGTAGCAGGGATGTAGCTAGGCAGCTGCTTGAACTTCACACCACATAGTCAGGCTGCCTCGTGTACCCATCGGGAGTAGCACAGGGGTCGGGTAGCAGCAAGCTGCCTGTCTCTGCCCATGCTAATAAATACCCTGGGCTTCCATTTTGAGTGGTGCAAGTTGCTGCACTAAGTATTAAACAGAGGCACAAGCATCTCCGGTAAAACAAACGGAGACCAGTGGCCTGTCAGCACCCTCCCACATGTCTGTATCAGCTTGCCTTGGCTGAAATGTGAATTGAAAGTCTGAAACAGCCCAAACCTCAGGGCTTTGGTGGTTTTGGCATGGATTTTCATGGAGCTGACAGACCATCCAGCCTGCTGCCCCATCCAGCCGTCAGCCCCTGTGCCTGTTGCTGCTGCTCCAAAGGATGGGGATGGCAGCACGTGGCGGGAGGTCGGTCCCATGCTGAAAACCATCTGGAGCTCCAGCTTTGGTGTAGCATGGCTCTGCAGCACTGTTTCTCCTGGGGACATGCAGCCCCTCAGTGAGTGAGCGAAAGCTCCAGGCTGGGGGGGGGCGGGGACTTTCCCACTGCAGTACATATGGCTCTGGGGCATATATATCTTTGGAGAGTCTTACCTGTGATTTTAGAGGAGGTAAAATTGACCCCAAATACGTGAGGTCCCTAGAGCCACAAATTTAGCCTCCAAATGCTGGATAGTGAAGGGATGGGAGCAGACGCAAAATATAACTGGTGCTATATCCAGGCAGTATGCATCGGGGGCAATGCACCAGCCAGGGCAGATCCTGCAGTGCTCTCACCCCGGGGCATCGCATCAGCTTGTGTCCTGCAGCACAGCTAGGCCTGAGGCAGGGGGGTTTCAAGGTGTGACTGTGATCTTAGGCCTGTCTGCAGGGACCGAGGTGGGAAATAACACCAGCTGCTGTCCCTGGTAAGTAATTCAGAGAGTCCTGGGCAGGTGGTTGCCCTCCCTGAGCTTCCTTTGGCAGCAAAGGCAGCGAGCTATCAAAGTGGCTTCTAGAAGTGAGCTGGAAACACCAGCCTTGCTCATCTGTTGCTCCGTCTGTGAGAGATCAGCTGCTGTGTGGCTCAGGCTTTTGCTAGCTCTTGATTTTTAGAGCAACCCCTCATGCACGTTTTCTGGCCTTTGTTTTAGAGAGAGCTGAAAACACTAGTGGGACTGCTATTTTCTTTTTAAGCTGCTGTTTAGACTACTGTTTCACTCTTGCAGCCTCCCCAAAGTAAACAGGAAAGAAGGGGAAGGAGAGAAGGACAATTTTCCTTCGTGGAAAGCTTCGAGCAGCCTGTTTGTGGCGAGTTGCCTTGCAGGAGCCTCACTTGCATCACCAGAAAGTTTGGTCTCCGCTCCCACAGTGTCTTGTTACTCCTGTCAGCCGTCCCATATCCCTCAGCGCTGGGGAAGTGAAGGCTGCCCTACTTTCCGTTTTGAGGTCCCGTATAAATTATTAAGTACCAATGCTCTCCTTTCCTGTATTTACAAAGAGCTAGAAACAACAATGTGAAGCTATCAAAAACAGACCGTGTGAGTTTATGGATTTGAAGCTAAAGCATCTACTACATTGCCCTGCTCCCCTATGCATGCTAACTTGCACCACTTTTATCTTTGGGAGCTTGAATTCATTTAATTAATTCGTTATTATTTCTCCTAGCCTGTGGGTGTCTGAGTCCCTGTTGATTGTCCCCGGCTTGTCCCTGGCTCTGCAGCTGCCTGATGGTGGGTCTGGGCTTGGGGTGGGGGAGGCAGGGGCACCCTGCACAGGGGAGGCTTCTCCTCATCCTGCCCCCCCAACAGGCATCTGTGGAGCTGCAAGCCCTCGCTGCTTGCCTTCAGGCAGCTCCCCCAAAGGGAAAAATGGGCAGGCAGGCACCCCTAGAGCTGGAGGTGCGAGGCTTTGTGTCCTCTCTGAAAGAATTTCAGAAAACGTGTCAAATTCTGCCTATCTCCTGGCTGATATGCATTGGGTTTTGCTGTTCACGTGAACCTTGTTGTCTTTTTATTTATTGAGGTGCTGAAACATGCTATGAAAAATTAGTCTTAATTCCTGCCCCAGCATGCTATTCTGACTGGTAAGCAGCCTTGGAAGTCCCATTGTGCTGGTAATGAGTAACTCTCATGCAAATAATTAAGTGAATTCCCTGAAATTTGCTTTCAGGATCCGAGCTTAATAGATATTTTTTTGTTCAGATCATGCTGTTTAATTTCTACTGTTTAGAATACAGAAACTCATTTAAATATGGATGTTTGCATAAAAGCTGGGGAAAAGCCCCAGCTATAGAAGCAGCAGATATTTTTGTGTAATTTCAAGTGTAAGAAACACCTGTGATCAAAGTGATTTAGGAAACTGCCCTGATGTTAAACACAGGGAACAGCAGTTTCAAACACCCTGGTGAGGAGCATTTCATGAGTACTGTTGCTCTTCAGTTTCTGAGTTTCACTTGGGGGCTTTTAAAACGTTTTCCCAGTCTTGCAGGGTTTAAATGATTTTTTTATAGATCTTTTTACTACAAAGTAAATAGCTCCTTTGTCTGGAAATGGAGTTTTGTCAGCATC
Source organism: Elanus axillaris (assembly GCA_026212715.1). NCBI lineage: Eukaryota > Metazoa > Chordata > Aves > Accipitriformes > Accipitridae > Elanus > Elanus axillaris. The sequence continues at coordinate 8,994,294 of JANZLQ010000009.1, read as the reverse complement.
AGGTGTGCTATAGCAGCCTTGAAAGGGGGAAACTGCACTCGTAAGAGCTGGTATGGGTCTGGCTGGCCGTTCAAAAGAAAGGGTTATCTTTGGCTGCCGAGAGAAGAAAGTAAATATCTTCCTGTGCTTTCTCCTTGTGCTGATTTTTTAGCACTGGGCAAATCTTTGGCCTCTTTGAATTTCAGTATTCGGGTCTGTTCATAAGCGTTGCTGTGACTTCCACCTCTCTCTCCTGTGAGTTCACAGCCCTGGGGAGAATTGCAGGCGTGGGCTTCCTAATAAGTTTAGTCCCTATTTTAAACTTCCCTGGAAATTTTACCACTTTATTATTTCAGCAACAGCAAAACTGAGTCCTTGCTTCAAGGAAAATTGACGCACGCTTTCCATCCTTACTTGAACACTTTGACCTGATCCTCCAAATTACCTATCAGCCTGCTGCTGGTCGATGCATCAGCAGCTCTGTACTCAGCTGCTGTTCCTGAGAAAATCACATGAAGGACTCCATCTGCATTGAACTTCAACCACGCAGGCAGTCCCACTGAAACCAATAAGGCTGCACACGTATGAGAAAATCAATGTGTGTGCGTAGGTCAGTGTTGGATCAAGGGCAGAGTGATTTTATTACAGATGAGGCATACCTGAGGGTGAATCTGTGGCAGTGTGCAAGTTGCCTTGAAACGATGGCTGAAATGGACTGCCAACTCTTTTGTTCAATAAACAAAAAGATGTACTGAAGCAGTGGGGGTGCATGGAGAAAGAAGGATGTGGCTCAAGATAGAGTATCTGAAGGGGAAAGAGGGCAAGTGGTTACAGAGAGCAGGGGAGAAGGCGCCACAGAGGGGATTTGCTTTGGTTTATTGTATTTCTGGACATTTTTTAGAGGGGGTTTTGAGGGGTAGTGCATCTGCGTACACCAGTCTGGACCGTGCTTCTCCCATGTCAGTCTCGGCTGTGTCCTCTGTGTTCACTTTTGGGGTGGTGTGTGCTGTCGTGCCTATGCACGTGGACCTGCAGCACGTGCTGCCTGCAAGAGACCTGCCTTTCACACCTCTGTGCCCGTGCCAAGTGTTTGTCAGTGCATTTTGAGCATCTTTGTAAGTACAAGTAGACCCAGGCTTCATTGCTGGGGAAACCTCTGGAGTCGGTACCTGCAGGCAGGGAAGGGCTATGGCCAGATGCACGTCCCTTTCCCCCCATCCTCTGACAGGGCCCAGTGCCTGCGTCGCTGGGAGGGGGTTTGCTCCTCTCATTGCATAGCGTTCGTGCATTCATTTCTCTTTTCCGTTTCTGTGTCCTGCTGCTCGCTGGCTGCAGCGGCACTAGGTGTACTTACTGGTGCTGATTGGGCAGACATCTTCCTGCCATGAGCCCAGACAGAGCCTGGAGCTGCTCACCCACCCCTTTCCTAAGGAGAAGCAAAACTAAGCTTTTCTGAGCAATAAAAATCCTCACGCTGCTTTCTTCCAGGGCAGCCAGAAGCTCGTGTGGCAATATGCATCAGTAGCCTGCTAAGATGAGATAAGAGACAGGAATAAACTGTCTCCACGTGAAAATAAGTGGCATAGAGCCCCCAAAGGCAGACGACTGGGGTAGCCCAGTGGCAGGATGACCGGGCTGCAGTTCCCAGTTCCTGGCATCGACCCTTGTTCCCATGCAGACAGGGACCTGGGCACACACAGGCTGTGGCTTTCTCTATCTGGAAAGCAAATCCAGAGCCTGGCTAATGATACTGAACGGTACTAATTGTTTTGCTTATGTTTCCCTCAAATCTCAACTCTGGGAGAGAGTGTTTTAGGATTTGTGCTCGTGTAACTAACCTTAGCCACCTGTGAACACAGCCGTCTTCTTCTGTGCTGTTAAATATTTATAAAGAATGAAGGCCGGCAGCGGGGGTGAAGCCACTGGCCTGTTGTGATTTCAGTGATTAAAGACAGTATCATAAAGCAACGCTCAGCGTCAAGTCTTTCCTAAAATTATGATGCCGGTCATTGCCCCGAGTCCACGGGGAGGGAGTTACGCCGTGAAATGATGGTTTCCCAACCTCTGCCTTTCTCCTCTCCCCCCACCTCAGTCGCTGAAGCAGTGATGGGCTGGGGGAACCTCTTCGGTGGGGTTCACTGGGGGTTTCCAGTCCTTCACAGGCAGCTGGTGTTTGCTGCAGTCCCATCGGAGGCTGTCGTGCTCCAGTGTCCCTCCGGGCAGAGCAGGGTCCTGGGCTAAGGCCCTGGGGAGGGATGTGGTACGGGTAGGAGCAGGCTGCTGTCCCAGCATGGGGGTCTCCTGTACAGCGTTGGTGGGGATGGCTTCCTTAGAAGCTTTTGGGGAGAATTCCTGGGGTTCTGGGAGGCAAGAAGCTGCCCAAAACCAGGGGATGATACCCAGAGGGCTGGATCCAGTGAGAAACCGGCCAGGAGGTGCCCCAGGCCTGCTCCGTGCCAAACCCCCAGACCTGAGACCCCCGCTACAGGGGTGCCAGGTGGGCACCAGCCTCCCCTACAGCAACCGTCCCCGAGGCGGTGCCCATGGTGGGGGGCTGCCAAGGGCCACGCAGAAGGGCACCAGCCCCTGCATTGCTGCACAACCCCGGCCTGCTTTGGAGGCCCACTTTGGAGGCCCCTGCACCGGGTGGACCCTCACGTTGGGGGCATGAGGGGTGGCCGGGGTGGGTCTGTGCAGGAGTGAGGGGACTGCCCAGGGGCAGAGGGGGTGCAGGCAGCACCCTCGGGATAGAGTCTTGGAGGAATAAAAGAGGCGGGGGGGGGGGGGGGGCCGGTGGGGGAAAAAAAGAGGAAAAT
>JANZLQ010000009.1:8966355-8980631 GCA_026212715.1 Elanus axillaris | reverse complement strand
AGCTTCCAGCAGCTTCTCACAGAAGCCACCCCTGTAACCCCCCGCTACCAAAACCTTGCCACAGAAACCCAATACAACCTCTTAAACCTGTAGCTGCTCTAAAGGTAGAGTTAACTGACAGCTTATTGAGTTTTAAGGAATGCATTTCAAATGCCTGCAGAGAATTTCATCTACTTGCTCTTCATAACTGTTTTAACCTTAGCTGCAGGATTTGATCCAACAGTCAAATACAGGGTCATGAAATTTGACTTTAAATCAATAATCTTGGTACACAGGTAACTGAGAGTGACAGGGTGCTAGATTAGTCGATGCAGCTGTTCAAGTAATGATTGTGTTCTAACTATCCTACAAATACAAAGAAAATTCTATGTTAAAAGAAAAAGGACAGACTGGGACTATTCTAAATTTTAGGGAGTTGTAGGGTAAGGTAATAATAGGCTGTCTGCTTCTTCCAAGTATCTCAGTGCTGTTCAGATTTAAACAGTTGGTACCACAAATAAACCTGATGTGTAAAGTCTAAGCTTCTGGGAAAGTTAAGTGTTGCTATTCAAAAGATAGACTTTATCAGAGTTTGGAACTAAAGTAGTCTGCAAAATGTTGTAATAAGGAGCATGCATACTGAATAGAAGTTGCCCCACATAGAAGGGATTCAAGTTCATTCATGGCAGTATTCTCAACTGAAGCAAAGTGTCATTGTGTTAAATGCAGTAAATTCTGTCAGGATCTTAAACTACTGAACTTTATATGCTCTTATTCTAAAAAATTGTGGATCTTGCAGAGTAAGAGCAATGTAATGGACACCTGCATCTTGGGTACTTGACAAGCCCTGACTGTTTTAAAACTGAACTGCCCCAAAAGGAAATTTTCACAACTTGCAGGCTTGGCAATGACTTTCATTCATCTGACTGAATATTATATAAATATAGAGAAGTATGTAACTTCTAATAGCCTGTTTTTTTTCTTTCTACCCCCCCCCAGCTTTGCACTGATAGTTTGACAGCTGTATACTAACAAAAGATACCAGTTACTGTTCAGCTAAGTGTTGTTAGGCAGTTCACTGTTATCTGTTAACTGTAAAATTGATTCCATATATAGCAATGCAGTGTCTTTAACAAGCATAAATATTCTTTGCCTAGTACAGTATTACTGGGGGAAAAGGGGGGGGAAAAATTGCTGAAGTAATATCTGAAGCTCTGAATCTCAAACAGAAGGTTGCATACCCAAATAGGAAGAGACAACGTTGAAAATTCATGTCAGATTAAATGTATCTGTGCAGCATCTTTGTGGCATAGTTGAGGATGTAATGTGCTGGTTCTATAACATATGTGGATGCTTCTGACATACCAAGCAAAAGCAATACTTAACTTGAGATGCAAACATGCTAGAGCATTCTCAAGTGCTTGAATATTCCACCCAAATAAAAGGTGTAACACTAGAGCTGCAGAGGTAAAAAAAAAAAAGGGGGGGGGTACCTGTTCTTTGACTAACTGTAGACTAGATACCTTGTATAATAAGTCACCTGTCCATAAAACTTGGTGTATATCTAGGTATAGCAGTAAATACAAACAATGGGTAAACTTACTGCACACAACATGAACTGTTTCTGCTTTGGCATTTATACTTCTTTGAATGCTTTAGTACAAAAATGTACTAGATTTGTGGTTCTGTGCTTCTGCATGGTCTGCTCATTGCTTTGCTCTGTCAAAGTTGTAAGCAAGCATTTAATGGTTATAAGATGTAGATGATCAGATATTTTTATCCTTCAATATCCAATTTAATAAAGTTATCTTTTTCTTCAAAAACAAGATGGGACTGAAATATGACAGGCTTAGAAATAAGGCTAAGTGTTAATTAATTGTTTTGAGTGAACTGTCATGGTTATGGTTTTTTTGCTTTGTTGCTTTTGCAACCAGGAAAACAGCAAACTTTCTGTCTTAAATTATTAAAAGAAACCCCTTCTCTTTGCTCCATTTTGAACCCGTTAGGATAAGTATTTCTATTTTTTTTTTCCAGCATAAGATGAATAGGCTTTTTGGACTCTGAAGCATGCTTCCTTTCATGTATTTCGGACTTGCTCTGTGCTTTCCAAACCACATTCAAGACCATTGGCCTCTTTGCATTTGCAAGCCTAAAGACTTTCAGGCTGTTTCTGGTATGAAGTAACTGTAGCTGACACTATCTTGTCCATTTTTTTTTTTAATTCCTTAAACTTCATGAGTAGCTCAAGATCTGTGAGCACAGAGAACTGGGTAGCTTAGCAAGTGCATTTTGCTTCTTTTCCAGCCCCTTACTGTTAAGAACATGAAGCCCTAGGTGTAACTTGAAGAAACCTCTCTCTTTCCTACTGGCTTCAGTTTTCCAGTATGGTGATAGGCTGCTTTTCTTAATATTCGTATCTGGTTGGGTTTTTTTAGTTTGCTTTCTGATTTACAGGCACATACCTTATTGTAATAACAAAGAAGAAAAAAGTAGGTGAGATTTTCAGTCATGCAATCTGGAAAGCAACAGACTTCGACATACTCTCCTACAAAAAGACCATGCTGCACTTAACTGATATTCAGGTAGGTGGACTGATGAGGGGAGTGTGGGAGAATGTTACCTTATGTTGATGTCTGTTACTACAGGACCTAATTTGATGAAACTATGAAAATTTAAGAAGCTCTTTGAAGTCTACTTTTTTCTTTGATTTGTTCAGGCTACTATACTTGATGTAATATTTGGATATAGATGTATATAAAGTTATGTCATTCAAGATAAGAAACTCACACCGTGCAACTTGGAATATCATCCCCAGAGTTTGATCTGCACGTTGTGCATTTTTGCTCCTTTGAAGATGGCATACTCTTCCCATTAAGTCTTTCTCACAGCTTTACCATTCTGATAGCCCCTACAATAAGCTGCCTTGTTGTCTTCTAATTATCTGTCTTGCTTAATTTATGGAATTGTTCAATTACATAATTACCCAGTAGGGAAGAACTGATTTTTCTTTTTTTTTTTTTTTTAAGAGGGAGGGAAAGGATGGAAATTGTTTACAATGGATGTGTTGTGGATTGATAAAGAGTAGATAAGGGTGTCTAACCAATGGAGCTGAAAGGGAATCTGATGCTCTTTCAGGAAAGGAGTGAGGTTAACCAAAGCTTGAACCAGAAAACAGATTTAGTTATTGGGTAATGCTAACAGTAAGTTATAGCCTTTCTTTTGCATTGCCATCTTGTCTTGGTTTTTTTGACTGAATGGTTTTCAGGGAAACTAATGGCTTCCTTTTTTGCTTGGAAGTTGCTAATACTATTTTAATATCAGTAGCTATTTACCTCATAGGAATACTGTTCCCTGCTCTCCACTGTACTTGCAGAATTTGTTTGCAGTGTGCTAGTTGTAAGTTACCAGTGAACTGGTATCAAAATTGCAATCTCATGGTTTCCTTGTATGGTAATCTCTGGATGATGTCATGTGTTGCTAGAGCACTAGCAAAGTTCATCTCATCCCTTCAAAAAGTAGTGGTAGCTTATAAGAATAAGATATTTGGATCATAATAAATGAGAGATCTTCTGTTCTTTTTTTCTCAACAGTTGCAGGACAATAAAGTATTTTTATCAATGCTTAATCATGTCTTGAGTGTAGATGGGTTTTACTTCTCAACAACGTACGACCTAACACACACTCTGCAACGGTTAGCCAACACAAGCCCAGAGTTCCAGGAAATGAGCCTCCTAGAGAGGGTAAGGATTTAGTTTTGCTTAGTATCTGTGTCTCAGACATTGTCAATCAGTTCTGTGTGACTTAAGTTTAGTTTATGCAGCTGATGTTTAAATGATGTCAAAACAAACTATCACAAACTAAAGGAAACTTTACGTAAAGTTTAGGATGCTGTTGCTGAAGTCCATGGTCCCATTACTCTTGAGCTTAAACTGTCTTTTTTTTTTTACAGTGAATTAGTATGCTAAATGGTAGCAGCTAAAGTGTTTATGGTCCTCTGTTAAACTAAAAATGGCTGTACTATTTTTATCATTAATTTAAACTAGTGAAACAGTTCACATGTTTTTTAGATGCAAATCCTTATAATTGAACTGCAGAAAATAGTGCTATGTTGCTAAACTGTGTGACTAGGCTATCTCTGTGATCTTGTTAATTGAGTAGTACTGGGGCAGTTCTCTGGAATAAGGTGACAGTGAAAGGAAAAAGAAGCAACCAAGCAATCATGCAAGGTACACTGACTGAATCAAGTTACAGTTTGAGTTTGCTTTGTAGGGTGCTTGGAATAAGGGTGCAAATTGCTGGTCTGTAATGCTTTAGTACACAAGTTTGTTCAGCACTGCAGCATTTTATGGAAACTGTTAGGGGTTGCAACTGAGTGTACTAGTCCACCCTTCCTTCATGTTGCTCACAAGTTATGAGACTTAAGTTCCAGAAGTCTGTTCTGATGTGATGTCAGACTTGTAGATCAGGCAGTTAAAAGTACTTTCTGCAGTCGTCTTTAAATGGATTTAAAAAAATTCAAAATAAATGAAAGTTCACCTCTGATTTTAATATTGAACACTTCTAATTGCAACAAGAAGGAACTAAGTAGAAAAATTGTGAGAAAGCAAGTCATTCCTCTGACCTAGAATCAGGGGAAGAAAAAACTGAAGTGGAATAAATGGCACTTAACTTTGTATTCTCTTCCAGGACAACGTGGAACAGAACTGTGGGTTTTATGGTTGTTGGCCTTGGGATATTGTATTCTGTCTAAACTATGCCTATTCCTTATGTTTGAAGCATGAATTTAATATGCTGCTTTTGTCTCAAAGGCAACAGAATCACACAGCCAAATGCAATTTAAGCTTGAAATTCTCTTGGGCCTCCAAAGTTCCAGAATCCTTAGTCTGGTAACTTGCTATACTGCAGTGTAAACAAGGTCTAAACTGCCTAGACACTGAAATACTGAAACCTTGGAACTCAATAGCACTTATTCTTCCTTTGCCAAAGAGGTGGCAGTGGAGTCATGAGATGTTGTCTCTTAGTTTCGGTAACTATCTAAGCTGGGGAAGCAGTACACTTTTTCAAAGATTTAATTTAAAAATAATTTTATAGTTGGGGACTATTTAGCATTATCAAATGCTGCTCTGGCAGTAGTCTTGCTAAGGAGAGCAGCTGCTGACATGAAAGGATTGGTTTCCTTAAAATTGTGGCACTTCAGAGGGTTGTTTGAAAGCCAAAGTACAGTAAAAAGGTGTCACTTTCAAGTAAATCCAGATGTTAGATAGTTAAAACATTTTTAATGTAATTTCACACTCCATGTGGCTGAAGTATAATGGCTTGACAAAAGGGTGGTGGCAGTTCTGGGCATCTCCAGTTCCCTTCTGTGAGAGAAGCCTGGTTTGTGGGTGTTTGTTTTATTTCAGGTTTTTTAAACAATACTGGTAGAAGGAAACAGACCCAATACAGGGGCGCCAAAGCATTGTATTATGTTCTTTCACTAGTTCAAGAGACTGCAAGTAAGATTTGAACAGTTTCTGGCAGATAGTTGTTATTTATTGTTTTCTGTTAGACAAAGGACTGTTCTAATGCTGAGCTTGAATTAACCCTCATCCTCAGTGATATATTGTCTGCCTGCCTCATCTTGAAGTTGAGATGTATGGCACTTCCCAGAGCTTGCACTACGTTCTGCAGCAAATGTCACTTTTGTGACTAATCTGGTAGCTTTCTGGAACGTGCTCAGCAACCCGCTCAAGGTACTTTTGAGGTGAATTAGGAATAGTGAATAAGTGAAGTTGAAGAGCATCACTTACTCAGCAGAATATACTTTCATCTTTTAAACTATAAGTATTGTTTAACTTTCAATTCTCAGAATTGTTGATGATTGCATACAGGACTCCTTGAATTTTTACCTTCTGCCCATTTTAGGAGTGTTACCTTGCTACTGTTCTTAAAATTTTGGGTAATTTCTTCAAGCCCTATTTACTTAGGGCAAAGACTGGAATGTTCTTCCAATACTGCAGCTCAGTTGTTAATGGTTTAGCATGCCTGAAGCGTCAGGCAATGCCCTTAAAGATTGGAGAGAACTGTTCTTCTTTTAACTATTTTTATTTTATTTAGATTTCTAGTTGAGGATATGAAGGGTACTGATGAAAGAAGGGCATTCCATCTCTGTATACCTGTTCACCTACACTTCTGTAATGTGTGGATACAATAATACTGCCTTTATGTTGAATTGAACAGAACTGACAGTCTCTAAAAGCATGTTGGCTTTTTTTCTTGCTGCAGGCAGATCCACGGTTTGTATGGAATGGACATCTTCTTAGAGAATTTGCTGCTCAACCAGAGGTAAACACTTTGTAATGATTATATTAATAGAGGATGAAGGTACTTTTACTACAAGTATACAACAGTTCCCTATAATTCTGTCTCTTATTTCAGACAGCCAAAATCTAGTATAATGTGGCGGTTCAACTTCTAGTTTAGCACAGTGACAGTATTCTGCTTTCAAACTTCCGATTTTATGTCAATGCCTTCAGTAGTACATGTAGTAAAGCTGACTTTTGAAAGTGCCTGCATTTGAAGATACTGTGCTGAGATCATGCTTGTATAAACCAAAGAGGAAGTTATACTGCACAGCACATGCTTCTGAAGTTTTTTGAAGTTTAGCTACTTACTTATCTTTAAGTATAGGCAAGATTTGGCTCATCACTTTTTTTCCTGAGACTGGCTAGCAACTTTCTCCACAAGGGCAGTTCAAATTCTGTTTGCCTAGTGAGTAGGTCATAAAGCTGATAATTAAGAGTAAGACTATCAGTTAGACCCTTTCAGTTTATTTCAGATGAAGACTAGCACCTTTGAATTTACTTAGTATAGCAAATACAGGTGCATGACCATGAGCCACAACTGCAGTACTTCAATGGCCAGACTGATCTAAGCTCCCTCCTACTAGATATTTCAGATGTGTGTTCAATTTCTTGAATTGTGTGTGCTACCACAACCTTTTCTCTCTATTGATACTTCTCATTTATCAAAGCAAATGATACACTGCTTCTATTTCTGTCTCGGTAACCTGTGAAGATGTGCTTTTACATTAGACAGCACTGTTCCAAAAGGCTGGATTGTGCAGTGCTTCTGGAATGTGGAGACAGGGCTTAGCAAAGGGCTGTTGTGCATATTCTGGAGGCGTATGACCGGGTATATAGTTTGCATAGTGCTATGCAAACAAAGCTTGGGAGATGAGAGAGAAGCAGTCGTGGGAGCAAGAAAAATCCTAGTGTCACTGGTTAGTGAAAACAGATGTAGGAGGCAAAACACAGAAGCTGAAAAGGGAGATAACTGATATGTGAGGGGAAGTGTGACCTAGTATTGACTACAGGTGGCTTGCTATAGTAACAGTTTTAGGTAATGAGATGTGTTATTTCTGACTTGCAGTATTGGAAAATCTTAATTTTATATTTTCTTCAAAGACCAAAGGTATTCAGGAGTGTCAGGGTTGGGAGAATCCTGGAACAAGCTTTTTTAGTATTGATCACATAAAAGTATCCCTTACTGAAGCCCTGTGTTGTTAACTGCTATCTCTGTTTACATCCTGCTGTGGAGGTAACAGCAAATACCATATCAAAAGGTTTTCAGTGCGTACTGCTTTATATCTAGCATGTTTGTAGAAGAGTAAATGCCATGTATAGGAGGACAAAGGAGCTTGTTTTTTGTCAAGGTCACTTAATTAGGATTAGATAGACTTTCACTTTTTCCCTGCTGCTAATAAATGTAAATATGTTGCTGTTTTCCTTGAACTTTTTTCTCAAAGAATTACTGCACCCTAAACAAAGTAAAGAATAAAAATTATATAAAACTATCAGAAAAACTCCTAGACAAAGCATAGTCACCCACATACCTCTTTTGGCTGTTAGTGTTTAATATTTTTAACATGTGGTGTGTGTCTGTTTCAGATCCATAGGTTTGCCACGCCAGTGATGCATGGATGTATCCTTCTACATTGTAAATAAAGCTCACTGCTGAATATGGTAGTCTAACAGCAAAATGGTTGCTGAGGAAGCTGCTCTGTTGGCTGTGTTAGCAACTGTAATATAGAACACTGTCAGAATTAAGGTGTAGTTCTTTCAGATATGTGTTACATATTTTTTGACAGTCCACTTGTATGTTAACTCACTTGAATATTCTGCTTTTAAGGGTTAATGTATTTAATTTTACAGGCACTCTTTGCATAACTTTCAGTGGAATTGAAGGTTAAGACGAATATGGCAAATAGTCTTACATCAGTGTTAGTACTTTTTATCTTGCTATAAGGATACCTTCACGTAGTATTTACTTTGAATATAAAATAATGGTGAACAGTTTTGGATTGAAGGAGTGCTTATGGATGTTCCCGTTGGTAAATAATAGGATAAGGAGTTCTCATGAAGGCTCATGGGATGTTTCTCCTAGCCAGCTGTTTTTCCTATACCAATGCTTTGGGTAAACAGCCTTTTTAGCAAAGAAGTTATGAGTTTATTTTTGAGAAGGGGCATATGCTGTGAGTAAGCCTAATGCTTTCAGGAGGCAGTGTTCCTCATGCAGTGTGTGATCAACAAGAAGTCACAGGTGCTCCTGGACTGGCAGCATGAAAAGGACTGGCAAGACTGGACAGAGCAACTACATGCTGCATTCTTCTTAGTTGCTCTATTGCAAAGGCCCCTCAGATGTGTGCAGGGAACAACTTCCAGACTGCATCGGTTGTTCTGGTAGGACTGTTAGCAGCTGGCAGATCTACAGCCCTTCTTCCCTGTGACTTCATTTAATGGAAAATGTTGTAGGAGTAGGTGGAGAGGCAAGGAAAGATGGCAAAAGGGAACCATCAAAACAACCCAGTCCTTAGCCTGCAGGTCCCGGGTAGAAGGGTCTGGGTAGATTGCAATTAGCAGTTGGCAGACTGCAATTAACACCTTCTGTCCTATTTTCACTATATAAATAAATAGCATAAGTAATGTATGTTTTGCTGTAATTCTAATGCTAACCGAACACTTTAGAGAACCCAGGAATTCAAAGAAACTAGTTTTTTAGTGATGAGGAAGAGCTAGGAAGAGCCCTAAGCAGACTGTTAGAGAGCTGTTAACAGTTACTTAAATAAAATCAAAGATTCTTTTTTGCCTTCCATATAAACCTAAATAGATTTTGTTCAGCTATCTGGACTAGGATTCTAGTCTTGCAGTGATGAGAAATAATGGACTTAGGTAATCGAGACTTTGACCACCTAAAGCTTAAACTAGGTTTAGTACTTCCCTTGCTGTTCCAAAAAGCCCCTTCTAAAGAGCAATTGCTGTCTTTTCCTTTTTTTGTGTGTGTGTGTAAGTAGCCAGTAGCAAGCTGCCATTTAAGTTAGAACAGAGATTGCAGACAGAAAATGAGCTGACTATGGCTAAGCAGCTAAGTTTAGAGATAACTTTTCTTTGCAGGAAACTGTTGACTGTGCAAGTGTTGAATTAAAGGGTGTAGGATCTGGCAGTAATTTTCCAGGAAAGCAGAGGAATAGGTCTTTTTCAGTCTAATTTATGAATTGTGAGAAGATTTTGGACTAGGTAGGGCCAATTTATATTATATTTTTTTAATTCTTTACAAATAGTACTAGCACAAATGCCCATATAACTCAAGATGTTCCGTATATGCAGTCACTGTGCTCTTTAACATAGCGTAAGTGCTCACATGTGACACAGCTGCTTTGTCCTGTTTGAATCATAAATGCAGAATCTAGATTTCACTGTAGAATGTGGTATTTTAAAAAAGAAAATATGTCTTGTTTACTTTACCAGCCTTAAGACAAAGTATCTAGATTCCTCAAATAGAAGACTGCAGTATGCTAATACTGCAGCTTGCAAAAATTGACCATTTTGATCTTTTGCTTACTTTAAAGTTGTAGATTTTTGGTTTTAGGGACAAAGGAAGAAAGCCTGTGAATCTACCTGGAGAAATTATTCACAATGAATGCTGGTCTCTACTAGACTTGATAGTTTACTGTAGTCCCAAATAGAGGCAATTATAAGCACCACAAAACAATACTCTAAAACTGAAACTAGTTGTAAGTGGCCCCTATCTGTTGATTAGTCCATATTATGGTGCATCTGCCACTTTGGGTATTTAGCCTGAGCTATGCTTGTGTAAAAAGCTCACACTGGAGACTTGGTACATGTTCATTTTCTTCACATGGATTTGAAAGCCGGTCTACATTACTGCTAGTTCTGGCACCTGTAAATGTGGTGTATGTTGCACTTAGAGGTGTGAGGTATAACAGCCCAATGTAGTCACTCTTCTAAAAGCCTAGAAAAAAGTTTTGAATTGGTATGTTTTTGTTAAAAGCAATAGGGGCAGGAGACTGTTAAGAGAGCTTAAAAAAATTATGTATGAGATTGATGTAGCACTGAATAGAACTTCAGAGATCAGTCCTTTTAGTGGTCACAGGACCACAAGACCAGATGAATCTTCATTTAAATCCCATTTTCTCAATCGTAGCAGTTTTAATATATGGTCATCAGTGATATCGCCTGTAGCCTGTCTTTTTGTGATGTGTATACTGATCTTAACACTGTTATTCACTCAAGTTTAATGTTCAACTGCTGCTGGTGTGAGAAATGTTTACAAATTTATTTGAATGTAGGTACTTGGTTCCTGGGTGTTTCCTACCTCTTGATATATAAAAATATCCTAATGAAATTTTGGGGTTTTTTCCTTAATATTATTCATTAGTTATTACTATGCATTCTTGTTCTATTAATGGCAAGTGTTTTGACTGGCTGCTTGTTTCCAGAAGAAGCTGTTTCAGGGCTGGTGTACGTTATTATGTAAGAGGTAAAATAGCAAATTGAATTATTTTAAAAGTAACGTGAATTCCATCTATACATGTGACTTACCTTTAAGAGTAATTGCTGTATAATGACTTGCACAAAAAGTGCTTGTAGAAGTTTGTCTCATGAGGTCCTTCCTCCAAAGAAAATACTAGGAACCTGTACAATGAATGGAAGCATGTTCTGGTATTTGTTAAAACTTGTTCTTCTTTATTTTTTCCTAGAGATAACTGCAGAAGTTTTTTATAGTGTTTTTTTAACACTTCACTGTTTTTATTGGAGTTAAATGCAAGTATGTAATAGCCCTTTTGGCCTAGTAGTAAATGCAACTAAAAGCATTGTTGGTGCTGGCAGGGGAGCCCTGAATTAGTGGTGCTCTCTAGTTGTTTCAAGTTAAAAAGTGAACAAGGAAATGGATTTAAATTACCTGTTCTGTTCTTAGTCCCAATATACAAGCTTTTGAAGCAATTGGTCTGTTTCTGCAGTACCTTTGCTATTGAATTATGAATATTTTGGTGTCAAAGCACTCGTATTTTATTTTGTATTAAACTACTCAATTTCTAGGGCTAGAAATATCAAAATGTGTTAAGCACAACTGTGCTTCTTCAAGTTAAATTTGGTACAGACCATGTTAAACTTTTTTGCCAAAGGTGTGTTTAATTTACTGTCTTGTGGTGGCTCGGTGGTATTTTCACGCTTTCTGTGAGTGCTTACAAGGGATGGGTAGGAAGCCTTTTGCTGATAGGCTGTCACTGTTCTGCAGCCAGTCTAAGCTGGTTAATGTGATCTTTTTCCTACATAGGTATTGATTCAGAAGGACATGCTGCTAACTTTGTTGAAACGGAGCAAATTGTGCATTACAAGGGGAGCAAGGCATCATTTGTTCAGGTAAAGTCAGTGTAAGGAACTGCTCCCTGGCTTAAGACATATAGGTAGATAGCTGTTTCTAAACATAGATTGTATATAAGATGTGCATGCACACAAATAAACAAACCAAACCAGTCTGTTTTATTTTTTAAATGGCAAGTGAGTTTTGTTGTTTAAAACTATTTCCATTCTTTTGTAGACCCGTGGATCAATTCCTTTTTTCTGGTCTCAAAGACCAAATCTCAAGTATAAACCAAAGCCACAGATCAGCAAGTCAGTAAATCATGTATGTGAGTGTTTGTTATGTCTTGGGGGTTTTAATGTATTTCTGGGCTCATGTTTGTGTGATAGGGTAACAAACTGTAATCAGAAAAATAAAAATCGCAATACTGGATTGAGCTTTGATTTTAAAAAGTAGTAGCAAGAAGCCTTGTATTCCATAGGATGAGTTCAGAGCCTGGAAAAAATCCAAACATCCAAGGGGGTCGTTTGTTTCTCTTTGGTTCTTTTTTGCAGGACTTTTAGTAGCTGTACCATACTCACTCATTAAACATGCCACAGATAACAAGGAGAGCTGAATGGACTGGGGGGTTGAAAGTAGAAATGTATTAACACAATAGAGAACATCAAATACTTAGTTATAAAACTGTCTGTGTGGTATCATCAAAACAATGATTATAAAGATTTCTTGTAAATCACAGATCTCAATAGTAGTGTACATCTGTCAACACATTTCCTTTCTCTTCTAGATGGATGGCTTCCAAAGACATTTTGACTCACAAATAATTAGCTATGGAAAGCAAATGATTGTCAACCTGGTATGCTTTCACTTTTTTTTTCTTCCTGAAAAAGCTGCTGTTCTTTTAAGCAGGCTCTCGAGTAATACTTTTTTTTTAATTCTTTCTCCCAGGTTAACCAAAAAGGTTCAGAGAAGCCTCTTGAGCAAACATTTGCGAAAATGGTAAACAGCATGGCAAATGGAATGGTCAGGTACATGTGAAGTGAAATGATACATCCTGTGTTAAAAGTTGAGCATTGCTTCAGACCCACAGAGTCATCAGTTCTTTGGGTGCCTTTACCAACTGTCTGGTTTGTTTTGAGTTTTCTTTTTATGAAGTAACTTGCATAACTACCTCAGAGCTCATATTTTAAGCAGAAGTGAGACAGTGAAGCATGTGAGACAGAGGAGACAGACAGAATAAAGGGAGCCCAGAGACAATAATAGTATCAGTACCGGAGTAATAGTATGCTATGAGAACTGTGGATATCTCCTGCATTTTACGAAAAAGAAATGCCCTGTAGAACCAGCTTCTGGCCAAAGGGCTTGGTTACATTACTAATTAAGGGAGTGCTGAGTGTGAGCAAAGAAGTACTGAGGTAAAGGGGGAAGCAGTAAGAAGAACATGTAATTTAAATATCTGTGGACCTCAGGGTAACAATGGACAAGAGAGCAGAGAATGTACTTTAATTGTAAGAGAAATTCTACCTCTGTGGGAATCTTGAGCACAGTATGCAAATTTACAACCTGCCTGTGCTTGTTTTCACTAACTTCTAGAGGGAGGGCTAGCATCCAGCTTCTACAGATACTTACCTCTACCTTTTCCTTGAAATTGCTGTATAGTATTCTTGTCACTCATGTATGTCAAAAGACAATCCTACCTGTAAGCAAAAAGGCATCCTGTTTTAATAAGGATTCACTTCTGTCTAAGGATAACTAAGGAATTGCAGAGTATAATCAAAATGCCCTTATAAATCCTGACATACTTGAATTTTTTCCAAGCTGTTTTCTGTTTGTGTGATGCCCTGCTGCAGCCTTCACCAGGGTAGTTACAGATGTCTCTCTTCTGTGTGCTGCTGTTACTACCCTCAGGGGTGTGTTTTGTGCATGTTATTGGTCTGTAGGTGTGGATTTTTCTTTTGTTTTTATTAAAAAAGACCACTTCTAAGGTGAGCTCTTTCCTCACTCTCACACCTAGGCTGGTATTGATACCTTAGCTGTACAAAGCTTGTGGAATCCATGCATCTTTGCTATAAAGCCATTTGATGGAAACCAAGATGTAAAATTCTGTCAGGGTGTATTTCAGTGATGCTTGATGTTCTGTATATCTTAAAAAGCAGTGTTTGTCAGCCCACTTTCTTAATGCTGCCAAATTCCTTTCTCTTTGTTAATCAGTTTTGATAGTGTTTACCTGCCAGACTGAGACTTGAGTCTTCAGAATATATATACCGTCATTCTTCATGCCAGTAGTCTTGAAAACTTGGCAAATAATAACTTTTGGATTATGAATACTTGAGGGGAGGAACGTAATGCCCTGTAATTCACAGCAAACATTTATAAACACATTGAATCAAACACCACTCATCTAGAGCACTTCTTGCCAGAAATGAATTGGCTGTTAAAATCTTGTTCCAAGTCAGTAGCTATGTAATTTTCTTATGACAGAGTAGGTTAGCTGTTGAAACAGAACCTGATTCAGGTTTCTAGAGAGCTATCAAGGGAATTATGCTGCATGCCAGCAAAGAATGTTGCATTTCAACACTTGTGTCTAGTTCAAAGTGAACCGAGGGCTCCCAATGCAGTTGCTTGGAAGAGAGGAGAGCAAAAGATTTCCGGGG
>JANZLQ010000009.1:8907244-8966255 GCA_026212715.1 Elanus axillaris | reverse complement strand
TCGTGCCCAGCCAGCAAGAAGGCTGGAGGGGCACAAGAAGTTGGGAGGGGACACAGCCAGGGCAGTGACCCAAACTGGCCAACGAGGATATTCCATACCATGGGACGTCACGTCCAGTATATAAACTGGGTGGTGTGGGGGTTGGGATCCTAGCTCAAGGACTAACTGGGTGTCGATCGGCAGGGGGCGAGCAATTACTCTGGGCACCATTTGTACATTCCAATCCTTTTACTATTACTGTTGTCATTTTATTAGTGTTGTTATCACTATAATTACTTTTTCTGTTCTATTAAACTGTTCTTATCTCAACCCATGAGTCTTACTTCTCAATTTTCTCCCCCATCCCACTGGATGGGGGGGAAGTGAGTGAGCAGCTGTGTGTGGTGTTTAGTTGCTGGCTGGGGTTCAACCATGACAACTGACAAAATCAACAGATATTTGCTGGAAGCCATCTCTAAAGAAAAACAAATCCTCTGTCACTACCTGTTTTATAGATGAGCCCTCCCCTGTGGGGTTTTGTGAGACCTTTACTGTGGTACATATGTAAACTGAAAAGATGCTTCTCTCTCAACAGATACGTAGCATTTGACTTCCATAAAGAGTGCAGTCGGATGAGGTGGGATCGACTTCAGATTTTGATGGATCAACTAGCAGAACAGCAAGATGAGTTTAGGTAAGGCTCTGCAGTTCTACTTCTGCACTGTTAAAATGAGATCACTTTTTCCTAGTTTCTGCTGTCTTGAGTTAGGCACAGTAAAACAGACCTGTAACCTTCTGTAAAGAAGATGCATTCCTATGCCTTAGTGTTTCTGTATCTCTGATCTCTTGCTGATACTATGTTGAAGCTTAGAGACCTGGTTGTGGGTAAAATGAGAGCCATTTTCATGTCCCAATAAAATGGTTCTGAGAATCGTAGCAACCCTGTGTTGTGACTCGAGCTGCTTTTGTATCGTTGGGTAAAAGGTTAGACAAAAAATACGCATGCATACAACTAAAGCTATTTAAAGAAAAGTCTCCTTAGGTGATATTTTTTCATCCAGTAGTAATTCCATGTGTTGTTGACAGCAAGCTGTTCTACTATGTAGCATCAAATACTTAGTGCTCCTTCCACAAGCACCTGCTGGTCTTTTTAAAAAGTGTTTTCTCTAATACACATTGCTTACAGCACTAAACCTTGGCACTGGCACTGACTAACATAAAGTAACTTTGCTAACATAAGTAACCCACAAGGAAACAAATTCTCATTTTGTTGAGTCATAAAAAAAGCTAGACTACATGTCCAAATCAACTTAAATTTTTGTTTAGTCCCACAAGTGTGTTTTCAAACACTGCTTGGTCTTTTCTACTTGTAGACATGTGGATTGTTAGTGAAACTGTTTACTTTGTTCTGCTTTTCTGATTGCTTCCTTCCTGTTCTTAGTCTTGTGCCTAAAGCACAAAGTAGATCAGTTAAAACATTACAAAACTAGCAGTGGTTATTCCATCTAAAAAAAAAAAAATTGAAGTGAGCTGCAGACTAGAACAGGAGTCTCATGAATGAAAACTCCTGCCTGGAATGAAGGCTATGGGAGTAGTATAAATTAATGAGATGATAGTGAATGTTCTCAGCCCACCACCAAAAAAAAAAGCCTAAAAAAATGCATGAAGAGCTGAAGAGTAACTTAGCTTTGAGCACTTCAAAGAAGGAGAAATAAGCATGTAGGTTTACTATACACCAAGGATCCTTTATTCTTAGAACAAATACTGAATCCCATGACTTGTTTACTGTTGCCTGCCATTGGAGCCTTACAAAAGAACCAGCTTTCTTTGAAATGAAGGACAAAAAAGGCTATGTGTCTCTAAAACAAGATACAAAAATGAAGGCTATTATTAAAGATTAGGTTGGCTCTACCTTGCCTTGTTTCATCTAGAGTGACTATTGCTTGAATAGGAACATTAAAGTCTGAGTTCTGATAGTCTTAGAAAATAGTTCTGCAACCCTGAGGGAGGTAAACAATTCTATGGAGGTAAACAACTCTATTTTCTGCAGGTTAAATCCAGTTGTGAAAGACCTGTCAGAAAGGAGAGCTGGCTTGTTGGGTTTGGGGAGGGTGCTGGGTTGGGGGGCGTGGTGTTTAATTTTTTTAGAGCAATTGTAGGAGATGCAGCACTTAAACTATCTTATTAACCAGAAATGTCTACTCTTCAACTATACTGATTATCCTGATATCTGTTCTAGGCAAAGCTTGGGGGGAGGAGGGGGAAAATGAAGATTTCACAGGTGTTACTGTCTCCTTTAATCATACAACAATGTAAAACATGGTTTAACAAAACTGATTCTCCAAGAATGACAAAAATGGGTCTTGTTAATATACGGTTGATCAAAGTAAATGCATATCCTTCTAAGGCTCTTGATTTTAGTACTGCATGACTCTTAAGACTTTTATAATCTTAAAATGCTGTACAGTACCAGTGGAAGATATGCTTGTTCACATTCAGAGTTCATGATACAATCATAATGGAGTAACCAAATCTGCAGAATATTATCTGTAAATCTTTAGGCAACTGGAAGTCTCATGCTGTGGCAGAAGGACAAGTGTAGTTCTGTCCCATTCACATATCCAGCTGATAACTTGATCGTCATATTTGTTTTACCAGCTCAGTTATCAGAATACTTGTATGCAATTCAGTATTTAAAGTGAGCTGTTTGTTATGAATTACTAGAAACACTTGATTTGGTTGATTAAAAAGATTGAGGTAACAGTGTATGCCATTGCAAGAGGGAACATCTGGTTCCCCCAGACATTCGTGTAGTGGAGGAGATGAGTAACTGACAGTAGCAGATTTTCAGTAGTGGCCTTAAAGATCTGACTACCTTCCTGGAAGATTTGTGCCTGACAGCTCTGTATGACTTATGCAGTGGTGACTGGATTGAACCAGATGGTATACAGATCTGGTTACTTCTGCTGTTATGTTCTGCTAATGATCTTGATATCTGTGGAGCTAAGACTGTAATAACTAAAGAAGATAAAATCTAAGTCACTGATTTCACACCAGAAGCTGCTCTTCCCCGTGGCATATAACTCAGTATTGCTGCTTTCTAAATGATAAGAGTGAATACTGCCCTGAGATTACTAAATGTTCATAAATTGATGCTGGTTTTCAGTGTGGGAGGGGAAGAATTCAGGGAGGCATCAAAGTTCAAAGACAGGGCTAAGAAGTCTTTGTATACTCAAGACAACTGTCTTTTGGGTGCTAGAATATTCACTTCTGAAAACTTGTGGTTTATGTGGACTGTTACCTATAACTACTTCAGTGAATTGTATGTGTTAGTTATTTTCTAGTTGATTCCGATGGTAAAATTGTGACTCAGCAGGAAGGAATATTCCGCAGTAACTGCATGGACTGCCTTGATCGGACTAATGTGATTCAGAGCTTGTTAGCACGCCGATCTCTTCAAGCCCAGCTTCAGGTAAATATTTTATTTTTTAATAAGCTAGAAGAGGAGAGAGGCTTTCTGTTTGGAACAGAAATGTAACTTTAACACTAGAGTAAGGGTTTGCATACTTGAGTTACTGTACTACTTACTTTAAAATGTGTTGGCCAGACTCTAATAAATATAGCTTCTTCTGAAGGCAAATCCTGATTTTTTTTTTCTACTAGTGAACTACTAGTGGGCCTCAATATGCTTTTTGTTTTAGAGGCTAGGTGTTCTGCATGTTGGACAGAGAATTGAAGAGCAAGCAGACTTTGAGAAAATCTACAAAAATGGTAGGCTGTTTATAGAGTTCAAACAATCATTTTCTTTCCAAACAGTGTACATAACTTCCTTAATCTTTCTTAATGTTTTCCTGTTCACAGCATGGGCTGATAATGCTAATGCTTGTGCCAAACAATATGCTGGAACTGGTGCCTTAAAGACAGATTACACAAGGCAAGTGAGCCTTTCTTTTAAAGGCCTTCTGGGTTTTGGGGTATGTTACAGGATTTTCTTTAAGTCTTCACATCTGAGAAGGTTATTAATTTGGGGCTTAGGCCATTAATGAGTTTTGCAGTGGTTCCACTGGTAAAATGTCAGACTAAAATCTACACAACACCATTCTTCACTGTGTTTATATGAAAGGAGAAAAGGCTATTTGGAAATCAAGGAATTGTACCTCTTCAAGACACATTTATATTGTGGGGTGGAGAGAAGTGTAATTTTACTTTCAAGCTTTGTTACAAGTATGTGTGGTAATAAAGCGGAGGTAGCAGTAGATAGATGTATTTACATGCAGGTGTTCATTAAACATAGTACACATTTGAACAATGAAAGAACTGTGAATCTGAAATTAACTTCCTGAATTTATAGATCTATTTTAAATATTTTTCAAAACTTCCTTTTGCAGAACTGGGAAGAGAACTCAGTGGGGCTTAATAATGGATGGCTGGAACTCATTAATACGTTACTACAAAAATAACTTTTCTGATGGATTTAGACAAGTAAGTTAAGCTTTTAACTGTGGGGAAATATTTTATAAACATGGCTGTGCATTTTAACTCTTGCTCTCCTTTTCTCTTCCAGGATGCGATTGATCTTTTTCTTGGAAATTATTCAGTGGATGAAGTGGAACCTGCTAGTCCTCTACATGTCAAGAAAGATTGGAAGTTCTTAGCTGTGAGTACGGAGACTTTATTCATGATTGAAGAAGCACATACCACCTTTTAGTCACTTGCTTCATATGACTAAGTAGAGCATGTCTATTTAGTAATGAATTGTCTCTATAATCTGGTTATGTTTCTATGATACCTGCTTATAGGACTAAACCCAGACTGTTCCCTTGACAGACAATGGAGTGTCCTTGAGGTATTGAAAAAACTGCTGCTTGCTTTTTTTTTAAATCTGCTTCATCAAGCGGAGAGTGAGAAATTCTACTAGTAACCATCATGACTGTTTCCTTCTGCAGAAGAAGCTTGTGAAGATCTCTTCTCATACTTCATGCAGAAGCACAGACTGTAGCACAAAACTTTTTTTTTCCCCTCCACCTTCTATTTTGTGAAATGGGATTTGGGGACATCACAGATTTAACTAGTGGCTGGTGTATTTTTTTTTAAACAAAACACAAACCTCAACCTCCCTTAATAGATAGAAGGTGTATTTTAATTCTTAACCTAGTTATTGAACAAACTTTTCCGAATTTTAGAGCTATCCAGAATTTTTAAGCAACTTCATTGCAAAGCAAGTAAATAGCTTTGCAGTGTAGCCTGTCTTAAAGGAAATTAAGGAATATATGTGCTGCTATATCAAGTGATTATTATTTTTCTCTTCCCCCAGTTGCCTATTATTATGGTGGTTGCTTTCTCCATGTGCATTATTTGTTTGCTAATGGCTGGTAAGTTGATATTGAGTTTAATTTCACAGAATGAGCTTGCTTGGGTGTAGACTTTATATATATAGTTACCAGAAACTATTCAGTATAAAATTGCTTGTCAGTCATACTAAAAGGTATTTGAGCATGGCTCTGGAGATTAAGGGTTAGCACTATATCATTAATGTGGAAAAACCTGAGGTACTACAGAAAACAAACCTTTTGTAGAAGTCCCTTAAGTGGCAGTTAATTGCCCTCAAATTTAGTTACACCTGAGTAGACATCTAGCGTTATCATAGGCTGAATTAATACCTACCTAATTTGGGGCAGAAAGACAGTTCAGAAAAGTCAGATCTAGGCATAAGCCTGTTCTGATGGATGTCCCCCAACCAAAATCTGTGTTGGGGGTTGTGAAGTTTTTGGCCCTCTGCTTTTGCCTTGAATTTTCTAACATTAGCTCCAATAGAGTTCTTGACTCTGACTTCTGTAGCTCTCTGTTCAAAGTGTTCTAAGAACTGTGTGGCCAACAGTCTTCCTAGGTAAGAAAAAAAAAAAAGAGAAGACCTCAGTACTCATGGAAGACTTCTGACATTATTTGACAGCAGATCTCTGAGGGAGGGCTTGAAATACTTTGTTTTGTACTAAAAAAACCTGTCTCTGGTAATTGGAGATAATGAACTGAAATGTTTATCTGAACCTTGACAGGCGATACATGGACGGAGACACTGGCCTATGTGCTTTTCTGGGGAAGTGCAAGCTTTGGAACTTTTGCCATCATCCTTTACAACGGCAAGGATTTTGTAGATGCACCCAAGCTGGTCCAGAAAGAGAAGATGGACTGAATTTGTGTGTGTGGAAAGCGGCTTGGTACTGAGGATTCCTCAAGCCACATCTGGAGTCTCTACTGACCTGCTTTCCACACCAAATAGTGGTCTTTTTAACATTCTTCCTTAGTGGCGGGGTGGGGAGAGGAGAAAATAACGTCCTTTGGTGGTGGTAGCTTTCAACTGAGAACTGACTTGGCAGTCTTAGTTGCAGTGGTCTTTGGAATATTGCATTAGTGGAGGGGGCTCCACTCTTACTGAGATAATGCAGAGATGAAAGCCAGCTTTTTGGTGTCTGGAATGTTTTAGGGCATATGTGGACTGCTTAAGCTCATAGTCCACCTGGGCTGTTTCAGCTCAGTTTTTGGACTCTGGCTTGACAGGAGGGAGCTCTGATGCTGTCCTTGTGTCAAAAAACCCAGGTGTTGAAGCATTGAACAAATGGCTTCATACCAATAAGATGTCTAGTTCCAAGACTTAGAGCTGAATCGCATTTGTGAGAAAGTCCATGTGAAGGAGTCCTTCGTGCATATTTGTATGTGGATTCTTTTCACTAAATAGAAAAGATTTCTGAATCCTAATGCTCTTCTAAAATGAGCTTTTTGTCCTGTCTTGTTTACCTAGGACTGATGCAATATTCTAATCATAGTTTGGGTGTAAAGGACGGTGTAATTGGATGTTCCTGAAGTTGCAGATGTCTTGCACTGTTTCAATACTACCATCTCCAGATGATGATTCATTAGTTAGCAAGTTAAAATGCAGAGTTTTCTTTCTAAAGATGTAAATGAAATCAAAGAATGTAAAAATCCTTTGCAGTGTTTATTGAACCTTCCTTATGCTAAAGGTCCAAAGTACTCTATTATTTTAGAATGGGTCACAATGTAGAAGGTGAACTTCATATTGTTTTGCTGGTCAGCTGCTTCTGTTCTTGGTTATGTTGAAATAATTTATGAAAGAAAGAATAACAACCTGAGGAGAAAGCATTTAGTCTAAACTCCATGTTTGCACTTGGGAGCAGCAGCTTGCTTTTCATGCATGATACTGTAACACACTCTTAAAGAGGAAAAAAAAAGCTACAGAATAATTTGTGTTGGTTAATAATAAATGTGTGTCTTTAAATTTAGTGCTTCCAAGCTGTATAAAAATAAGTAATCCTAATCAAGGACCAATTTTAAACTATTTTGTCACTTACTTTATATGGTTTGTTCAAAACCAGACATGGAACTTGCTTAAGGCGCTGTGCATTGTTTAATATTTCCTGTAAGTACAGCTGTATATTCAGATTGCGAGTATAAAATTTAAATGGGGTGAAGGGAGAAACATGTAGAATAAATACTAGGACTAGCACAGTTGTCACTATTGAAGCTAGAACACAACACACTGATACTCCAGTGTCTCCTTGTGTTGTGACTGAAAATATGTACAGATTTTTTGCAACTGTTAACTGTTCATTTTAACCTTGAATGTTTCTGGAGGCCTCTCTGGGTTTTGTGTAAACATAACCTGTTCATAAGCACTAGTTACTTGCAAAGTATCTGTTAGCTTCTAGATGCTGTAATGGAAGTACCAGCTGATGGTTAACTGGAAAATCCTCCAACCTAAAAGTTTTTGAAGGTGAACTCCATTATGGGCACGAAGTACAAGACCATCATAGAGCTGATCTTTGAAAATTGCGGTTTGGATGGCTCGCTGGCAGGTGCTGTTTGCAGCTCAGTTTGGTTGTCTTGCAGTCTAGAACTGAATCCTGGCATCTTGAGTGAAGAACTTGTTGCAGCAGAGACCGAACTTGAATTGCTTATAAGACCTAGACTAGCCTAGGTTTTAGAAGGTGGAAGGCGCCTGTATTTCAGTGCTTTGCAAAGATTCTGTATTTCTAAAATCACAACTGGTGTACTCATAAATGCCAATAAAATGTTCGACTTTTCTAGCTGCGCTGGCTGGGATGCATTTTTGTGCTTCCGAGTGGACTCTGCCCTGTTCCTCAGGCCCCGTTACGCCCCAGGAGGGATGCTCGCTGCCCGTGCAGGCCTTGCAGCTCTGTGCAAGGCTGCGGCTGGCCTGGCACCCGGCCCTCCCTCGGCCTCCGCCGCCCTCCTTGCCCCCAACGCCTCCGGCCGGACGACTCGTCCCCGCACGGCCCCGCCCTTCCGCCCCCCGCCTCG
The DNA here is from genome assembly GCA_026212715.1 of Elanus axillaris. Lineage (NCBI taxonomy): Eukaryota > Metazoa > Chordata > Aves > Accipitriformes > Accipitridae > Elanus > Elanus axillaris. Next base: position 8,957,942 of record JANZLQ010000009.1, on the reverse strand, counting down.
GGGCGGCCCCGCCCCGCGCACGCGCTCCCCTTGGCCCCGCCCCTTCCGCCCGCTGACGGCCGTCGGCGGCGGCCGCTTCCTGGCGCCAGAGCCGGCGCGGCCTGCGCCGGGGAGGCCTCCGCACCGCCCGCGCCGCCGGCCCTTCTCGCCGAGGGGTTCTCTTCTTCCCCCCCCGGGCCGGCCTCCGCTCCCTGCCGAAGGCCGCCCGGCCCCAGCGCCGCCCTCCCGCCGCCATGAAGCTCGTCAGGTGAGCGGATGGAGGCGGATGGCCGGCGGCGCTGAGGGAGCCCGCGCGCTCCGCGGCCCGGCCTGCGCCGGTTGCTCGGCAACCGCGCCCTTTGGGGGAGAAAAACCCACCCGGGGTCGGCTGGAAGGGCCCTCCCGGGCCGTTACACGAGTCTTAAAACGTTTCCTCTTGCGTACCTCAGAGGAGGGTTGGGCGGGGAGGTGGGACGCGGGGGTCCGTCAGCGTCGGTGGAGGCCTGCGGCAGACGCCGCGGGCGCTGGGAAGGCCCGGGAGCGCCCGGTGCTTGGGGGACTCTCTGTAGGAGGCTGCGCGACGCGTAGGGCTCTGCGTGGCAGTGAGCGGTCTTTGTTGTTAATTCCCAGGTTTCTCATGAAGCTGAGCCACGAGACTGTGACCATCGAGCTGAAGAACGGGACGCAGGTGCACGGAACCATCACAGGTACGGCGGGCAGAGTGCTGACTGTTGTTATCTTGCTAACGGCGGGCAGCTGTGGTTCGGGCTGAGCTCTTTTTTGTTTCGTACTCCCTCTTGCGGGGACCTTCTTTGCAGGATGGAGAGATGTTCCTTTTTAATTCACGTCTTTTATGTGCGAGCAGGAGGTGTGTTCGTTACCGAAGAGCCTGGATGTTGGCAGAAGCTGCTGGGAACAGAGTGCAGAGCGGGAATACTTGGAAATTTCAGTCAGTCACGGAAAATCTTTGACGTAGCAGTGGGTGAATTCTCCCGTACACTGCTGCTATATTTTGTAGTAAGTTTTCTTTTTATAGGGTGCTGCTGGGAGGCAGTAAATTCAGTGTAGTCCCAGGAGCCGCTGAGCCTCACTGCAGGCTTTGCTTACAAACAGGCTTGGGGGTGAAGGAAGTAAACCTTCCCGAACTGTTGGCAAAGCTGGTGTAAGCATGGTGTCCTCTTAGAATTTTAGCAGCGTGATAATGGTGGTGAGGTAGTTTCACTACTGTGTCAAACTCGTAGTGGATATACAGCTAACTTTTTGTAAGGTGTTGGACTACATCTGACTTTCATTTGTGAAATAAGCAATAAAGACCTTACAGCTGAATTGCCGGAAGAGGGGCTTCTTTTTTTAATGGTAGCACAGATAAATGGCAGATGTTAAGTGCTGATGCAGTCTTAAATTGGTTAAATATCGTGTGTAGGCAGTTTTAATTTAAAAACCGAGTTATTTCTGTTGAGCATGGTTTTGCTCTGGTTAAGGTGAACTCATGGAAATGCGTATCTGCATTGACTCCATAAAATGGGTTTTAAAAGATGTAGCTTAATGGGGGACACAGGGCCAAAAGGAATCCTGGTGTTGAGAATCTGGTCCCTGGCTGTTGCCAAAGGTCTGTCATACAAGTTTGTGGGTGTTTACTGTCTGGCAGGTGCTTGGTTGTATCACTGAACTGAAAGTTGTAGGAATGCTATTATGGTTAGTTATACAGTCCTCATATGTATTGAAAAACATGCAGACTATTTTGTTTGCTTTACTAGTATCAGTGAGGGATGTTCTGAGAATATTCACGTTAGCATTACTTTAGAGTCGATCGGGTATGTAGGTGGGGAACGTTGTATTTAACTAAGCAAACCCTCACAGTTAAGCTAATGAATGTGCTTGATCTCCTTTCCTTCACTCACCATGGGCCGCTTTTAGAAGTTTTTCTGCCCAGAAACTGTTAAATAAAATTCAAACTTGGCAGAGTTGTATTCCAGAGGATTGCTTAGGTGCTTTTTTGGCCAGTAGCAATCTGCTGAGATTTGGCAAAGCTCAAAACTGGCATTATTTTGCAGCCAGGCCCATCAGCTTTGATTAGGCCTGACTGCACCACCCTGCTACCTGATTGCAGCATGCTCTGTTGAACCCAGCTAGGTAGGAAGCAAACAAACTGCTTGTCTCCTGACCTCCGTGCTCTTGCAGGCTTAATTGTTGGGCAAAGTCTCTCTCCTTTTCTGCTAAGAATCTGTAAAAACTTTGAATGCAATCCATATTTCTAAAATGACGATCTTCTCTTTGCACTGGTGCGTGAACAATCTCCTCTTCCCCTTGGTGCATCAGCCAGCCAGAGCAGGCTTGTTGGAGAGGCAGGTTTCATGCAATGCACAGCTTACACAAACCGAGGGGGCAGCTCAAGTGGAGCACAGGTGCCAGACAGCTGTGCAAAATCAAGGAGTAAGGAGAGAGGACAGGGAAATATATGGAATAAGCACAGCGCAATGGTTGTTTTGGTTCTGGCCTGCCACTCTGGGTTGAGTGTTGCCACACTTGGTGAGATATCTTGCAGTTTGTCTTTCCGTGATACATGCACCCAACCGAGACTTTTTGCCAATTCCGGATTACACACATAGCACCGCGTCATGGGCATAGTACTGATTCCATACAGCCCTTACGTACTGGCTGTTCACAGAATTTGTAACCACAATGATTGTTCCCTACAGTGGTGTATTTCACGTACTTTCATGGAAGATACCACACTAGTATTAGACATGTTTTATCAGAAAATAAATGCTGCTTTGGCAGTTGCGTTTTTCTAAGGCTTACAGAAAGAAAATGATCAAGTTCTTTTCCTTCTCAAAGGTATGTTTTGCTTTTTAAAGAAGTAAAAAGGCTAGTATTAGGCTTCTGTAATAAGTGGCAGTTTATTTGTTCAAAGGAATTGTTTTAACTGTTTACAAAATTGCTGTTGCCAGGACCTAGATAAAGATGTCTGCCTATGAGGTGTTAGAGGCAGCAATTGATAAAGTAGCAAGCATAATTTAAGAGAGAAAAAGCCATGTTGTTTCCTTCAGTTAGAGGCTGAATTAATGATAGAGTGAGAGAAGCCGGTGTTGATGAACACGACAAATCTCAAAGCACGTGCATGCCTAAAAATAGCCAACAAGGAAGAGTCTTACAGGCTTTCATCCCTGAAGTGAGACTTGTGTTGTTTCAGGAGTGGATGTCAGTATGAACACGCATCTCAAAGCTGTGAAAATGACACTGAAGAACAGAGAACCTGTGCAGCTGGAGACGCTGAGTATTCGAGGGAATAACATCCGATACTTCATTCTGCCGGACAGCTTGCCTCTGGATACTTTGCTAGTGGATGTTGAACCAAAAGTCAAATCCAAGAAGAGAGAAGCAGGTCAGTTGCTTTCCCAGTCTGTTTTTTCTGCCTTTGTGTGCATTGTAGTAGTTGGAATCTGAAGGCATCTGATTTGAGTGTTTTAATATCTGCATTTGGCAGCTAGTTCCTCATCTTTGAGGGTTTGATACTTAACTGGCTAAGTCTGCCTTGCCCCACCTTCTTGGCATCTGCAGAGCTTGCTTTCATGTGAAATTATGTGTGTGGCTTTTCATCCATCTGTTTTTAAAAATGTACATGTTTTGAAGCTTGAGTAAACCTTAACCTATCACAGGCTCAGAGTTGACACCAAAGACATTTCCTCTTATCCAAATGTCTGCTGTGTTTCCCTGGTTTGTATGGGGGACTTCACATAGCCTAATAAGAAAGTACAGAACAGCCTCTTGAACAGTGCTGAATCCTTCACTGAAATCTCGCCTGGTAGTGGATACAAATAATCTGTCAGAGAACTGAATTTGAGAGACTTGAGGAGCTGAGGGAGTCAAGGCTGTGTTCTGATGAGCAGCTCTCTAGCTTTGGCTCCCATTAGTGTTCCACTCTGTGCTCTTCCTGGAACTTTTTTCAAAAGGCGGTTGTACAAAACCCCTTTCCCTAGAAGCCTAATGGTATAGAGAGTAGTTTCAGTTTTCATCCACACTTATTACAGGGTAATATCCAGTAAACCCCAGAAAATCTGTAGCTTGTCTTCAGGCAGTAAATATTTTGCCATCTGTGTGGTTTTAGAATAGTAAGTGAAAGCTAATTGTGCTCTAAAATAATGTCGTACCATTTCTACTGTAATTAGCGTTTAAGTAAGTATTTGGATCTGTGGTCTTTGATCCATGCGTATGTTACGAATTGGTGTGCTTACCTTGGGTGTGTGCATCATGAAGTGCAGGTGCAGCTGCTGTCTTTACAGAGAATAAGGATAAAGTTCCTGAAAGTGTTTTGCTCATCTTGTGTCCCTTAAAAATAATCTGACCACATGGAGAAATGAGTGTGGTTGGACTGCTTTTTTTCTGAACCTCATGGTGTGGTGTGAACAAGAACATCACTATTTAACTTTGAAGACAGAAGGGAGCTGTGATAGCACTGTTTATCTCAGTTTAATACTCCTTGCATCTTCAGCATACCAAAGCACTCTTGTCCTGTGCTTTGCCTTAATCTGTAAACACCCTTGGGCTTCAACAGCATCTAACAGATGGTCTGTCCTTGGCAAGTGAAATCGTCAGTGGAAGGCAGGATGCTGGCGCTGGGAAATGTAGGAGGCACGTGTGCCTTGGGCCCAAGTGTGCTGGCACTTAGTGAACACAACTGTCTACTGATGCGTGTAGATGCTGTAATCTTTTAGTCATGTGCTGATGCTTGGGTGTATTTTACAGAGTCGGTCTGTTACCAGAAAAACAAATAATGCCTTGCTTCTCACAAATTTGTCCTGTGCCTCTGCTTTTCCTGTCTTTACTGCGTTTCTAACCTAGGCACCATTGGATGGAACAGGGTAATAGTTACAGCCTGCTGCTTGAGTGGGGATGCTGGTGTGGGTCTCTTACCCAGCAACCTGCTTCCACTGAATTTTAAGTATCTTTTTGAGCCCTACATTGACAGCCTTGTTTGAAATTAACCAGTATTTTCAAAAAAGTTTGTAGGGTGGCCTTGCAACCTGATGGGACAGGTTGTGTTTCATTAGGAAAAAGGGGTGAAATGACATGTTATCACCACATGGATCATATGACCTCCAGCAGTTGCTTACAGCCTGAATCATTCTGTGATTCTCTCTGCCCTTTACTATTAAATAGCAGTATTTTAAAGTAGGAGCACACAGCCAAGACTTTGCCCTAGGAATCACGTCGAAAATTGGCAGAGGCGTCATTGAAAACAGTAGGAGCCATTTGGTGGTGGGATCCTTTCAAAATGCTGCCTTTTCACATGGTGCCTGAGAAAGGCTGAGCTTGGGAATCTCACAGCGTGTTAAAACTGGCATTTCCCTTTAGCAGAGTACTTTATAAAACACAGTGCGAGCTGTGGCAAAAAAAACCCACCTGTTCTCCACTGTAATGAACAGTAACAAAATACTTGCATCTGGTCTTGCATTTGCTTTTTCTGATGCCTGAAAAACTAGATTTTATCAAAAAAAAAAAGAGGAGGAATCACCGTTCTCTGTCAGACTTACCCTAGCATTTGGGAGTAGCCAACTGTTACTTCCCCTCATTTTCTGCAGTGAAGCTGAAGACAGATGGTAGCCTGTGGAAGCTGCATACTGAAAAACCTAATACAAAAGATGAAAATGTTGTCTGAAACTTACTGAGCATTAACAGCCTTGATATTGACTTGATGTCTCTCAGAGGGAAGCAGTATGTTGTTTATGCTTGATACAGAATGTTTTAATGAAAATGAAATTATTCCTGGGTCTCACTTGATTTATCTTTTTTGTTTCATCTGTAAGTTGCTGGAAGAGGCCGTGGCAGAGGCCGTGGCAGAGGCCGAGGCCGTGGAAGAGGAAGAGGGGGCCCAAGACGATAACTTCTCACCACGCAACCGTTACCAAATTCTGGGCAATTTCAGATATTTTTTTTTGTACAGGTGTTGTTTATGGTATCCATTTTTAATAAACTGAAACGCAAAAAAGTAATCTTTCCTTTGTTAGTTAAGTCTGGGGAGGAAGGCATGTCCTGTTTCTAGAGGCTGTTGCAGACTAAGCATGTCTTGTTGGTGTTGGTTGTGAGTGTCAAGATTTTACCCACCCCTGAAGGCTGTAAAGTTGCCTCTTGCTTTTTGACCCAGAGAGAGAGAGTTGTGCTGGTGTGCTTTAACAATGTTTGCTTGAAATTAATCCCTCTTTTATAAAGCACTTGCCATCTTCTGATGGTTATATAGTTAAGACACTATATTAAGAACCTGGATCCCGTGACTGTGTCTCTTATGTTCTTCAGAGTGACCTCTTTAATGTTCATAGATATAATTTTACTGGTTTTTTACTAAGCTTACAATTTAAACATGTTGTTTTCTTTATAAAATGCTCACATAGGGAAATGAACCAGTTCTGTGGAACTGCTGGATTCTTGCTACATCTTGTGATTAAAGTATACCTGGATATGAACTTTGTCAGAGCTAATGATACAGCGTACTTTTGTTTGGGTGAGGCTTGTAAAGCATTTTAGAAGAAATCTGGGGTAGTGTACTTGAAGTGCATCCCTAGAAAATACAAAGTACAGCAAGCACAGTGCACAATTGCATACTGGAATTGGAAGTTTACTTCTTCTGGAGGTGAGAGAACTTCTGCAGCTCATATTTGTGTGTGTGCATAAACAAACTGCTTTGCTGGACACAAGTGTGAAAGAAGGAGTGTTGGCCACATATATCTCAAATACCATCCTACTGACCTTTCCCTTGTAGGAATGAGACTATTGCATTTGCATTGCAAGATTTTGACAGTTTCATCTGTTTATGAAATACAGATGTCATTTCAAATAACATGCATGCTTAAGCGTGGCTTTCTTGAATGGCAAGGGTGTTTGCTGGTACTTTGGTGCAGGAACACGCTTAGTTGGTTGCTCATGTTTCCACATAGGCAGTGCTACAACAGAGTGGAAAAGAATTGCCTTATGTTGTGTAATGGGTTGATATGCACTAGCTAGCATTTTGTGAGCTGCTCTTCTGTTTTTCCCTCTCTGTAAGAGGCCATTTTAAAGCTTAATCTTGTTAGAGAAGAGCTTTTTTTTTCCAAACCATCACGGAACCTCCTAAGAGCACTTTTTGGTCAATATAGCACCCACGATTCTCAACCCTATAAATAGCTGCTACAAATAATGGTTGCTGCTGTCTTCCAGAAGTGCCCAGTCACTGACGGCAGGGGTAAGGTTAAGGTCTTCCCAAATCCAGCTGTCGGTGCTCATGCAACAGTTGAAACCCTTTCCCTCTTCAGTCTCTTCCTTATAAAAGTTACTAGTGCTCCCAGGGGTATGCACATGGTGGATGCTGCCACCAGCAGCCCGATCACAGCTAGGGCGTAGCCTGGGTAATCCTTTGTCACCAGCTGCCCCTGCAATGGAGAGAAGCAGCATTGGAGCTGTGGGATCAGTGGTTTTCGGAGTCCTGGAGCCAGGTCTGGAGCAAAGCTGCACATGCTTATCTGAGCAGGACAGAGAAGCACATGCAGGCTGTAGCAGCCTATGACTCTCCTCTGTGCTTTTCTTTGTCCAACCATACGTGCTTAAAATTGACAACAGGAACAGAGCTGCTGACGAAAATAGTGGGGAAAATCTCTGCAACCTTTGGTAAAAAGCAGATCTTGGCTTGATTTGTGTTTCTTAATGAGATGGCTCAGTCCTGACCTCTGTCAGGTCCCTGCGTTCCTCTCCTGGAGCCTGTGGGCTCATGCTGACACCTAGTCAACAGGTCAGGCCCACTGCAGGTCCCCAATCAGCGATAATGCAAAAACAATGTGTGTAATTTGTTTGTGTGCTAGGAACATTTCTACAAAAGGTTATGAAACCACTGGTTACTTACCCAGTAGTAATTCCTCTGTGATAAATACACAGTTCAGCATTCGTACAAAAGTGTTTTGGCCATGAAGAAAAATACATGGAAATCAGCGAAAACTATATTCTAGCAGCAGCTCAGTTCTGTTAAAATACCACTAATTTTGTTCAAAATGCCATACTTTGAAAGTAATTATTCTGTTTAAAGTGTATTTTTCAAGATGATATTTGGGTCTTCAACACAAATACAGTTTTGCTGTTTGAAGGGGTCAGCTAAGAATTGTAGAGGGAAATGAGTCCATTTTACAGAACCATTGCATTGTTGTCACTAGGTCAAGTTTTCCTCATTTTACCTTTCCACAAAATTAAGGGATGGCCCCACCTCCAGCTGCAAGCTTTCAGAAGGCAGTTTTGTGGAACAACGTAGTTAGGAAGGAAGGTTTGTATCCTTACAGGAATTAAGGAAAGTTAATTTTTTTTTTTAAATTAAAAAAAAAACCAAACAAACCAAAACTATTTTACCTGTGTGGCATCCCATGCTTGGTATTGCAGCGTTCCTGTGAGGATATAGTCGGTGAGGTAAAATATAAATAGGCTTATAATTAGCAAAGGACTAGCAAAAGCCCACATAATTTTCCAGTACCAGTTTGGCTTGCGTCCGATCATGGTGTAAAGATCTTTCTCAAATCTGTATTTAAAAAAAAAAAAAACATATTTTTGAGAACAGCTGCATATGTTCAATTGATAACTTGACTTGAGTTACTTCAAAACCACCTACAGAATTAAATACGTAAGACGGGAAAGGGGAATACAGTTGGCAGGAATAATGAGCAGAGAGGTCTTGTCTGAAGAACTGCATCATAGTGAGGCTGAAATCAAATAAAAAGGATAGCGGGGCTTCCGAGAGGATCCCAAACTGCAGAGGAGTAGTTAGAAATAGGTACAGCAGGAAGAGCCCCAACCAAATTCTGCCTGGAGTCTAAGTTCAGACTGTTACTGGTGTAAGCTGACAGGGACAAGCAATGATGCTTAAGTACTCTGGAGAAAACACTGCTCGCTTTTGTGTAGTGTTGTTCTCAGCCCTGTTACTTAACTCTCTGAGGAAGTACTGATGCTGGGGATGGTACTTAAAATCACCCAGGAAACCTGGATCTGTCTTGAAGGCTTTGAACTCATCAAGGACATAATACCAGCATAGGTGCCTGTACACATACCGTGCAGCAAATAGACAAAAGACAGCAAATACTAAAGCCTTTTCCTTTAGCTGCCTCTGAGCACAAACACCTCTGCTGTTTAAAACCTTTCCTGATGCTGATTCTTGCTTTTACCCACAAGGGGTGACTTGGAGACCAGTGATGTGCAAGGTGACCATCTTTGAAACCAGACTTACTGGCAGTGTTGTGCTTGCACTGAATTGCTGTGAAGGGAGGAGCAGAGTTTCAGCAGAAGGTGCTTTTGAGACCAAAGCCAAGAAGAGCAGGGAGCAGTGTGTACGGCTCATTCGTACTCCTCGGCCTGCAGAGGAGGTGTCAGCCCAGCCTGGCCCCATGCACAGCCCTGAACCCAAGGCCCTGGAAGAGGCTGCAGAGCAGGGGACACCCCCATTGCTTTGCTAGTACCATAGTGTAGGAGAAAAATTTAGCCCAAGGTAGTGTTTTTATTCTTGGCAAGTGGTCACTTCCCCAGCTATCCCACAATGAAGAAAGGAGGGTTCAAGCTTTTACCTTCTTATCCCGTAGATATAACATACAGCAATGGTTTCTACCAGCACGATGAGCAGCAGTGAGAGGGTGGCTGCGTAGTCGTTAAATATGTCAAACCAATAATTTCCAGCCTCCATGGTGAAGATTAGGCCAATCACACAGTTAATGAAACACACAACACCTGCATGGATAAAACAGAGCCTGCTGTTACACCTGGAAATCTAATTGCATGGGGGAAATGTCATGCTTCTTGTGACTAAAGAGCTGGTGGGATTTCTACTGATTTCTGCAGGGGAGCAGCTTTCTTAGAGGAGGAAAGTAATTTTTTTTTCCCTTATGGAAAAGACCTGTCTGTGTGTGTGTGTGTGACTATGCTGGTGTATCTTTAAACTGCAGCTCCTTAGACTTGCACAGTCACAGCACATCATCCCAGCAGGGTCAAGACAACCACGTCTTGGCTAGAGCCTTGTCCCCTGTGTGTGCAGCATCCGCTGTTCATGCTAAGCATCCAGGTAAAACAGGTTTTAAGGTGAGACAAACAATTTCTGTGCCGAAATGGGAGCGCGTACCACTTTTGGCCAAAGACTGAAGTGGTTCACAGTTGGGATACTGGTGATGTGACGGAAGAGCCACTCACTGCAGGTATCTTGACATTTGTCCTGGCCCTTTGAGTTTCACTAGGCAGTAGACACCAGTCTGAAGGAGCTGGGGTGTGTTGGGAAGCCTGCAAATACACAGCCACGATTGCTCTAGTGCTTTGAGAGCTCCTGAGGGAAAAGTGCTGTGCAGGCTGGGCAGGGTTTCCCCAAGGGCAGGCAAACCCTTCCGCCAGCGTATTTGCTATTTCCCTGTTCCACCTGAGGTCAAAGAGGGACCCTCAACAGCTGCAGGACACCAAAGCTTTTGCACACACGCATGCTCTCAGTGCATGGCCTACACCGCGACACGGCAGGCGCTTACCTGAGATCACCTCCTTGGGGAAGCGGGTGGCGATGACCCTGCTGTCAGTCAGCGGCGTGAGTATAGCGGCAGTGTTTCCCAGCATGCTGCCAATGCCCAGCATTAGCAGCATGACAAAGTAGAGGACGGAGTACAGCTGGGGCACCTCCATATTTTTGATTGCTTCAGAATAGACAATAAATGCCAGCCCTGTCCCCTGGACAGCCTGTCAGCAAGAAGTGAGGAAGAAGTGAATTATGGGCAGCACCTCAGCCTGATAAAGGACATAAGAACAGGGGCATAAGAGACTGACCCTGCACCACGGCAAAATACACCCATGGTGGTTTGGCACAGCAGAGGCAGATGAGATCTTCACCAATTTATTCAAACTGCATGGAAACTGGCATAGTGCTGCTAGTAGCAAAAAGAAACGCCCCAAACCTTTGCAACCTGTCCTGTCCTGCAGCTGCAGCCAGCAGTCCTGCTGCATTGCCACCCAGCTCAGTTGTGAATGACCCAAGCGAGCCCTTTGCCAGGCTAAGTTAGTGCCCCCTGCCCCATCCCAAGGGGCAGAAATGAGCCCCACCACAGCCCCCAGCCAGGTGGCTCCTGGGGCTGCGGATGTGCCCGCCTGGGACTGAGGGGCTGCCTAGGCTTGGTGGGAGGAAAAGAGAGGGTGAAGCCCAGGTGCCAGCACAAAGCAGCAACTCACCGTATCTAGTTCAGCTTCCAAGCTGCAGTTTTTAAGCTGTGGTGATAATTGGGCGTATTCCTGTGGATGGGTGGCCATGAGGTAGTCTTTCATCTCGTTGAGGTTGTCTGCTGTTAAAGAGCCTTCCTCCAGGTCGAAAGCATTCAGCAGCAGCAGGATCACCCTGGGAAAGATTAGGGGAATTTAATGGCTTTCAGGCCACAGTATAAGATTGAGGCTGGTGTTACACCTCATCCCCTTCCCCATCACACCACCACCACGCAGGGATGCTCTGCTGGCCCCAGGGCTCTGGTCTCCCCAGGTGGGAGCTGTGGCACTTCAGCACAGTGCTGGGACGTGGGCGACCTTGCGCTCATCTGCTCATCTGCTTCAGAGGGAGCAGCTCCTGTGCCCACACTGCCCCTCCCAGGCAGGTAATTTGGGTGCCGGCCAGTGCCATCTGGCGTCTCTTCCCCTTTGGCCTCCAGTCTGACATCCACACCCCACCAATTTAACGAGCCTTTTGGCAATGAGCAGGGACTAGCAGCTCTGATTTCCTCTCTGATCAGCAGATAGATTGAAAGCTGTAAGAAAACACGAGTAAAAGTGTAACTGCTGCAGGCCCTGTGCCAGGAAGCGCATGTGAGCTTGCTGCCCTGGGGCACCATCCTGCAGGCTGCTGGGCACCTCCAGATCATCACCGTCCAGGAGGCTTAGCTCTTGGCACAGGGCTTAGCCTTTAAGGGGGGGATCTGAGCATCACTGCATTTTTTTGCTCAGCCCCCACACACACCCTGAAGCATGTGCCAGGACCACGGCACAGGGGAAAGCGCTGCTGCGACTTGCCCAGGCAAACACATCCTCTTGACCTGGCCCATGCCTGGAAGTGGCACTCGGGTGTCAAAAAGCAAGCCCGCCCTGACCTTTCATCTCAGCCTTCATCGCTTTAAATAGCGCCATTAGCTTTATTAGAGCAGTGTCAGATCTGATCTTGGGGCAACCCTGGCAGCACTGCATGCTGTTATTTATTTACCTCCCCTCTTACCTTCCCCAGAATGGCTTACGGTGAATAACAAGTGAAATACCAGGCTCTTACTTGTTTATACAGCTTTCGTAGTTAAACGTTGCCTTGAAGCCATAGATGGAGAAAGTCACAATGCTGGCAAATATGGATGTGGTGCTGTTGATCAGTGAGACGATGATGGCGTGCCTCTCGCAGTTGTTGGTGGGCTCATTGTAGCTGGCAAATGCAATGAGGCTGCCAAAGCCTAAGCCCAGCGAGAAGAAGATCTGTGTGGCTGCACTGATCCATGTCTTGGGGTTTGACAGCTGCTCCAGCTGCAAAAACCAGATGGGGAGAGTGGGAGCATGCAGCTGCAGACAGATGCCCGGTGCAGCCTGCAGTGATGGGGTTGGGGACAGGCCACTTTGTGCACCCATTTTAGCTTAGGGGTGTTTTCTGGGCAGCGTTACTGCTCATTCTGAAAGTAGTATGCTGCAGATTATGTTAATGGCCAGGTCTTTTTCTGCAGGAGAAAGCAAGCAGCTTATGAGCATCATGGCAGAACAGCCTCCAGCCACTCTCAGCTGTGGTTTCCAGCAGCCTGACCTAAGCTACTGCTGCAAAAATTCAAGATAAGGAAAAGGAGCATCACCACCTTTTAAACAACTACATGTTTGTTAACTAATAGCATTTAATGAAAAATTCAGTATGATTTTTCTGTACCTTTGGTGTGAACATGTAGACAAGCCCATTCACAGCTCCATGAAGTGTTAATCCTCTGATGAGGTATATGATGAGAACACAGTATGGCAAAGAGGCTGTTACGTAGACAACCTGGGGGAAGGAGGGGAAATACTTTGGTCTAAAGAATACATGACAGCTAATCTACTATGGTTAGTCCAACTTACTTTACATGAATAGTTCTCAATACTGTGTTTGTTACCTTGTATTAATCTTCAAATAAATATTTTCAGATAAATCTAACTTTAGATCTGGGGTTTTGGGAAACAAGTTTTTATAAATAATGAAGACCTGTGCTGCTGTTCCCAGGGTCTTCTCTTTGGAAAAATAAGAGCAAAATCTAAAATATTTGCAGTGTTTACAAACTCAGTTCTGCAGCATTTAGTAGTCACACCAGTTTGCAGCTATCTACACAAACTAATTAGGCAAAAGTTATCCATCATCTGCTCTAGAGGAAGGCCTCATAAAAGGTCAAAAATCAAATTATTTTAATTCAGATGGGAAAAAGACTTTAACTTAATGTAACCCAGATGGAGGATCGGAGGGGGAACTAAATCTTTCAGTTGTCTTCCATGATCAAACCCCTGAATTTGAATCTAACTGTTCAATATCCACATTGGAAAAAGGCACTTGCAGAAAAAAAAAAAAAAGGGAGAATCTGATCACCTTCTCTTTGCTGGGACATACCCCAATAGCTCACCCAGAAACTTAGATAACCCACTGCTGTTCTGGCACAAGGGATGCAGGGGAAGCCCCCCGTGCCCTCCCCAACAAGACCCTGCCTTCATGATGCAGTTTCAATGCTCCCTGGCTATTCATTTCTTTTTTTGCCCCCAAAGCCAGCTGCAGCAAGTTTAAGAGGTTATTCTTAGTTTACAGTCTCTTGGCTTTCTGCGTTCGGCTAAGACGATTTGGGGATTACAAGCCCTCAGCTTGCTTCTTAGTGCAGGCTCAGCCAGGACACTGGTTTTTTTTCCCCCCCTTGCCCATAACTTCTGCTGTGAATAAAAAGTGAGCAAAATGCCCAGTAGACATCTTTTTTTCTTGCAAAGGCTGAGGAATAGATGTCTCCTGACATGGCTCTGCTGTGGCAGACAGCTTTCCACAGGGCCAGCAGCCTGGTGGCTGGTTTTGCAGCAGAGGTGACTGCAATTGACTTTTTTTTTTTTTTTTTTTAACATTGCTTAGTGTTTTGGTTGACCCTTCTTCAACTGCAACTTAACAGGGTGGCAGAGACAGCAGGGCTGGCTGCTCCAGGGGAAATGCCATAACCCCAAGTAACAGCAGCCATGGCCACTGGCTTCTGGTACTCATTTATCCTCCCCAGGCCCTGCCCAGGCTCAGTGGGGCTGCCCCCGCCTCTCACCTTGCCGGTGGACTCAGTGCCACGGAGGATGCAGAGGTAGACCACCAGCCAGGCCAGTGTCAGGCAGAGCGCCTGCTCCCACTGCACACTCCCGCTGGCCTCCAGCGAAGGAGAGATGTTCAGGGTCTGCCGGTACCAGAAGTACTGGGTGGACGATGTCTTCTCACACTCCTCCTTGTAGCCGGTGCGGTTGCTGTTCAGGGGGCAGGTGGCCCACGGCAAGGGGTCCTGGGAGGGAGGGATGTGGGGAGAGCACCTGCTGTCAGCGTGGTGGGGAGAGCTGGGGTGCTGGTGGGGGACGGGGGAATGAAGGTGAGGAGGGTGGCTTTCTGCCCAGGGCTTGCTTGTCTCCGCCTCGTGCTATGTAACCCCAGCAGGGGGGCTGGGGATGACCCTCTCCCCTGGGGGTGACCTCTTCTGACCCTCTCCCCCCCTGGGGATGACCCTCTCCCCAGGGACTGATGGTTTCTGACCCTCTCCCCTGGCAATGACCCTCTCTGATCCTCTCCCCCAGGGCCAGCCCTCTCCCTGCCTTCAGACAGACCCATCCCAGGGTGCAGGACACCCTGGCTGCCAAGGCATATGTGAGCAAAGCATCATGCGGCTGGTCTCGGCCTGTGTTTCATGGCGAGGAGAAGACACACCAAATGCCCCTGGGGAGCCCCCAGAGGGGAACACCACTGCCTCATTTTTCCTCCCAGAAAAGCACTGGAAGGGTTTCTGGAGCTTTTGCACATCCCAACCCCAGCTGACGATGGTGTCATCATGCAACGTCCAGCACCAACGCAACGCCACTGCGACCCTCCACACCCACAGCGGGGCTGAGCTGTGCCACCAGGCACCCACACACCTGGAAGGAGTGGAAGAGGTACCAGAAGGCCCAGGCGTTTATCACGTTGTAGTACATGGAGAGGAAGAAGGAGACGACGACACTGGCAATGCCTGCGGGCATGGAGGGAGGCACTCGGTCAGTGGCAAAACCCTAAAATGCCCAGGGCCCTGTAATGCCTCCCCTGGGGAGGGGCACTGTGGTCAGCACAGGGAGGGCTTTGCCTCTGCACAGCCCTGTGCACAGGGCAGGCGCCCACCACTGCAGCCACCTCCTCCTCCCATCCGGGTTATCCTGCACTGCATTTTATACTTTAAGTCCTGAAGGATGAATATTCAATGTATCATTAAAAATAAAATGTGTAAGCAAGTTAACAACAGTTTGGGTTACCAGGGTAATTTAATAACGAAATAACGTAGCTAAGAGTGGACATCGGTAAATGGTAGGCAGCAATGGTAGGAAATTAAGGCACTGTTTTATCACTCCATGTTGAGCTTATTGGGAAGATGCTCTTGGGGTGAAAGCCCAGTGCAGGCAGCCCCAGGGGCTGGGTTTAGTGCTGGCCTTCACACCATGATTTTGGCAGTCTGCCTGCGGGCAGGGGGACTTACACCAAGTCCAGGGGCCCAGCACAGCGAGCTGGGGTCTGGCCCCAATGCCCTGCAAGGGACGGGGTAAATGCATGCCATGAGGTTTCTGGATAACTGCTTTGCTTAGCCTGGTGAGGCTCACTAAAACCCCATCTCCTGCCTAGTTTCTTCTCTGGAAGACAAAGCTCTCCATTCAAAAGTTACCTGTGGTCCCCAGGCACTTAAAAATAAAGATGAGAACTTACCGACGCCGCAGAGGTAGGGGCTTATTATTTTCCAGGCACCAATGCTGCCCCGACGCATGCGCTGCCCCACAGCCAGCTCCAAGTAGAGTAGCGGCATCCCCTCAGCAATCAGCATGATAAAATAGGGGATCAAAAAGCCACCTGCAAGAAAATCCCAAGAGACAGCCTTCAGCAGATCAGCAGCATAATAAACATCATATTGCCCTATTTGTGGTCACATCACCCCGTCAGTGTCCCAGGAGCTGGCTGGTGCTGGGTCCTGTCCAGGCACCTGGTGTATTCAGGGCATGGCCCAACCCTGAAGGACATTTCACAGGGTTTCAGGAGGTGTCCTAGGTGCCGGTGGTCACCAAGCACCTGGGCCTAGGGAATTTTCCGCAGGCACTTGGCAGAGCTGGGATTTCTGCTGTTAAACTGTTCTGGTCACCACCCTGGCACGGCAGGGCTGCTCAGGTGTTTTGCGGGCAGTTTGAGCAATGTTCGGGGCCAGGGCTGTTAAAGGGTAACTAACCCCCAGCCAAACCTTGTAAAAGATAATGAGAGAAGGAGGACGAGGGAAAGATTTACTTAATGTGTGGCGTTCTGTGGCAGAGCCAAAGTGCTCAATGAAAAAGTAACAGCAATGTCTGTGTTGAATAGAGAGTTTTGAGTAACATATTGAAATCTGGCCTGGCTTAAAAAAAAAACCAAAACAAAAAAAAACAACCCCAAAAGCTCCCCAAAACCCCCATGCAAAGCACCAGCAAAGGGATGAAGGCTTTTCTCCAGGGTCCCACCTGCGGAAGCAGACCCTCGGAAGGAGGCATACAGCCTCCTTGCCCCATGTCTGCTCATCCCTGCTTCCCCTGCATGGAGAGCTACAGGGATGCTCCTGCAGAAGAGGAGGAGCAGCAATGGGCAGGTTGGCAGTGAGGGGAAAGGACATTCCTGCCCAGCAACCAGGATGCACTTCGGCTTAAATTTCTGCTGGAAAAAAAAAAAAAAAAATCCTTGTCCTCGACTTGGGGCTCACTTCAGAAAGAGCTGCTGACTGAGTCAAAACCTGGATTTTTACAAAGGCTTTCCTGCTTCCCTTTTTACAGCAAGCCAAAAATATTTACGTAAATATCTCTTATTTAGGATTTAATCTGCGGCATTAACATTCCTTGCAATGGGCTCTGTGCAGCGCCGTGGAGGAATGAACTCTGGGCAGTGACTGAGGCAAAGAACTGGAAATAAACACCAAGCAATAATCCGGTTTATTCTGGGAATTAATTTCCCACCTCCCGGTTCTCTTGTTATTAACAACCCCTTTGTTAGTCTGTTAGATAACTTCCTATGCCACAAGGGAGCTGTTGGAGGTTTAAGAGCTCCCACAGCCGCTCTGTCCCAGCAGGGTGTGAGCTGCCCCAGCAGCCGCCAAGGGGAGTTTTGCCACTTACGATGGGGGGGGACACAGCATTAGGCCCTTTGCAAAGGCTTTTTTCACCCTCCCAGCAGCATTGCCACATGCTTGACGTTGGTTTTGCCACCTTGCAAGGAGGAAGAGTGCCTTCAGGCTTGTTCTTCAAACCAACATCCCCTGCAGCTGGGGGTGCTGGGGCTGAGCCCCGTGGCCCTTGCTCTGCACGCTATTTGCATGCCGATCTTGCTCCCAACACTACTTTCCCTACAGGATTGAACCAAAATGCCTCATCTAAGTGACTCAGGGCAGCCATATGAACCAGCCCCTTACCTGCCATGAACCCGCACAGCTCCACTGACCTCCCTATGGTGCCAACTGCCTGCGAAAAGCAGCCCCCAGGCCAGACCCTTACAGTTGGCACAATATGTGGAGTGTGTGTGTGCCCTGGGTCTGGTTGAGGCACTGGGCTTGGCCAGTGATACCCTTGCCTCTGCTCAGCACCCCGCCTGGTGCCCAGGGGCTTCCTCGCTGAGGGCAGAGCTGCTGAGCACCCACCCTGCTGTAAAACCACCCCAGTGCTGCTTCAGCCTGGCCCAGCCTGCTTACGGGCAGACTAACTGCACCTATGAAGTTTGAACCCCTGCCTCTGCTCAGGTCAAGCTCTGGAGGAGAGCAAGGAGAAAGAGACAATGTGCTGATGAGCGGAAAGACAGGAGATCGTACAGTCTGCAAATATCCTGTTTATGAGTATCATCAGCAATAAAGGCCCTATTGCTTTGCTGGGCAGGACAGGGACTGGCTCTGTGCTTTTCTACAAGGAAGATGCCAAACAAGCAGGTGCTGGCATCCATCCCCCCTAAGCTCAGTGCCTGGCATATCCAGCTTTTAAATTCCTGAAACAGTGTTTTGTCTGCATGGGTTTTGCAGACCCCTGGAAAGCCACCGAATCCTTTTTAAGAGGGCAGTGAAAAACAATTAAGAAAAGCAAAGCCTGCTGTCAGGATTTTTAGTTTCACAGTAGCGAGAGCTGGCTTTCCCCTGGGAAATTTAACCAGGGAGGATAAAAATAGTGGAGAAACTATTCTTATAAAAAAGCAATGCTTTTCAGAAAATACTTGGGTTTGTTTAATCTTTTTTTTCAGGTTAATCAAGTGTTCCAGTTTTGGTTGCATTTCATAGAATTTTCACCATCTACTACACTACTGATGGCTGATAAGCTAAACCATGCAAAGCCCCCCCAAGTGTCTCAGTTTTGCTGCCTTCAGGTTGTCTGCCGGGATAGGCTGCTAGTGAACTAATCAATCACATGCAGTTTAATTGCATACAGAAACACTTTCATTTTAAGCTTTGTGCTAGAGTTCAGTGTCAGACATGAAGTCTTTACACTCAAAAGCACTTGTATAGAGGAATACACCCAGAATTGCAGCACATTTGTCACGTCTGCTATCTGAACTGTCTAAGAAAGCGTCAGCCACTGCAGCATCTAGCCTCTACTGTAACTTCACCCACTGTATTACCTGTATTTTTCTGACTTGATCCCAGAGAGCAGCTCTGATGCAGTCCCAGCACTGAGCTGGCTTTTCAAAAACCAGCATGAACCAACTCCTACCACCACGTGTATTTAGAAGTAAGCTACAAGCCAACAAAACAAGCACAAAACAAGCAAAAAGCACTCAAACACCTCACTGTGTTTTTCCCTGAAAGGAAGAAAATGTGGAAGCAGACCAGAAGCAAATGCAGATGCTCATTGTGTCACTTAATGCACAACTGAGACGGGTCCAACACTATAACAATGGATGCAGTGCGAGAAGCAGTATATATACTGGGATGTCTTATAAAAACAGGATCTTTTTAAGGATTATTCAAAACATGGTCATTAACCAGTAGTAGCTGTATACTAGAAGAGATTATTAGTGTTGGGTTTGATTAATCTAATTAGCTGACTTTTCTAAGGAAGAACATCAGTGGCTGGTATACAATGCAGACATTACCTCTCTTCAGTTTGGACCTCAGAGAAGGATAAACTTTCAAAGAAGCTTTTTTCTGGCACCCAAACCAATTTATTCCCCGTTTTCAAAGCATCCCGGGAGGCTTTAGCTGTGGAACTCCTGTCGACTAAGGAGTTTCAGCCAACTTCAAGGCAGATTTGTAGTAAAGTTATCACCTCCTAAAGTAAGGCTTTGTATAGAAGACAACACATTAATGACAGAAACTTCAAACGATACAGCTAATTCTTAAATTAAATCAGCATAAGCATCTCCCCTTCTCAGTGTGTTCCAAGTCCCCATATGTGAACCTACAAGGAACTGGTTTCTGCTGCCTTCAGGGTGGTTCAATGGGGCAAGAAAGTAATAAATTAATACAATGTGGACCTACATCTCTCACTCTACCTCCATTCTTTAAGAAAACATGGGCCTTTCCACTGTTTCATTGCACTTCTAGGAAATGAGCGCCACTATATTGGGGCAGCTGTCAGGTAAAAGCCTTATACTAAAGAATATGTAAAATAAAGCAGCAATAGAAGAGACTGCACACCAACAAAAAGCCTGACCTCCTACTCTGCCCTGGACCTTGCTGGGTAGACAGGGCGTAGCATGGACAACATACTGTTGGATATAAAGCTTGCCACACTCCTCCTTGAGGGAAGCAAGAAACATAAGCCACACTTACCTCCTCCGTACATCTGACACAAGTATGGAAACCTCCATACATTTCCCAGCCCCACAGCATAGGAAATGCAGGCAAAAACAAACTGCAGAGGATTGTCCCATAGTGGCCGGGATTTTTCCATTGCCTATTTGCAGGCAGAGGTTTCAGCACAGCCTTCCTGCCTTCACTCCTTCAGGTACTCTGCCAGCCCTGCCTCAGACTCCACGCCAGCCCGGCTTGGAGGGGAGGGAAAGGCGGAGGAGCTATGCTTGCCAATTCCTATCAAGCTTTTTAATTACTAATCTTATTAACAGGCACATACTGAAGTAGGAATGCTGGTAAATAGATTATAGACACAGACAGAACTATAAAATTGGTACTTTGGGTGAACAGCTGCTTGGGTTTTGACTGGCATTTCTGGGAAGGATGTGAGCGCAGGGATTTTCATCAGCTCACATACTGACTTGACACTGGGAGGAAATAACACTGGGGCTGCAGTTTGGTTTTGGTAATGGGACACTCCTTCCCCACAGGGCTCTCTTCCCTAGGAGTGGCATTTGTGTGCATGAGGCACCAGCTTGGATTTGATAACATAAGAAAGGGGTTCCCACACCATTAGGACTGGGCTTAGTGACTGTCAGAGCTGCTTTTTATTCCCAGTGTCCCTTGCCCTAAACAGGTCCTCACACATCCCATCACTCCCTTGTGCGCTGTTGCTCACCCCAACCAGCCCAGCACACTCCCCAGTTCCCAAAGTGGCCTTGAAACAGTCCCTACCAGCCATGCAGGTGCCCAGCCTGCTGCAGCCTCCAGTACAACACTCAAGTTTGACCCTCCAGCAATACTACCCTCCCTCTACATGCTCTGTGTGCGTGAGAGAGCCTGAAATAGCCCAGTCTCTTTTCACTTACCTTCATGCTCAAACTCCACTGCTGCAGATGAACTTTTTTCTGAGGGGTTGCTGTTTTAAAATACTTCCAAGCAGTAGGGACCAAATATATACAAAGGCCACTGGGAGACGGTGTCTGTGGCCCATTGTGGAGGCAGAAGGACCTAAGAGGCCTTTGGGTCATCTGCATGTACACTGAGATGCCATGTCTCAACATGAACCCTGGGACCTTGGGCTCCTGCCAAGGTATGCTTTGAGCTCAACCACTTCAGACAGGTCTCCCAGTGAAGGAGGCTGCCGGCAGCGTCTGTAGCAGTAAAAAGGGACTGAACGAGCCAAGGACTCGGCCTCCTTCCTCTGTCTAAATGTGTTTTTTTTCAGGCCAGGACTGAGCACCTTTCAGGTCCATTTCAGGAAGAAAGACTCACTCAGCTGCTGTCAGTCTCACTCCTCCAGAGCCAGGAACTTGCTCCCTGCCAGCACCGTGTGTGCTGCTCCCGCATCCCGTCAGGCACTGGCAGAGCCAAGGCATCAAGCTGCAGGTGCAGGTGAGAACCCCTACCACAGGGCCTTTGGAAACTGCAGAGTATATTGCACAGCATTGCTGAGACCAGGAGAACCAGTCTGGTGGACTTGCTGACCAGACACCTGTAGTAGCAAAGTCACAAAGCGGGACACGGCTTTTTTGTGTGCTAGAAAAGGTGACTGCAAGAGGTTTATGCATTTCCCGTGAATTAATCCATTCTTCGCAGTGTGTTGTTGTGCTGCTAGAAATGGAGGTTGTCACTGGAAAACATCAGGGTTTGCCAAACCCTTCCAGAATATTTTTGAGGGAGCTCGTGGCTCTTCTGCAACACCCTTGCAGTTCTTGTCTTGCCTGCAGAATTGCAACATGCCAGCTAGCCCTGGAAATACATCTCATGGGTAACCCTGAATTCTGCTGGAAGGAAAAATCCAAGGTAATTTTAGATCCATGAGCTATTAAACTGAAGGACACAAACTGAGAAGCTACAGATATGTTAGCTGTCCCACATCACAAAAACTTTTGCAAATTATTAAAAAGTTAAATGTCCATCACTGCCAGTGGGATTTATTACAAATTATGCTTATAAATAACTTACAGCATTTAACAGCTCACAGACAGGACAGCCTTAAAAAAACCCAGCACATCACTAGCACTTGGGATAGTTTCATATGAATAGATTACTGCTACTGATGAGTATAATCAAGTTAATTATTTCCTTGGCTCTGTACCTCCTCCACATTACATTTCAAACTAGTTTACTAATGGACTGGGGAGACCGTGCAGGCAGAGAGGTGTAGTGTCCTCAGCTTGGGTTAGGCCAGATCAGGAAGTTCAGATGCAGCGAAATGAATCCTTGCCTCCCTCTCTCACAAATGTCAGTCTCATAAGCAGCTTGGATCACAAACTACTACGAGGGCGTTTTTTATGCTCATAGGCAGCCAGCAAGGCACCTGTCATCCAGTGGCTCCTTGAGAGACAGGCCTTAAATATATTTAAAGGTATTTAAACAGGTAACACTCAGGAATTCTGGCTGTGGGAATTTTCATATACACCTTAGATAAGCAATATGATATTTCTGATGCTATTCAAGACTTTGTCCCTGAAGATAAAGCCCAAGTCTTCCATCAACCCAAATGAATGAAGT
Organism: Elanus axillaris; assembly: GCA_026212715.1. NCBI lineage: Eukaryota > Metazoa > Chordata > Aves > Accipitriformes > Accipitridae > Elanus > Elanus axillaris. The sequence continues at coordinate 8,935,422 of JANZLQ010000009.1, read as the reverse complement.
TCAAAGGAGATAAAGATAAGCCTCTAATAGACTTTTGATCATTTCACTGCTCATGTTAAAGGAAGATTAGAAAGAATTTTTTCCCCAAGTACCTAACAAATTTAAGAATGTGACATTTGGGGGAGTGGGTGAGAAGGGCAGGGGTTCACTTCCACAGCAGGCCAGGGCCTAATGGGACAGCAGAAGAACTGTCCCCTGTAAACCTAATCAGAAGCTGGTAAACAAAGCAAAGAATCCCACTTCTCACTGAAGCAAAACTGAAAGTACTTAGGTGAAGGTACCAACTAAAAATCCTGGGCTTGCATCTCTTGATGCCAGTACCGTAAGAAGCCAAGTACCTCTCCCAGCTACTTAAAATCAGAAAAAAAAGGGAGCCGGGGGTCCTAGCAACAGGTTGGGGACCATGATTTGAGGGTGTGAGAGAAGCTTAACAGTTCTATTGGCAAAAGAGATGGAAACAAGGGAGGAAGGAATAATAAGTAGCAGTGGAAGAAGTGTGGTATAGACAAATCCTATATAATTCTACCAGGTAGCCTGTACTTTATTATGCTGCACCCAACATGCAGGACTATAACCCCTAACTTTAAAAAGAAACCCTCTGGGCTTTCCTTGATAAGCCAGACATGTGGGAGGGGGACAAAGTGTCAGCAGGGACTAGCTCTGGTGTTTAGTATCTGCCATTCCTGGAGGCACTCACTTCCAAATGGAAACACACTGGCTGTTAGCATGTTAGATGATCATCAAAGGGAAGTGATGGAAGAGTCTCCACAGCTTCTGCGAATCTTTAGTGATGCTATCAAGGGAAGCAGAAATACAGCCAAGAGAGTAGCAGCTCCCACTTACAGTTTTTCTGTTTGTTTCTGTTCACAGTTGCTACTCTAAGCTACACGTTTCCTTACTTTAGGAGAAAGAATGAACCCAGCTGGGTTCCAGATCTTTGCCAACTCATAGGCCATGAAAACTGTTGGGTGACTGCTCTATGCATTATTGGAGATTCCGGTTACTCCTCTAAGTGGTTATTAGGATTGCAGTTATTCCTTCTAGCTCATCACTACTACCTGCTGCTTGGTGCCAAACTGTAAGATGATGCCCTTAAGGTCTCTACCCTGAAGTCATATCCAGCCTCTTAAACACCCTTAAAACTGTTTTGCATTACCTCAGCCTCCCAAGAAAAGCATGCCCGAGTTCCTCTTTTTATTTTCCTTGCTTTTCTTTAGCACCACAGCTCTATCCATCTTCTGACTGTGTGGGTTTTTTAGGGTACTCCCTGCATGAAGGGGCACTCAATGCAGTTCTGATTCACAGAACTGCACCCAATTCACCGAGACCTCAGAACTGGCCTGTGTAAAACAAAAGAGCCACAAACTGGCACCTCACTAAAATAAAAAAAAAAAAGATACCTCACCTATTCAGTCAGTTCTTCTGCTTGCCCTCTGCCAGTTCATGCTTTCTCTCTGTCAAAGCCTGCCTGCAGTTTGGGGAGGTCTCCAGGCCACTCTCTTATTCACCAACAGTTGTCAGTCGTGAGCTGCCCTGTCAGTCCTGCACCAACCTCTCAGCACCACCATCACTTAAAACAGACACTCACTAAATCAACGGCTTCCTAAAAATAATAATGAAAAAATAATTAAAAAAAAAGAGTCTATAGATACTAAAACTGCTGAAACAGAATGACATTTATCTACCTGCCTTTATTTGGAGAGGAACTGACTCCAAATAGGCTGCCTAATGTTTCAGGATATGTCTGAGAGGAGACTATCATAAGGAGGGCAGATCTAGGTGCCTTCAGGGAGAGTCTGTAGGCAGCCAAAGATAGGCAGGAATTCTGGGCCAACACTTTCACTTGGACACTGTCAAAATTAACAGTCAGAGGGTAACTCCTGTGGGCACATTCTCTGCTCAATGCCAGTTAGAATCATTTACAATAATAATTACAATAACAATTCTTACCTGCTCACATACAAACTTACCTTCAAATTACATTACATTTTTTTTTAATATGTTATTAAAGGCACATCCTCCTAGAACAGATCAAACTTTTTAAGCTTAATCCATTCAGCCACCTGACATCCCAAGACGATTCATGTTTGTTTCCTGAGGCAGTAAGAATCATTTCACTGTGGTCTGACAGTATTTGGTATCATGCAGAAGCCAAGAGCCATCCTTGATAATGCCAGAAGAGGGAAATCAAACTGAGGAGTCTTAAGAACTTTTTGGCTGGATTAAATTTAAGTGCCTGGCAGATAAGTGTGGGTTTCCCAAAAGCAAGGTATGTGGGAACTGTCCAAACTGCAGCTGTCTTTAGATCAGTCTATCAGGTAAAGAGGCGCACTTGCAGTTTAATATATATTGGTGTTCATCTTAGGACATTTAAAAAAATGGCTATCATCTACAAGAGAAAAACAGATTAAGGAGTACTTTATGAACAGTTAAAGAACACCGGGTAATGTACTGTCTCATTAAGATAGTAGCATGCAGCACTGCTGGCTCATTTATTAACGATCAACCTCTGAACTCAAGTCACAGTTAGAGCATAGGGCTGGTTGTTAGCTGTCAGAGTCAATACTAGCAAAGATAAGCTGCCTAGATTTCATTCCCATAGAAAATATTCTTCAGTCTGCAAGCAAAAACAACCCCACCCAGCTTGAAAGAGATTTGATCCCTGCAGATCAGCCAGTTATAGAGAAATTTTCTTTTTAAACCTTCAGGCACAACTAGGGAATTAACAGCTGAAGTGGGAGAAATGGATGGTGTTTATCTGAGCAGTATAATGAAATTCTGAAGAACAAAGGCTAGTAAAAGCAATTAGAATTTACACCTCAGGGAAAGAAGAAAAGTTTTAGAAACATCAGACACTGTCAGAAGAGGTTCAGATGTCATCTCCATCTTCAAAATATTGTACCTATCTCAACAAAGAGAGAATCACTGCTGTATAATGCTCCAGGTCTTCTTTAACAGGTACATCATCTTTGACAGACAATGTATTTTTCATCAAGAGCTCTACAAGACCTTTACTTAGCCATTGTGCAACACAAACCAGTGAAAGCATCACACTGGTTTCATACTCGCTAAACTGGCAATCTGCAAATAAATCAAAGTAATCAAAGTCAGGGTTTCAATTTTGCACTGCACTGTTCTCTACGAGATTTGCCTTACTCATTTGAGGAGATAACAAGGTCTTTAACCATGCTTGCCTACAGCCAGCTTAGTTCATCGAGACCTATGCCTATACTGAAGTTGATAGTGTACTTTCTTGTTGAGATGGTTTCTAAGCAGGTAACGAAGACCTATCAGAGTCAATATTCTAGCTAAGTAAGTCAACAGCCAAAGATTCATCAGAGAAGATCAGCAGAAGTCATGAGATTCTCTGCCTTTCTTCACTCTTTACCTGCCATTTTAGAAACAGTAACTGATCTTGTTAAAAAAACTTTTATTACAAAGAAAAACACAATATTCACCCAGGCAAGTACTCCTGTTGGTGTCAACATAATTGCTCTGAGCAAACACAGGCCAGAAAGCATTTTGGTACATCCCTATTAAAAACTTAATATTGTAGTGACTGTACAAGGGGCAAAATAATACCTTTCATGAATTCCTGCATGAGGAGTATGTCACCCCATAATGTTCTACTATTGTGCTACAGGAATAATAAATATCACGCTACAGACACAGGACTTCATCCCAAGCCAATCTTGTTTAACCAGTGGGGGGAAAAGAACAACAAAAGAACTTACAGACTGCAAGTGTACGGCAGATTGGACTGGCACATCACTGCTTGAACAATTTTAACAGCTTTGCTCATTTGAGAAAGAATGAGGAAAAATAATCCATTTCAGTTCAAGCAGCTCCTGAGACGACCACTAGTAAGTGCCAGTTTCTGTAACACCATCCGCCCACCTCCAGCCTTTTCCCAGCCATGCCACTGGTACACATTTTTACAGCTGTTTGATGCAGTGCGGCTTTGAGCATGAGTCTGTAATTTATATGTTCATATTTCCAACAAGATTCTTTACTGATCTGCCACTCCTTTCTACAGATATCTTTAAGAAGGGCTATATAAATATTCTTATAAAAAAACAAGCTCCTTAAAGATTAAATGTTTGAAAAACATAATGGTTTTATTTGGAGTAACACACAACATCCATATAAACAGGGACAGATGAACAAGTAGAATGCACTATTAAGAGGCTGCCAGATAAAAGCAAGGCAGAGGATTACAAGTAAAACACTTGAGAGAAGTAAGCCATTTTCTGGTGAGGTTACATTAAGAAAGGAGATGAAAACATCTAAAATAACTTATTTCCCAAGAAAGATGCTCCATTAGGAACTTCCCTATGCGTTTTCACATTATCATCTTAATGTTAAGAATACTGGCAAAATCAGAATCTGCCTTCTGATGTTCAAATTTGTTTCAAATAAATTCAAGTGAAAAAGCATAACTTTATTTAGTGGCTTTATTTGAAAGGATCCAGCGCTTCTGCTATAAAGAATATTACCTCACTACCTAATAAACATCCTCCAGCAAAACATTACCAACAACATTTTGGTGAGGTATGACATGTCCAGTGTGAAATAACATTACAGAATCAGTGTGTTTCATTTTTTTCCTCCCACTTATTACTTCCACTGATGGAATTTTCACACATAATGCTGCTTCATGGCTACATTAACTATACAAAATTAACAACTGGAGTTTCCACCTCAGAGACATCAAAAAACTTTAATGCTTTTTTTTTCCTTGTTTTTCTTTTCTTAACAAAAATAAACTCCTTTCGTTGTAGAGAATGACCTCAGTTCTTCAGTAAACTCCTGTTCACTATTTATCAGGGAATATCGATGGTTAACAATTAAGAACATGACTACGGAAACTAATACCTATAAATTGTAGGTTTACAAGAAAGTAAGGTAGGAGTTTCAGTGTGTTATTAGTATTAATAAAAGTTATTTTAAGCACTAGAAGCAAAAAATATACCATTCGAAGCAAACATTATTGAAAAATAATACCAGTCTACATTTTCTTTCTATGGCAGCTTCTGATAGATCAGATGTTTTTGGTATTTTAGTCCTCTGGCTCATACCTGAGGATTAAAAAAAACAAATAAATAAAAATGAGCAGAAAATACTCAAGAGACATTTTGTCTCTAAAGAAAATATGAAACCCAAGTAATAAATTACTCCCACTAGCAATGCATTCCTGTCAAGGTTCACTGTATGACTTAAGGAACAGACAAATGTATATACTTTTTAGACTATTTTCTCCTTTTAAAATTGGCCAGTTTACCTAGTAGTAGAATGAGGAGTGACCAGGAACCCATCCACAAATCCCAAGATGCAGTCAGAAATTTAAACAGAAGTTTTAAGTTCCACCTCTGTCCTCCTACAGCATAGGTCTAAGGCATCCATGCTGCCAAAGCTCACTTGACATTTGCAGAATGGTAGTCTTCTATGCGATATAATGGGCAGGGTGCATCTTTCTTTACTCAATACCCTGTTTACATATTGTGGACTTATTTCTTCCACGCTTGTTTATGGGAATGACAAGATAATGCCAAAGCATCTGGTACATCTCCCATCTACATCTCTGTGTGTAGCACCTGGGGGCTTATCTACAATATCCATTAATATTCTGTATCCTCGCCATACAAAATTCTCTCATTACTTGCTACACGCTAGCTGCTGTTGCACACATCAGTCCTATCCACCTAGCATCCATTAAAAGGATGGGCTTCTCAAAAATCAGCAACAGCCTAATAGAAATTCTTTTTAAGGGAAAATTTATAGTCTGTTTTAGAGACAGCTTCACATTTATAAAAACAAAATGGAAGCAGAACATGGATCCAGAAGAAGGATCCTGTTTGGACAGATGGAACAGCACCACTTACTTGGAAAGCCTTTTACGTAGATCTTTTATCTGTTCATTCTTCTTAGTGAGAATCTCTTTCATGTTGCGATAGGCAGATGTTTGCTGAAATTTCTTCTCCAATTCCTACATCAACATATTATTTACCTATTATGAAAACCAGCCTAATACACTTTTAAAAAAAGATTACTTGCTTTTCCTCCTCAAGTTTCAGAATAATAGTTTCTCTATCTTATTCAAATTTAGAAGAAGTCCGCTAGTAGATTCAAATGAGATTTCTGGGAGAGATGGAGAAACACAAACTTACTTTCTAATTAAATCAGGTTAAAAATCTTCTGAAGACTGGGAATACACTTTTCATTCAAAAATTTCTATGGAGACAAATGGGCAATTTTTAAGCATTCATCTCACTATAATCACACAGTTAGTTGTGTTTTTACTATTTTACATATAATGTGTGTCTTTCCACTGAAATAACAAAAATACGCAGGCGCAAGCGTGACCCAGTAAAGTCTGCATTCTGTAGTGTATGCATGTTAAATTACTAATAGGTTAAAATGTGAGTAAGGATCTCATATTTACATTACAATAAAATGCTAACCTTTTCAGCTGTGGAGAGCTGATCCTGAAGCTTAAGCAAGTCATGTTTTGTTGTCACCAAGTTCTCTTCCAAGAATTTTTGGTTTGCAGTCGAGTCATTCAAAGTCTTCTCAAACTGGCATTTCAAAGCTGCCACCTTAATCTCCAGTTCAGTGATATCCTGGTTTGCATTAGTCTTCAATAGAAAAAATATTTTAAATGTGTCAAATGCAAGACAAGAAATATTTAAAAGTGCAAAATTCAACATAAAGTTGCTACATCTTAATTTTTAATAATTATGTTCATATTATTCCTGTAAATCCTAAATTCAAAGTGCTTTAACAACAAAAAAACCCCCAACTAGTTAAAGCACTAACTAATTTATAACTTTAAAAACTTCTTAATAAATGCATTTTAAAGATGACTGGAATGTCTTCTCTGCCAAGTTGAGATTTCAAGCTCTTGTACTTCACCTCTTTAGGTATTAAGTGAAGCCACAGGATGAAGCACATCAGAAGTTACTTAGCATACTGACATAGTAAATTAAAGTTCAGGATCTGAATGCCTATGCTATAATGTATTTTTAAAGCAGGTAAAGGATCACAGGCATTTCAACAGCCATTAGTGTAATACAGGTAGGAAAGGATGAAAGTGTTAAGGCTCATATTATCAATCAGGTACCAATACTACACTGTTCTCAGATGCATTACAAAAAGAGCCTCCACAGTGGCTTGTGAAGCAACTTTCCTCCTTCCTTGTGAGAAGAAACAACCCAAACTCTTCTGGCTGTCAGTTCTGGGTCACAAAACATTATATTCATGTAACTGTTCTATGGATTTCCATTAAAAAAAACCCCACCTTTCAGGTTTAAAAGCTCAACTTCAAAGTCTCAAAAGTATAATGACTCAGGTTGAGGCCAAACAAGCAGCACCTTAAAAAGAACAAAAATCTAAAACTACGGACATTCTGCTCCTTTTTCCATGTGGAAGTGTTGTGGTTTAACCCCAGCCAGCAACTAAGTACCACGCAGCTGCTCACTCACTCCTCCCCACTCCCAGTGGGATGGGGAGGAAAATCGGAAAAAAGTAAAACCCATGGGTTGAGATAAGAACAGTTTAATAACTAAAATAAAATATAACAACAATAATAAAAAATATAACAATAATAGTAACGAAAAGGAAGATAACATAAAGAGAGTGAAACACAACCCAAGAAAAGACAAGTGATGCACAATGCAATTGCTCACCACCCGCCTACGCCCAAGCAGCAATCTGCCCCTCCCAGACAACTCCCTCCAGTTTATATACTGGGCATGACATTCTATGGTACGGAATATCCCTTTGGCTAGTTTGGGTCAGCTGTCCTGGCCATGCTCCCTCCCAACCTCTTGTGCACCTGCTCACTGGCAGAGCACTGGAAACTGAAAAATCCTTAACTTGGGGTAAGCGCACATTAGCAACAACTAAAACATCAACATTGTTCTCACACTAAATCCAAAACACACTGTATCAGCTATTAGGAAGAAAATTAACTCTATCCCAACCAAAACCAGAACAGGAAGGTAAGATTTGAGCATAGGAAACCATCTGATAATAGCACCTGTACAGAAGAAAAGTTTATTTTTAATTTTGAGACAGAGTCCAAGGCTGCAATGCTGAAAAGCACTACATCATATAATGTTTCAGATCGGAACAGACAGCGATCATTTTTCTCAACTGTGACATAAGTCAATTACGTAAAAATTAGAAATCCTCAAGATAAACTGATCCAAAAGAGCAGTTACTCCCAAACCATGGTTCACACTTGGTGTGTGGAACCATATTAAATATTTAAAAAAAAAAGCCAAGGAAAGAAAAAAGGTAGAAATCTGCTGAGCTAAGAGTTTGTCCTTAAGAACCATTGTGGTTTGGTACTCATTTGTTTGTCCAAAGAGTTTGAAAACTACTACCTTAATGAGCAACTGAGATCATATGATTTTATTGACACCCATCCTATAAAATACAGAGCGAAACCAGATAAAATTCAGCATTTTCTCCAAACAACTAACACTTTAATTGATTAAATAAAGTAGTACATTTCAGCACCACATCTACTAGCTAGTTTCAACAACATATATACATCTGTAAATCGAAAAGGTAAGAGCTGGAGAAGAAAGTGACAGATTATAGAGCGCAAATTAGGACATGAAAGCTGAAGATACTCAGCAGCCCTGACACTGAGGCCAATTCATGTTTAACCAGAAAAGTAGGATGAGATTTGTTTCCAATCTTTTAAAGCTACAAACACTATTATCCAGGATTTAATAAACCCTTTAGTATTTTAAACCCCTAATAAATCAAAGCTTAACAAAACAGATAAAGAAAATATTTGCCATGACTGATAAATCAAGTTCCCTATTAATATTACTGAATATAGATTTTGAAAGTTACTATATAAAAATTATAACATAATTATGTTATAAAAATTATAACATATTAAGCAAGCCAAGTACATACCATAAACCAATTAGAAAGCAAAATAAAAAGAAATCAGGATTAAAACAGGAAAATTAAAGTGAAAATGTTTTATGACATTGAACTTCACTTCCAAATCTGTAAATACTGCAGGAATTTTAAAAAGTCAGTTTCTCAAAATAGTGGCATTGAAGCATTCTAATTTTGTTAAAAGTTTGAACTGAAATATTTGAAGTTTAAGAAACAATCACACAAGAACAAACTTTAGAAAATTCTGATTATTGACAAAATAAAGGTACAAAATTAAAAGAATACTAAGGTGACCTGAACAGGCTTATCTGTGTCAACCTACATGACTTCTAGCTTCTTATGGTTTTTTTTTCCTGCAGCAGCAAATCACCTTTGAATCCTCATTTACAAAAAAGATTGAGAACCTTAAGTAGTAAAAATAAATGTGAACTATTTTTGACAGTATGCTGATAAGGGTAGAACTGCATAAAATCAAACATTTGCCATCTGACCCACCATCACTGACATTTGTAGCAAAACTTCAATTGACATTTAAGAGTATAGGACACTGGACAGTTACACGTAAGTATCTAGGTGTTTAAAGTCTGAAGTGAGAAGCATCAAGTCTGGCTTGTTCACGTCAATATCAAATGTGACAAATGCTTGAAATAATTAGTGGTTTATTGTTGCTACAAAACCCAGGTTAGATATCATTCTTTCATTAGTAAATGGGAAGAAACTAACAGAAACAGATCTGTATCTGTTAATACAAATATTGCCCCTGAGAATATGAACTTTGGAATACTACTTCCCAATATTACCTGGAGTAATACTTTCTGATAATAATTTACCATGGTCTATGTGACACAAAATACATGCCGTAACATCAACTAACATTCTGGATTATCTGCTAACTGACAGAGCAGCAGGAAGAGAATGTCAGCAGGAACATGACAATACTAACTTGAACTTTTGTATATCCAGAAAAGAAACACACCATACAGACCAACTTCATAGGTGTACAGGCAACAGTTGTGTTAAACAGGGGTGAGGGAATCCTAATTATATTTACCTTTTGATCTCCTTGGATCATCTGTAAATCCTTCAGTGACTTTTCTAGCTTGGACTTCTCATCTAGTGCAGCTGTAGCCTGCAAGACATGGAAAACGTAAAACCTCAGAAACACATTTTAGTTGAAAACACAAGAATAATAACCATGGGATTCTTATTTAGATATTTTTTTAATAAGTAAACAGTATTAAGTATCAATCTTCCAGGGAATTTACCTGTGTTTCTATGGTCTTGAGTCTGGTCTTCAATTTTTCATTTTCTTCTTGGAGACAAGCAATTGTCTGGGTTAATGAGTGAGAAAAAGTTTGTGAATGCTTGTGCTATTTTGAATTTTCCAAATACTGTAGGTCAGAAAATACGCTTCATAGCTTAGAAAAGCAAAGAAGCTTCTAAATGCTTATAAAAATGGCCTTCATAAGAAATCAGTAATCCATTTATTTATTGCGTTTTCTGCCTCAGTCAGCAAGAAATTTAAGTCTCTAATTCTACTGTAATATATAGGACTGTTCACTTAAGTTTGGCACATGCTTTACTGAATTAAGATTAGTGAGCTCAGCATCTTGTTAGAATCAAGATTCACAATAAAGAAAATCGCATGTTCAGAGATGCAAATCTCATTGCTGCTCAATTTGTATTTTCAATCAAGAGGCAAGTAAGAATAGATTCTTAGTTCCTGTTTAAAAGGGACAAATACCAGGTTACTGCATATCATGTTCTGTGTCACAGGAAATAACCATGTTTTATCAGTCAGAGTAAATTCACCATATAAACTCTGAATTATTTTTAAGGGAAAAAAAAAAGACATCAGATGCACATATTCAACAAAAACTGTTATGAAACAGATATTGAAATTATTTTTTAAAGAGAACTACATTGACCTCAGTAAAACACAAGTCAGAATTCTTGAATGCTTTAATTATCTTAATGGCTAACAACAGTTTGATTCAGACACTATACTTGACAGATCATTTTGGTAATGCAGGCTAGAAGACAGAAAATGCAACTCCTCACTAAATATCTTGATTGCTCCTAACTTAAAAGTGTATTGGAAGAAGTGTGACATTTTAAAAAAGTTCAGTTTAACTAAATGAGTTCAATACCTAATAAAAACTATCAATGACATTAAATACTGAAATGTGTTTTCTAATTCTGAAAATCTTTAGCAAGTGGGAAGTCAGACGTTTTCAGAAGTAGTAAATCCCAAATTCTTTAAGTGCCTGTTTCTTTAGGAGGAATTTAACCAACTAACAAAAGAAAAAACCTGAATGTAATAAGATTGACTTCAAGTGATACAGAAAATGTTCGATAACCTTATTATTTCAGCCATCTACATATTTTAATTTACTTCCTTGTTGGAAAGCCAGCCAGCTGCACAGAACAACCCTAATACTGGTTTCTACTAATTTACTTCATTAAATGGAAAAATAAGTAATTACAAAGGCCAAAATGTCTTTGCAAAAGGAAGGTCAATATTGCAATATATGTTAGAGATGATAACCACACAATAAATTTAAGCTGCTTTACAATATTTATTAACTTATTGGCATTTTCCTTTACATTTTGGGGTATATTACCTTGATGTCTATATAGTGACAGGCATGGTATGCAAATATTTCTGTACAGCTATCCAGTTCAGTTGAATAAGCAGAACGATCATTGACCACAGCTGCACAAACAGACAAGTTCTCACCTTGTTAAGCAGCTCCGACCCACCTTCATTTAATGGAGCCAGTTTTGGTTTAATGAGATCTGCACTAGGCTGAAGAAATAATAAAGGATAAAAAATTAAATTATACACATTTCTAGGAGGAAGAAAAGTATTCCTTTACTCTGCAAGATAACTACTGACAGTCAATTCAGCTTTCTTTTGTAAAGCAAATGAATGACCTTGTATTTCAAGTTCATTTTTTACTGGTACCTTGGCTCCTAAGTTATATACTTCACTTTCAGCTAAAGTTAAACAAAAATACCGCAGAGAGACATGAAAGGATTGCAAACTTGAATTCACAAAAGACTACCAATGCTACAGTAACCAAAGACAAAGGAGCAAGGAAAACAGAAAAAAATATTTGAGTTATTGTAAAAGTTATTTACACAGCTCCAAATAATTTTCTTATTTTAAGTATTCAAATATAATATATTTACTAAATATACCTTTACACTACAAACCAAATAAGGTGCAATCATAATCATACAAGATAAGCTAGAGCGACAGCTGTATTGTGGAATCTTCTCAGCTCTTTACTCCATGTTGGGACAGGGAATGCCCCAGTCTTATCCCAGTTTCCAGGAGGAAGGGAACTCAGGAGCAGACGCTCCAACACATCCCTGGTCTGGCTGACTTTGGGATGAGCATTATAAAGCATCCCCCGGGTGTGCAGAACCTGCAATCTGGAAACAGCCAAGGCAATTCAGTGTAAGCCTTGGTGCCAAACCGTAAAGTACTCCTTTTTGGAGACTTTCAAAGATCATTTTGAAAAAAGGGTAGGCTTTTGTTTTGGTTTTCTCTCTTAGAGTAAGTTTTCTCTCTTAAAATACTCTCTTAAGTATTTTAAACATCTGTCATGACTCCACATGACATTTGATTGATTAAAATAAAACTCTACCTTCTTGTTCGAAGATACAAATTCTGACTTTTCAAACTCAGCAACCTGTTCCAACAATTCTCTTGAAAAGAAAAATAAAGGGAGGCATTTACTAAAAGAGCTATGCTATGAAACACACTTTACCAGGCTGATGCTATGCTCATTATTGCATGCAAGGTTCTCGTTAGAAGTACAGAATGAAGTTCTATGCAAATATAATAAATGTAACAGATCATGTCACGCAATGGTATGGTATATGCATTAGAACTGTCAGGATTTAGCATCCTTGATTAAAATATAATCTACTCAGACAACAAAGGCTTTTTAATCAAATCTTGTCACTTGCTCTTAACTGATCAATTCAAGTAAGAATATTGCCAATAAAACATCTTCCAGACAAATTTGAAATTATTGCATATCTTGCTACTTTACAGATGGAAGACTTGAAACTAACCTATCATTGATAAAATAGTAAAAGAATAGGTTTCTATGGTTAGGAGAAGAATGCAAATATTCAACACTTTGAAGTTTTCTTATTATTGAAAGACATTCTGCATATCCCAGTATATGTTACCGGTTCTCCAATTCAGAGACGTCCGTCTGTAACTTAAGGTACCATTTCTCAGCCTGCGAAAAGAGTTGCCGCAGAAGTAAAACATTGGTGTAAGTTGTATTTATGAGCTCTGACTCCACTTCACTGTGTACAACAGTCTGCAGTCCATCCAGCATGTCTATCACCTCATCGACTGTGAAGGTCTCCTCAACAAGTCTAAACAGAGCAGTCAAGATGAGTCGAGTATGATAAAGGTAACAATTTTGGATTGTTAAGAGACTTCACTACATAGGTATCACTCACATAATGCCATGTCCTTCTGAAAACATTCACTGTCAGTAGTTATTAGATGACCATGGCACTACTAATTGGTTATTGTATTTAAAATTTTTTCTTGGAAACATTGCAATCACAAATATTACTTCAGCTAGAGTCTTGCATCAAATTTAGACATCAGAATCAAAATATAAAGCAATGTCATGCTGTCAATATCTATGTTAATTCCCCAAAATTGGAACAACTTAGTTTTACAAAGACTTGACTTGCACCATTCAAAAAATTATTGGGTCTTTCTTCCTCACTAAGAATATACAAATGTAAACGAAGAAAAGTCACCCCATAAGGTATTTAAACATGCAATTGTTGCTAGCATATTTTGCTTTATTCTTGCTCAGAACCGCCCCCCATGGTACCTGCTGTCCTTAAGGTCCTGAAAACAAGAATCCACTGTTTTGAGACACTGGCCACGCTTAAAACGAGCAAAGCGCATGTAGTTGATCACTCCATTCTGGTGGTGCTCATTAAGGCCCAGCTCTGCCTGCCGATAAGGACATAAGCACAAAGACAAATGCATACTGAAGTAAGTAAAAAGTAGCACAAACATCATGAAGACTTGCCTTCTGACTAATTTCTGTGCTTGCTTTCATAGCACTACCATGTTAACTAGTATGTTAAAAAACAACCATACTTTCATACGTGTAATCCCTATATACCTCACATAAGTGCTCCCTCTCTAAAAGCACCAGTGCTTGGAAGCAAGTCCTCAAGTGACCAGTACCCTCGGAAAGTCATACAAAATCAGAGACAATCAGAGGATCAGAACCAGAAGGACTGTAGGGGAGAGGAAGCTCTTGGGTAAATTTGTGTTACCTGTACATGTGTACAAAGTAGCCGAATGATGTATCTTTTATGTGCTAAGAAAAATACACAGGAAAGTATGTTATGTTTCTTTGTTAGTTATGTATGTAAAATCTTGAGACTTCTTATATAATCTCAACTGATAATCTGAATTTGTTTCTCAGCAGCCTACTGCCCAGAAACAAGTATTCCTGGGGCAAATTAAGAAGGAAGCATTTTTAAATCTGGCTAACTAGCCCTTCTATGTATGCCTGTATTTCAAAAGGAGGAGTATTTGCATGGCCAATTACATTAGAATAAATCTTGCTTGTGCAGGTAGCACAAGCCACAAGGAGGCACGACAAAGCATGAATAGGAGTTTATCATCACAGTCCCCAGTGCGCTGCTGCAACCAAAGGTGAAGGCCATTTCCTTTACTCCAATGTACTTAGTATTGCTGGTGTTGGAGACAGCAATATGTAGCAATTCAGACACTTAATCTGATCACCCTGTCCTTATTAATCCAACTGCACAGTGTAGCTCCAGTCAAAACTCAATACTGTGATAGCTGGATGAACAATGCTGAAAATGTAAGCACAGACCCCAGCTGCCCAGAAATTAAAGGCAGCATAGGAAGGAGCAACAGCAGTAAATAAAACAAGATCTCACAACGTGGTTGCGAGTCCCACGTCTCCCACAAAGTCCCGCATCTCACAAATGAGAGATGACAGGGAAAGCTCCATCAATGTTCTCTTTGCTGTGGCTGGAAAGTTTCTATTCATTACAGACAGAAAGGCAGACAGTGCTGAAACCTCACAATGTAGAAAGCAACCCCGAAAGGAAACTAAACCAGCAAATAAACATATCAGCGCAGGCCAAAGCCACTCGCCATCTCTAGGCCCGCCGAGACGCCCTTCAGCAACCGGGGCACTGGATCTCGCACAAAACCCCAGCCCCACTGGTCTCCATAGGCAGCAGACCTCCTCCTCCTCCTCCTCTTCATCCTCCTCTTCATCCTCCTCCTCCTCCTCCCGCTCCCCCCGGACGATGGGCCGCCTACCCTGCCCCGGCCTCGGGCCTGGGCCCGGGCCCGGGCCCTGCCGCGGCGCACGGCCGGCCGAGGCGGAGAGCCTCCTCACGGCTGCGGCGGGGAACAAGGCCGACCAGACGGCGACGCGGTCCCCCGCCCCGGGAGAACTAAGGGCCGGCGGCGCCGCTACTCACCATGGCGGCCTCTTCGCCGGCACTCAGGCGGCGGGGGCGACGGTTGCCATAGAGAACGCAGCCTCCCGCGTGCCCTCGCTGCTCTCCTATTGGCGGCGGCTGGAGTACGTCACTCTCACCGCCCGCCCCCTCCCCCCTGACGTTGCCCTCCGGGAGGTCGCGCTCGGCCCGGACCACCCCGTCTCCCCGCTGTCACCGCCTGCGCATGCGCACATTTCCCCGCCCCCGGCGCCCTGTCAGCCCGGCGCCCTGTCAGCGCGGGGCGAGGCGGGTGTGGGGGGTCCCTCGGCGGAGCTGCGGGTCCCCTTCTTCCCGATGGAAACGAAGGCGGGCGGAGGGGGGGGCAAGCCGGTGGGAAGGGCTGTGCGAGGGGCTTTTTTGCAACATTGGGGCGTTTAGGGTCGCGTGGTTGGTTTGTTTTTCTTGATGCCATCAGGAAATAAAAGAGTTGTTCAGCTTTTGGGATTCTTTGCTTCTCTCTCTGTCCGGGTATGAAAGAGGGAGGGAGTCTCCTGGGGAGGGAAGACCCGGCAGTTGGAGGGAGGTGAGCAAAATGAATGGGAACCCCTTAAAATCATAATTAAAAGGAAAGTGGGTGAGTGCCTTGGTGAGCTTTGTAATTGGTAAAGCAGTTTCATTTAGGAGCTCTGTTCTGCACTGAGACCTTCGCACTCAGTGTTACTGCACTGAGGTGTTGCAAATCTGGTCTGTCCAGGTTCATGCCCCTGCAGTAACCCTGTGACGCCCAACACCTCCCATTCTGTAGCCTAACGCCCCAACGCTGCTCTGGTGTAACGAGCTGGTGGCTCGGGTCGCAGGGTGCCAGCATGGCTGAGGCTGGCAGGGACCTCAGGGCTTCAACGGCTCCAAGCCCCTGCTCAGGCAGGGCCACCCGGAGCTGGTGGCCCGGGTCCGTGGCCAGACATCTTCCGAGTATCTCCAAGGAGGGAGACTCCACGGCCTCTCACAGCAACCCGGGCCAGCGGTCCGTCGCCCTCACAGTGAGAAAGTGTTTCCTGGTGTTCAGGGGGAACGTCCTGCGTGTCAGTTTGTGCCCGTCGCCTCTGGCCCCACCACTGGGCACCACTGGAAAGAGCCTGGCTCCGTCCTCTGTGCGCCCTCCTTTCAAATAATTGTATACATCGATAAGATTCCCCCTGAGCCTTCTCCTCTCCAGGCTGAAGAGTCCCGGTTCCCTCAGCCTTTCCTCACAGGAGAGGTGCTCTGGGCCTTTCACCACCTGTGGGGCCCTTCACTGGGCTCTTTTCAGTACGTCCATCTCTTTCTTCGTACTGGGGAACCCAGCACTGGACCCAGTACCCTGGGGATCTGCTGGAGTCTCTTCTCAGGGAAACCACAGTGAATTCTTGAGTTGGACAAGACTGATAGCTTTTAAAAAATGGACTAATAGCCCTTAGATGACAGAACCTGAAATTGTTTATAAACAGTATAAACTTGTTTATAACATTCTAGTGTTAGACAGATGGATACAATACGGCGAGTGCTTAATAAAACTGAAACCTGGACACTCCTAAGTTTAGTTTTGCTTGTGCTCCATAAGGCAAACAACCAAAACCGAAGCAGCAAACAGAAATCACAGTGATAATTATCTTTAAAAACAGGTGGATGATACAACAATGAAATAAATATGTTATTTTCCCAGCAACAGCAGCACATATGTGGTCTCAAGTACAAAGAGTTTAGGCAGTGTGAAGCATTTTAAAAACATGGAAGGATCAGAGTCTCACAAATAAATTTTGATGGGCTTTATTTATAGGTAATAATCTATTTACACAACTATTTTCAATATTTTTTCACAGCAGCCATAAAAAAATGAGTTCTTTTGTAAAGATAGTAGAAATTAGATCGTATATAATACAGCCCATCTGTTTGTAATGTGCCTATTAGCAACACTTGTTAGTTCCATATGCAGTGCACTAGATGTATGTGTTCTTTACAGTTATCACAATGGTTTTGTCTTCAAAATAAACTAAGAAATGCATTAGTCCATTGACATGATTGGACTTCTAATCTTTTTCAATTTTTTGATCAAGGAGCACAAGAAGTTGTAACCCACTGTTACAACTCTTGATTTCTTAAATGCAATCTTAAGACCTATCTGTTTTAACAACTGACATAACCTATTGGCTTTGGGCATGATATCATCTGCTACTATTCACTTTTGAGTATTTGTACACACAAACCGCCCCCACGCAAGCACACTTAATTCACAGTTTCTGCTGTCACAAGTGTGATTTACCATTACCACATCACCAATCTCTTCTGCAAAAGCACTGATAATATTGTGCATGCTGACACCATTCACTGAATTAAACCCATTAATCCTCCTTACTAGAAATCACGTTTGGCCCTGCAAAACATTTCAATAAATACAGTTACTAAAACATATCTGTAACCAGGATGGTCTGATGCAGTTTGAAATGGTGAAGCCTAAATAGATTCTTTTGAGTGAACAAAGGCCTGGAACAACTGTGCAAAATTCATTTTGAAAAACTCATGGCTAAACACTTTTTTGAGAATTTGAGAAAATGAGAACTCATCACATCTAGAAAACCACATTCTAGCCCCAAAAGAACACCTAATCCATCTAGACTAAGACTTTAGTAATTCACAGGTTTCGGCACAGTTAAAAAGGTCAAACCTGTCTTTCTTGAAATACCAAGTCAGAGAGAGAGAGAGATGGGGCCTTGAGACCAAGGCAGCCCAGCTGCCCGCTGGAGCATCTAACCTTGTGCCTGCTGAGGCGACCTTCTGTGACAGCAGGGAGGGACTCAGACCTTTGTTATTGCAGGTGGCTGCAGGTTGTAGGGACCTTGTTTTCTGGAGACCCAGCGTGTTAATGTCTGGGATCGAATTCAAGGAGTGCTCCCTGCACTTCCACCCACAACTGGGGCCGTCAGGGAGAAGGTAGGAGAACACCTGCGGGAAACGGGAATAAGAACACCCTTTTGTTAGCTCAGTACGCAAAGCCCCAGGAAACCCTGCGCGTAGTCTACCTAAGCAAGTAATTGGGCTGAACTGCATTATTGGTGGAATAAGAAATGTTGAAAAGACCTACAGAACCATCTTTTCGATTTGCAAAGTGTTGGCAGGTGTCTAGGATGGGGATGATATTATGCAGGCTCTTTTCTTTGCTTGAAGATGTAAGTGATTACTCAGTGGAGAGCAACTCTTGCTTGCCAGGAACAGCCCAGGTGCGTTGTCTTGCCTCACTTTGGGGAAACAAGGAAGAGCTGAGGTGACTTGACATGTCCAGTCTTCTGTTCCTAGTGCTTGCCTCAAGTGTTCTGATCTATAGAAAGTTCCTAGATAACATGATTCGCTTGCATATGAGAGGTACCGATCTCCCCAAGTGCAAACATCCATCCTCCTCATAGAAGACAGTGAATTGCAGCCACTGCCTCTCCTGAACAGACCGGCTGAGGGGCTGTTAAACCTGTAAAACAGCCTGCTTGGAGAGCAGCAGGTTAACATCCTCCTTTTACCTGCAGAGGGGAAAATAGCTATATTAAAAGACAGATGTAGTGCAAGCACAGTGCAGTTTTCACTGCGGTTAGACTCAGCAGAGGGTGTAACCCCAAGTTCTGTTCTATTTCTGTCAAATCTTCAGCACCTGATCAGCACATCAAGCCGAGTATGTCTTTCCCATTAGTACCTGCACTAAATGAGGTCCTTAAAAAATCATTCCCAAGTTGTGCTTAAAATTAAACACTCTGAAGTTAAAAAGATGACATCTAAGAAATGGTGGTGGTTTTCATTTCCCCACTTACTTTAAACAACAACAAAAAAAGTGTTACACTTGCAAGTTCTTTTGGCAAGCATGAAAGCAATATATTCGTAAGGAAAACAGAGATGCTTAGTTTTGTAATGATATGAGCTGGAGGGAAATCAGAGGTTATCTCACGATTCATGCTGGTATCACAAGAACTGACTGCACCAGCTCGGTTTTGGTTCAAGATAAATTAACTGTGGATGGCACTGAGCAAGGATGCAAATAGGGAACCGGTTTGGCAGAAGTATGGCAAGAGGATTTGTAAGGTTCAGGTTGTTCTCCTGCCTCTGTTCCTACCACTGGAGACAAAACTGCCATTGTTGTCAGCGACACTTAGTAAACAGCACGTGGCAGAAAAATACCGAACAGGAGGAGCAGCCACCCATGTTCTGGTCTGGAGATTTATCTGCCCGGGGACTTTTAGGACAGTGGAACTGGCTGTGTGAAGTGGGTAGGTTAAGTTATACTTATTACTTTGCTTCTAGGGAGAATTAAGCTAAGTCTAATTAAAGCCACTTAAATCCAGAACCTGAGGGCTCACATTCATGAAGGAGAGACCAAAGGACGTAAAGACCCTTTGCATCAGAGGCTTTGCCCATGGGCATGCCTTTACCCTACTGCAGTTAATATAGCTCTCTCAGCACTGACTCACCTTGCATTACACTGAGGGCCAAACTAGCCTGAATTAGGGGTAATTACCATGGACCGGCTGGCAGGCAGCCATTTGCCAGCCTGGAGTAAGTCATGCCTAAGCCCAGAGGCTATGCGAGTGCTTTCATACCTATGCTTTCCTTAGCAGGTGCCCGGGGTTTAGCTGAGAGCTGCTCCCCCACCTCTGTTTTCCTACCCAGGGGTCCAGGAGGTGAGAGAGGCCACATGCCGTACAGTACAGAGGTATCATCGCATACAAACCCAGGATTTCAGGAAGAGTTTCAGGATGACAACTAATTATTAAAGATACGGAGACACCTTAGCGGGGGTTCTGCAGCGGAGTGTGGAGCACCCTGGGCTCCTTCCCCTTGGAAGGGGATGCCACACTGGAGTGTGGTGCCAAGTGACAGCTGAGTCCAACCTAAAACCTATCTCAAATCATTGTTTTCTCTGTAATTAGAACTGAGCCTGAACTGCAATTTGGAAAATTTCTTGAAGTGTGAGTCAAATGAGCATTGGTCACAGCTGAATACCATCCAGCATTTAAGCAAAACCCCATGGTGCTCGGACCTCCTGTAGAGAGGGGAATTTAGATCACCATAATTTGCATGCCAGCTTGCCAGGAAGAAGACATAATATGTGCAATTTTACATATTTATTAAACACTGCCTTCCTCTTCAAAATCTTTCCTGCCACACTCTTCTGGATGGTTGTCACATAGGACATGACACCAGCAGGGACTTTATGTGACTGCCTGCAGCCCTGCCCCGAGTCTCCCCAGTTTCTGTGGCAGGAATAGCCTGGCCTTTCCTCTTGAAGCTGCCCTAGTGTCATTTCGCTCTGTTTTACAGTTGCTTGTAAAGCACCTGGTGTTGCAGGGCATCATGCAGACCCTGTGAGCCTGGCCCCTGCTTGCTTGCAGCCTTGGTGGGCAGCTGTGGGGAGCAGTGCCTGGGGGCCAGCTTGGAGTGGGCAGCACTAGACCTGGCTCCTCACTTCTGTCCCAGCCTCCCCAGGGGATGGTGGTGGGTGTCCAGAGGGACCCAGTTCTTGTTCGGGAATTTGTTTTTTCCCCAGTGAAAGCGTTTTCCAGCAGGACGGGGCCACACCAGGAGCAGCCTCTGATTTGCCCTGTGCTAGATGATCCACATGAGCAAAAAAATGATGGTATGAGAGGTCTTCCCTTTGCTATCGAAAGAGCTTACCAAGAAAAAAAAACCAAAGAGAAGATTGCCATCTGTGTTTGAGCCACCTAAACCATGGAAACCACAGAGAAAACAGCCTGTGAGAGGGCTAATTAGGCTGGAGTCCTGGGAGCACACACCCACCTCAGCCTACAAAAAGCCCAAAGCTTAAATGTGGGTGCAAAGAGCAAACACAGTGTGTGGCGGTGCGACTGCGCGGTGCGACAACCAGGCTGACCCCCTGCAGCAACCATCCCGGTGAGTCCCCTTCTCTGCTATTCATGTCCGTCTTTCCCACATGCGGCCTTCGTGGAAAGGAAACCAAATTACAAATTGCTTTTAAAAAATAAAAATTAAAAAAAAGTGCAGCAATTCCTGAAACCGTGTTTCACCCCCTGCCCCCCAACCCAAATAAGCAAAAAGGGATCAAATTAATTTTGATTAATAAGCAGCCCTTCCTCATCTCAAGTGACGGGCTGTTGCTTGTCAATGTTTTAGTGTGCTGTGAAGTTCACTGTAGAAAAAAGTTGGGTGCTGGCTAGAACATCAGAAAGCTCATTGTCTCTCACCCCACATTACTGTTGTGATTAATATAGCCCATAACAAGCGCAGCAGTAACGGCAAAGCAAAACCCCAAGACGAGGTGGCCACTGTGGTTAGCATGCTGCCTCCTCTGCGCTGCGGCTGTGGTCATCACACCTTGCTCCTGGGACTGGAATCCCTGGGTAGGAATCCAGTTCGGCTTTTGGCTCGCCCTGTATTTACCACGATGTGCGTGAGCCCACCTGTGATGAGGGGGCCAGGGTGGGTGCACCCTCGCTGTGGCACCCAGCGGGGTCGGTCATCCCTCTGGCCCACTGCTGTGCCCGCCATGCTGCCTGGGCCAGAGCCAGACTGGGATGGGGACAAGGAAAAACCCTTGTGGGGCTGTCGTCACCAGAGACTTTGCTGTATTGTGTATTTTCCACTTGTTTCAGCAGACCTGTCCAACATCATTTGTGTATGCATGGCTATGACTGGTCTTAATTTCTACATCTCAGTATTTACACGTGGTATATCTGATTTATAGGTATTATATAGGTGGTTTCTTTTCGTCTGCTTGCATGTTTTTACTGGCGTAAATTCTGCGCCATGCTGTAGCATTAGTATGATTTGGCCACTTACTTTCCTTGGTTTCCTTTGCAGGCGAACAGCAGTGAGCATTGCGCTTAAACTCACAGGTAAGAAAGAGATGTTGCAGGCAGAGATTATCAGTCGCTGCACAGGATGCAAATATTTTAACACTGCAAACTACTACTAGAGGCAGGTACTTTTCCTTGTTAATTTAAGAGACACATTTCATTTATTCTCATGAATCTCTGGAGGATACGGTGCTTTCATATGACTTTCTTTTTTAATGTGCACACTGGGGAGTCTACATCTTATTAAAAATGAGATCACAGTGACTCTAATACATCAAAGGACTTAATCAGCACAGTGCCACAGAGAAGCTGAAGACCTAATGCAGGCTAAATGTAAATTTGTAAAATGGAAGCAGCTAAATAATTCAAACCAGCAACATCAATTTCTGTGTGGTTTGTTTGTCTCCTGGCCAGACTCGTTTCAAAGAGTTGAGGGTTTTATTAGAAGAAGAAGAAGAAGAAAGAAAGAAAAGTCACAGTTCTTCATCAAAGTTGTTTTAAATCAGTTGTTTTCCCCCCATCTTTCCTCTCCAGGTTACAGAGCCTCCTTTAAGACTGAGTAAAGATCTGGCTGAAGATGGCATTTGCAAGTGTAGTGAGTATACAGCGATGCTGCTGTGTAATCTCAGTTTTTCTCCCCCCCCCCTTGCCTCCATCAGTTTTCTGCCTCTCTCTTGCCAACGGAGCCATCCTACCATAGCAGTAACACAAAGCCTTCTTCTCCACCTCTTTCTGAGTTGGGGATTTCGCACTTTGTTATGTATTTGAAGCTGACAAGCCAACAGTGTTTTGAATGATCTGACAGAGATAATGCTCTCGCCACTTGCCATTTTAATAACTGTAGTTGGCTGGAGGTGATGAACTGCTCTTTTGTAAAGAGTTTGTTACTCAACGGGTCATTTTTATAATCTTCTGCTGTGCTACACACTTCAAGCAGTCTGAAACGCACTGTGTTTCACTGGCAGCCTTTGCACTTTCCCCTCTAAAATGGAATATATTGGCGATCTTCAACTGCATCTGGTGGAGAGGGGCAAATTTGTGCTTT
Organism: Elanus axillaris; assembly: GCA_026212715.1. Taxonomy (NCBI): domain Eukaryota; kingdom Metazoa; phylum Chordata; class Aves; order Accipitriformes; family Accipitridae; genus Elanus; species Elanus axillaris. The sequence continues at coordinate 8,912,118 of JANZLQ010000009.1, read as the reverse complement.
ATTGAGCCACCTCTCAACACAAATTTACCTGATGACCCATTGCAGGTCACCCACCTTGGCAAGACCAGCCTGGATTACTACAGGAATGACAGTGTGGTGCTGTCCCTGGATGGAAACCTGGTGAACGACACAGATTTCACGTGTGACAAGAGGCAGGTCAGGCAGTTTGCTCGAGCCTTCCTGCCAGTGTTTTTCTGGCTCATCTTCTCTGTGGGCACAGTGGGAAATGCCTTGGTCGTGCTTGTCTATTGCAAATACCGCTTCAGGAGGAGCATGATGGATCGGTACCTGCTGCACCTGGCTATTGCGGACCTCCTCCTCCTCTTCACCCTTCCCTTCTGGGCCAAGGCTGCCTCTGACGGCTGGATCTTCAAGAACTTTTTGTGCAAAGTTGTCAACAGTATGTATAAGATCAATTTCTATGGCTGCAGCTTGTTTCTAACCTGCATCAGCTTTGATAGGTACATCACTATTGTCCAGGCAATGAAAGCTAAAACTTCTAAGCAAAGGCGGCTCCTGCACAGCAAACTCATGTGCTTGGCTGTCTGGCTGACATCCATGAGCCTGTGCATACCAGAAGTCCTGTACAGCCAAAGCACACAGGTGGGTGACATAACAGTTTGCAAAATTACATACCCATCAAACGTCAGCACGATCTTCAGAATCACTGTCCTGGCCTTGAAAGTCACAATTGGATTCTTCCTCCCACTCCTTGTGATGGTTTTTTGTTATGCCCTTATTATCAACACCCTGCTGCAAGCCAAAAGATCCCAAAAGCAGAAGTCACTGAAGATCATTACCATGATCATCACCGCTTTCCTCCTCTCTCAGTTCCCATACAATATTGTTTTGCTGGTCAAAGCCATCAACACCTATGCCAGGGTGATGTACAGCTGTCAGGCTGCCAACCGGCTGGACATTGGGCTGCAGGTCACCCAGAGCATCGCCTTCCTCCACAGCTGCCTCAACCCCTTCCTCTACGTCTTTGCTGGAGAGCGGTTCAGGACGGCGCTGGGCAGGATGATGCAGAGCAGCAGCTGCTGCCGGAGCAGGGGCCAAGAGCAGAGCTCCTCTGCCTGCAACAGCCAGGAGCACAGCTCAAACTGGTCCTTTGCCATGCTGGGCAGGCAGCGGGTGAGAGGGTCCCTGACCCTCAGCACCCACTTGAACTCCTCCAGTATAGCCCCATCTTGCCAAGTCCTCTTGTAGTTTAGTCCCTCCTCTCTGTCCCTGCCAGAGGAGCATCAAACTCTTTGGAAACTGTCCATATACCCCAAAGACTGTCTCAGAGGAGCAGGGAGGGCTGGGAGCTCCTCACGCAACCCGTCCTCACCGCACCGGACCCAGCCTGGTCTTGCAGGCTGAAAGGAAGAGAAACCTTTGGCACAGGGCAGCAAAATGGAGCCACACTTACTGTAAGCAGAACTGATAGAGGATGAAAACTATCTTTGTGACAGCTGTAAATATCCGGCCCACCTGTGGCTCAGACCACAGCCTGAAATAACAGGCCTCGCAGAGAGGTGACAAGCCCAGCTACGGCAGCAACAGAGGCGGATGAAGCGAGATGAACTGCCCATCCTGTCCATAGGAAGCAGCAGGAGGGCGTTCAGCCTTCCTTTGCTGTCCAGCCGGGGTCTCCTACAGAGATGGCTGGACTCAGGGGCTCTGCCTACACCCACACCAGGTCCCCTCTGCTGCAAAGGAGAACAGCCTTTAGCTCTGACGCTGGTTTACTGCAGCAGTCAAATGTTGCTCTCTGTGCCTGTGCAGACGTTAAGTCTTTTTTTCTGCATGTGTGGTTCTTCTTGCAAAGGAAAGCCGATCGATTGTTCGCGTTCATAAAGTGGTTGTTACAGAATTAGATCTACCTTTCTCCTATATTTTAGCTGTCTGTCTGGTGTAAGGTGAAATTGGGTACAATTTACTTGCTACAGCTCCTGTTTTGATACTGGCATTTTGTGCGGTTCCCTGCATTGACAAATTGCACCTCACAATAAAAATTCAAGGGCGTCAGAGACGCCGAGTTGTCTGTCCCAGAGATATTTGCTATATGGTGCAAAGCCGTAGTAAACCAGAATGCAAAAACTAAATCCATGGTTCAACAGACCACTGGTTATGCGCTGATATCTTTGCTAATGGTTAGAAAACATATTTAGCCTGTGGCCAGTAAGACAGAGAGTAATAAGGTGTCAAACCTAAGCCGAGGCCACAGGGCACCGTATGGCCGTTCCCCCTTGCTCGTCCCCTCCCAGGGACGCGGCATGGCCTGTCCTGCCTGACCACAGCCTGCACCTCCCAGTCTTCCATCGGAAGTTGCAGCCCTCAGGGGGCTTTCTTATAAATAATCACATTTAACCTAGTCTGCCTCCTGGTAATTATTCTTTGCAGGAAGATAGTATTTTCATTGTGCATTAATCATTAAAGTGCATCAATAAACACAAGCTTTCTGCAAGGTTTGGCTGCTTTTCTAGCTAATAGGGTACATCTGAGCAGATAGGGGTCTAGTTTCATATATGTTTATTAGGATTTTAAAATTTTTTTTAACCTTCTCCTTAGATGAAAAAATGGTGAAAGATGTATGTATTTTTTACTATAGGTATAAGAAGGGTTTGGGGAGGGGGTTTGCAATTTGTGTCGAGCTCAGTGCGAACGGAAGCTGAAATTCTGTTAAATAAAGGCACTGCCACATAGAGCAAGGGGATGAACTGGTTGTTTCTTGCCCACACGTCCTTCCCAGGTTTGCGTCTGTAAGCGTAACCTTTTTCCAATGACGGGACCTACCCCTCCTGAAAAAGGCCAAAGGAAAACTTTGCTAACGGGGTTTACTTCACATGTCTAACCCTCCCAGGGCTGAGGGTGAGGGTGGTCCCACCCAGAGGGTCCTCCTGGCCGCAAAAGAGCCCTCAAGTCATGCAAACAAACAAGCAAGCGTGCAAACCTTTGCTGCTGCCGACCTGCGGTCCTGCCTGCTGGCTTCAAGCTCCTCTTGCACAGCGCCCTGCCAGCCCCGGGAACTTGAATTTCAGGGCCTTCTCAGAGAAGGTAAAAGCTTCTTCGCTCCACAAAATGCAGTGGGAAATTTTCATGCTTGGTCGGCGAGTGAAACTGTTGAGGGTGGTGAAACAACAATGAACTTTCAGCAGTTTGGGGCGGCAGGGTTGTCGCTGGGTCACACACGTCCCGCTCTGAGTCAGGCTGCTCCCCGCCGCCTTGCTGAGGGGACCAGCCCCCACCAGGGTGGGTTTTCCCTTGTGGGGTCTGTCCTGCCAGGGCTGCCTGTGGTCCAGCAGCCACTGGTGGCTTCCCAGGCTGCCAGCGGCCCCCAAACTGGTGGGGAAGCTGCTTCCCTCTGGCTGCAGCCTCGTCCCTGGTGAGGTCCCTTGTTGCTGGCCACCACCTAGCAGGGACTCGGTCATGGAGGTGTTTGCTGCCATTACCCCCTCTTCCGTCTGCTGGGGTGTCTCTGTCTGCCAGCAGCATACATAGCTCCTTGTGTCCAAGCCCTCCCAGGGCTCCTGTCCCTCTGCCCTGAGGTTTTAGCTGGATTTATCCCACTGAAATCCCTCTTGTGCCTCCCTAGGGTGTCCCCAGGCTTCAGCTGATGCTGTCTCCCAGGAGGGGGGGGTTTCCAGGAAGGTAAGGGGTATTGCCTCCCCTGCCCCACGGCCCCTCGCACCTCCCGTGGGATGCTGCCTGCACGTTACCCATAGCTCCAGCAGGACACGTTGTTGGAAATCCCAGGAGATGCCTGAGATCTTCCACAGCTCCCCTCCCCTCTCTTTAAGGTCATTTTTTCCCCAGATATTCCCAGTTTTGGGTTGCAGTCTCCTCTGCTCTCCCTTTTCTCTGAAGGAGCAGCTTGGCTTGTCTGTGCCCTAAGCATTGCACTGTCACCCTGAGACCCTTCATTTCAACTCCCAGTCCCCACGTCAGACTTCCGAGAGCCAGAAGTGTGCCAGGACCCCAGATTTCACCCAGGCGGGAGCCGGGCCAGACCTTCCCACTGGCATAACACACCCAAACTATGCAAAGGCTGGGAGCAGAGCTGTAGAGGGGATGGCCGTGGCCGTAGCTTCAGGTTGTCACCGATTCGCTGTGGTCAAGGGCTCAGAGGTAGCTGCGACCGCGGTGCAGGCAGTCACGTAGTGTGGCACCAGCCTGCTTGTGGTACAAAGAGAGGAAGTTGGGAGAGCTGATGAGAAACTTTCACTCTCTGCAGGCAAACCTGCCTAACTGACGCCTGCTCCTGCCAGAGAGAGAGAGAGACATGCTTTACAGAAACACCTCTTCCAGAGAGCAGAAAAACGATGGAAAGGTGTGAGAGAGCGGTGGTGCAAGAATCACTGAAGTCATGGTAGATAAAGTAGCCCAAAACCAGAACCACTGGTCTGAGTTTGGTGTATGCAAACCCACCATTTTCAAGTATGATATAGATCAATTATCCATCATTAAACTGACCAGACACTGTCATCCCAGCCGCCCCCAAGTGCTGCTTGTTTTTTCCAAGCCTCCTCAGCCGTATGTGTTTTGAAACCTTGTATTTGGACTTCAGGGTGTCCGTGTGACATTTCAAGGGCTAACGGATACTGCTGTCTTGTGGCAGCTTCACGTGGTCACCACAGCAGAACGTCGTACTGAGTGTGCCAACGCCAATTCTTGGGGCACAGGCCAAGAAAGACGTGGGTTAAGACCCTCCGTAAGGCAGCACTAGGGCTGTGTGGTGGGTTGACCATGGCTGGATGCCAGGTGCCCACCAAAGCTGTTCTATCATTCCCCCCCTCCTCGCTGCACAGGGGAGAGAGGAAAAAAATATAACAAAGGGCTTGTGGGTCAAGATAAGGACAGGAGAGATCATTCACTAATCACCGTCACGG
>JANZLQ010000009.1:8884848-8907144 GCA_026212715.1 Elanus axillaris | reverse complement strand
CCACCACCCCCCCCCCCCGATACCAGAACCTTGCCACAGAAACACAATACAGGCTGGAAGAGCCTTGCCCCTAGCACCAAAGAAGGGAGGAGATATTGTCCAGCATGGTTTAACATGGATTATTGGAGATGTACACAAAGGCTTTCAACACCTAAAGCCTCCCCTGCAGAGCTGTTATACAGCAAGGTGTGGTTACTGACACGTGTGTTGCAGATCCCTTGCACCACAGGCTAGGCTTCACTGGAAACTGTCCCAGCGAGAAGCCTCTGAACGCGGAGCAGGGGCTGGTGCTGCTGCTGGAGAATGGGGAGGGGAAGCGTCGCAGCCTCCACCCCAGCAGGAAACTCCCATGAGGAAACAGAAATCACCGATAAAAGCAGTGATGACTGGTTGTGATGGGGCCCGTTGTCCTCCTGACCCCATTCAGATGGCCGCAGGAGTTCAGACCAGCCTACATGTTTGCCACGTTCCCCTGGGGCTGGGACTACAGATGCAAAGGTGGAGGCGACAGGTGAAGAGCGCCTGTGACTCACACTGCGCTTCTTTCCCTCCCACAGCCACGCAACGTAACCCCGGCATAGTGACCCAGCCAGCACCTGGGGAAAACCAGATGGGAGCCCCGAGCTGAAGGACAGTGCTGCTCGGTGTTGCGCATGATAGCAAATGTAATCACTGTCTTTGGGGCTGTTTTTTTTTTACCTCCAAGGGGAAGCAAAGGCGGACAAAGGTGTTTCTCAGCCACAGAGCTCTGTCCTTGCCGGGGGAGGCCCGGCTGCTCTGAGCCACCAGGACAGGGTGGTATTTCCTCTAGCTTGGGGACCGGCTCACTTAGTACTTATTTAAGGATGTCCACTGTTGCTCTGTTGTACCGTACAGATGTGGCCTTTCTCCACCAGCATGACAAATTATTTTTTATTTTCCGTATTTTGTAAAACTTTTTCCTGCTTAGAAGTGCACCATACAGTCATCTGATTTATCTTCCAGACAAAGCTATCTCTACAAGGCAGAAAAGGGACACACATTCTCAATGATACAGAATTTTATTTTTTTAATTCCTGAGGTTAAAAAAGGGAAAAAAAAAAAGCATCAAGAAACATTCCAGTATACATCCATCCACATCTCTGTAACTATACCAGACGCTGGTATACATAAACCTCTTTTTTCCCCTAACTGGAGCGTGAAGCTTGATGTGAGTGGGGTTTGCAATTCTTTGGCAGTTAAGACCAAAAGATGCTTCTGAATACATTACAGTCTCAGTGATTGAGCATAATTAAAACTGTAGTGCAACTTTGATTTTTAAAAAGGAGCAAAGTCAGGCTTTTGTAGCTTTGCTATTTTGTAATGTGGTACACTCTCGTGCAATACATCTCAGTGATTTTTCATAAAGCAACATTGAGGAACACTGAGTAAAGGAACACTGTCATCTTCTTAAAGCAACTACGTTCTTGCCTTCACATAAACCTCTGCATAACAAAAAATACTGCCTTCCGTTGTTTCAGCACCCAGAAAAAAACATCCAATTGCTTATACTGACCACAATGCATGCTCTCTTTGTCCAATGAGTGTTACATCCCTTTAAATTAACTTCATGATCGATTTTAAATAATTGTTTTAATTGCACTGCTGCAGATAATAAAAGGCCCGATTCAACAAATCACCTGAGTATCTGTAAACAAACAGATTTATCAGCATTCCTGGCACAGCTCAGATTAACAACTGCTTTATGAATGGAGGTATAAGGGGCTTGAATGAAATAATCTCTTGCACAAACCTACACTTGTGCCAATTCCTTGATTGCATTTCCATGGCCCCAGTAATAAACCATCTGAGACATTCAAACAAAAGGTTGGTACTAATGACACGTTCTTTACTGTCTTCTCTGCACAGTCTCTGAGGCGTAAAAGATTCCATGATTCCTGTTCTCCAACAGCTGATTTGAACAGTTGCACTCCTGTACCTCACCAGTCTGATTACTTCCTCTTTTGAAACCTTTTCTCCTTCTTAAATTCTCTCCTTGGTTAGAAGCAAACCTTTTCTTTTCTACAGGTTCTGCCTCCCACCCTTAGTCCTTTTTTCAGAGAGGAAAACAGCCATAAAACTACTCTCATGGGGCAGGAAAACTTGAAAAGGTACCATAAAGACCAAATACTAAGTAAAAACAACCCAGTGTTTTTATTCCCCTCCTCCCAAACATATGCTTCAGCCAGCCTCAGGACTGTCTACATGAACAACTGTCAGGGAAACATCTGGCTTACTAGATGGAGCCATTTACTTTAAGAGTTAAATAAACAGTGGCTTAAAAATATTTGCCACAGGATGAAAAAATGTTAAGAACTGGGTTGCAGAGAGGAAATCCAGAGGCAAGCCTGTCAAATGATTTTGAATGGAGATATTTCAAATACTTCTAAGCAGAGTTGTCATATTTTGGCCTAAGATACTTGACAGTGTCCCTTTACCTTACATTTGGCATTTTAAGAAAGATATCCTAGTAAGATTAGTTTTCTAACTAAAACAACAGCAAAATGCTTTTAAAAACCAAACCTAAAAGCTTAAAGGAAAACTACAGCAGACTTCAGTAACAGCTCAGTGAAATTGCATAGTATATGGTACACAGTACTCCATTTTTAAGCAATAAATAATCTCTTCTTGCCTAATTAAATATAAAACATAGCTTCAACACTGAAATATGCCATAAGGCATGAACTGACCCATGAGCCCACTTCAGTCTCTTGTCCATCTCATTTTCATGCATGCAGCCAGGTAAGGGTTTAACTGTGTTGCAGCCTGTTCCTTCAGGAGGGGGAATAAACCAGCTGGCACCTTCCACTGACCCCTCTGCCTGCCAGAGGCTGGGGAGCATGCCACCAATATGGGGAAGAGGCGTCTGAATGGAAGGGAAAGCTACCGGTGAGCCAGACATCCTAGCTGAAAAGGCCACCTGATGTCAGCTTGATGCCACCCAGAGAACAATTTGCTCTGTCAGAAAGCCCTGTACACTCAACTTAAAATCTAGGTGCTCCATGAAGGGTAGTCATTCTTTCACAGTCTTTTTCAAGATCACTGTATTTATAGTGTTAACCACTGGAATGAACGATTAGCAACCTTTAGCTTCATCTGCAGTATTCTTTTCTTTCCCACTATCAGAAATTTTCCTCCACCTCAGCTGCTACTATGTAAATGTCCAACACTTGTCTTGTGATCTCCCATCTTTTAAACAACCAGCCTTCTGCTGTAGGAGGAGATCCTCTACGGGTAATGGGTTGGACCAGCAACACTAGCCAGACTCTCCTGACTTCCTTCCGTAGTCAAGCTGATCCCTCCAATTCCCTGCCCTTGTTTTTACATTTACAAGTTCGCCCCTGTGCTTTCTTACCCCTCCCCTACATCATTTGCTTCGGATTGTGCTTGCCCTTTTTGCTTACTTCCCCTCATGTTTTACCTTCTGTCTCCTACCATGACCCCTGTATACCAGCTACAGCTGCCACCAAGAGTCTGCAGGGCTCCTGGCAGGCTGAGCTGGTCTGCTACCGACTGCTGCACTAAAACTTTCCAGGTCTGAGGTTTCCCTGGGAGAACAATAACATTAGAAATCAGACACAACTAAAATGATGAGGAGGGCTGGTTGGGAGAAAGAGCATTTCTCCTTTCTCCTGCCAAAATGTTTTGCCTTTCCATCAGAAGATAGGAATTTTTAAGAGAAAAATCTGCTTTCAGATAGTTTGACAAAAAGTTGAAATTCTATATAGAGAGCAGATGGTTTGCATGGAAACTGTATAAATAAGAACCCAGTCTTCCTTAAAAGGCAGTGTTTACAGCCAGATCTGTCCCCAAATGAGATGGAAAGTTAGCAGTTGGCTAGGGCAATGGCAAGGGTTACGAAAGGGACAGAATACGCTAACATCGGGTGGAGAGCTCATCAGGGCTGGATGTGCATTCGGGTTTGCATGGAGTTTTCCAGACCAATTCAAACATTATTGCTACCTTCCATGCGGTCTAGAGAGAGATAGACTGCTGACCTCCTCAGAAACTGTGCTTTCCTGTGAATGCTGATGACTAAGGTGCTAAAGCAGGAAAAAGGAATGCTCCTCTTCCTAATATCAGACAGTGAGTGGTACTTCATTCTGCAAATGATACTCCTGATGCTGTCACTGGTACTCACCATAACAACTGGTTTCAGTGGACCAACTTACAGAGTACAGTGAGCAAAAGTGAAAGGAGTTGCTGCTTCATCTTGTATTGTTTTGTAACTGGTATTCAGTACCAAAGCATTTGTAAAAGCCAGTTAAAACTTACCAAATCTTAGTTCCAAATGTAAAAAAACCCTATGGTTGCTGTTTATAAAACTTGGGAAAGATAAAAAATTCTAGATGGATTACAATATACGCCTGTGAAGACTGAATTATTGCATAGTTGTTGTTCTGACTGTAAGAGCATTAGAGCAGAACAGAAATGGTTGTTTACTCCTCAGTGAAGAGGTCAACAAAAATACGCATTTTTCTTTAAATTTCCTTTTGAAGGATATTTTTGGAAGAAAAGTAATTCATTTTTCAGTAGAGAACTTCAGTTTGCACTTAGACACCCCGCACTTATTTTCCTCCCCACTGAAAAAAAATTTGGTTGGAACATTATTTGACCTGTTAAATCAAACAACATGGCTTTTGAGCAATCTGTACACAGTACAGAACCATTAGTGTTCCTAAAAAGGCTTCTGTTTTTTAGTGTATACATGTTCTCTAAGTGCATTATAGCTATTGCATAGTTTCAAAGTCTTCAAACACAGTGGTAATTGTAATGCTTACATGTACATAAATAACAGCATTTCTTAAAAATTTAATTAAAAATAACACAGTATATTCAAGGCTATGGAAAATCACTTCCATCATATATGACAGGTCGCTCGACAGCCAAGTGATAAAACACTCTTTTTGAGATAAACCTGTCAAGAAACAAAAGAGAGTGAGATGATCACGTTAGCTGAAGTCAACTAGACAGGAAGCCTTAAAAGTGTACTCAGTCCTTCAGTTTTGCCCTCAGTTTGTACTCAGGCAAAAAAAAGACTGATGTTAAAAAGCTGTATGCCTGCACAAGGGCTGTCAGGTCTGTTATGAGTAAGATGACAATCCTGACTAAACTGTCCTGGAAAGAGTCACATATGACTTACTCGGTTTTGTTTACCCTCTCAGAGGCTGAGATAGAAGAGTGGAATTCTGCTACAGAAGGAACACAAAAACCACAAGAACTAGAACCAAAACTCAGGGAGAAGATCTTTGGGCAAGCCAGGACCAACTTCTCATACTTACTTCTGAAGGACAGAATAATGGTATATCTGATCAGTTCCACTGTCTATAAAACCAAGCTTATTTCACCTTTTACACTCACCTAGAGAATGTGTTGTCAAATATCAGTGTGTAAATTCCAGAGTTTCTGACTTTCACCTGTCCTCTGATAGTTTCCTTATGAGAGTTGCAGCGGGTCATAGGAATAAGAACCTGGAATCCAATAAAAATAAAAATGAAACTTGCTATTTGACCTACAAATTGACATTTGCCTTCAGAAAACTATTTAGACTTGAGCTGTCTTGAAACTCCCAAAGTGCATATGTGCCCGCAAAACTATTTTCACTGATTAGCATTAAAAATGCACCCAAACTCAAGTCTCACAGTGAGACATCTGTTTTCCTTTGACAACTTCTTTACAGTGTTAAGCTATGGCTACAAATCTCTGCTTTAGAGATAGAATCAAATCCTGATCTTTTTAACGTTAATCTAAGCAAGTTTACTAACATCAGCAGCGCTACATTAAATCTACACAAATATATCCAAGAGGACAATTTAGCTAAATACATCTTTTAATATATGCTTTTATACTCCTTGTATAAAAAAATAAGCTTTGTCAGCAAATCTTAATTATCTATCTAAGTTTACAGCAAAACTGTGTGTAACCATCTGTCTTACTGTAAAACCCTAGCAGAGACAGTTGTCAGAACAGCCACTGACATAGATCAAGGACAACCCTATCAAAACCAAAGTTCTATCAAATAGATAGATCAGAATGGAAGCAACATTCACTTTTCATTCAGCCTTCAGTTGAAGAAAAAAGGAGATTTTACATGGAGTTAGTTACCCTGGAGTGAATTAACACATGCTAAATAAATGTCTTATTCCTCCAGCGAAATCACAGCCTTAGGGTTCCCCCTACCACCTGCTGGTTAAATCAGCAGCTCTCTTGACTTCATTAAAACTGCAATGAGCTGAGTAACATAGATTCACTTAATCCATAATCCTCACAAAATATGGACAGCGCATATAAAAACTGGTACCTTGGGCACTGTCAACATGATTTCATACACTACCAAGGCACTTAAATACATGCTTCACTTAAGAAATGAAGGTAACCCAATCAATGTATCTGCCTCCTTGTGGCCCCTGCTTAAGAGCCTGGCAAGATCAGCCCAGCAGCCTACAAATTAAGTAATACTGAGGAGGGAATAAAGAAGAATATTGCAGGCTTGGACTTTTATTTTTGCTTAATAATAGCAGGTGAATTTCAGACGCAACCAATAGAAGCTACAGTGCTTTTCAACTCAACTTCTGCAGGCAACATCAAATAATTCAAGATGTAGCTCTGCCTTCAGGAGAACTGTGTCTTAATTGGAGAAACAAGTTCTTAATGCAATAGCAACTGGCACTCTTGTGGACACTTTCTAGCTATACTCGCTGATTCCTCTAGGCAGCTGATCATAGTGTACTACAATCTCTAGGGCAGTAAGGAAACAAAGGCCTTACTTTGCACTGATCCAGTGGTGTGTCTTCTGATTCTTGGTAGACGACGCTGAAGGATATGCTTTTAGGGTCCGATGAAAAGATCCAGCTAATTGTTAGCCCCATCTCTGTAACAGTGATGGAAATGATACTGTAGGTGCTGGATTTAATGAACAGCTCTCTGTTACTTTCCCCAAAATTTAAGATCTCTTCCACTGTAAGGGGTAATTTGATCCTGTGAAGGAGAAAAATACAATTACTTGAAGAGATCCAATGTACTTACTCAGACAGAAACAATAAGCATTGCTTTTTATTTTCCATCTGTTTGAGGTAGACTCCACAGCAGCTTTGGGAAAAGTCTACAAGATGTGGGAAAAATTCAGCCTTGGATGAAAGCATGAACTACAGAAAAGATGAATGATATCAAGCACATTCACTGCTTTGGCAAATGGGGATGTTATTCACTTACTTATTTAATTTCAACAGGAAAAATCTAGTGCTTGAATAAAGCTTTAAAGAGTTACTACGATTTAAAAAAAAGTCTGCTGCCCTCTACTGTTCTTTTTAAATTAAAATTAGTCACCTAATTTACTCGCCTTTCCAGGTATCATTTGTACAGGAAATAGGGATCAGCAGTACAGAGGGGTAGAATGTGAACAGCAGCTCTGTCCAGACCCTCTGAAGTGACTAATGCTACAGCTTGGTCTGCTTTACCCAAGCAAGCTACATAAAAGCTGACTCAAAGTACTTGCAATTAAAAAGGAAGTTCTCAGCACCCAGATGATCCCGAGTCATGAAGCATTATATTATCCTGCCTCCTTCTGATATCTATTTCAGACTGCAAACAGTGAGGGCCTTAAACAGGAGAATGCTGCTTGCCTTCTTCAGGGGAAACCTGTAATTTCTAAGAGCTGTGGATCTCACCTACATTGCCCTAAGTAAACCTCATCTAACATATTACTCTTTAGGCCAAATAATTTTTTTTTAAATCAATAAGCTCACAGTAAATCACAGTATTGTGATTTGTTTGTCAGCAGCTATGAAAAATCCACACATTTACCAGAAGGTAACACACAGTCACCATGATGATTTACTGTTCTAGAGTAAGGAGGAGTTCAGTTTCCAACCATGACTACACAGTGTTTAGGGATCACAGCTGATTTACTATGATAACTGTTGTACTCTGGCCAGAGAGGAAGCTTTACATTAAGTTTTGCTTACCTTGTTACTTCTTCCTCTTAGCTGAAGTAACTGCTGGGATGTCTCAGGTGATCAAACTAACAATCACTCTTGGTTTTGCCCTACAGCCCAGCTATGATTTAAGTTACTGCTTTGTTCACCTGGTTCACTGAACAGCAGCAACAAGTTGAAACATGGATTAATTTATCTCCCTGCAGACAAAAGTTTAAAACCTTCCCCATAATTAAGCCAAGATCTCAAAGCTAGACTTAAGGGTAGAGTGAGCAAAGGGGAATTTCTCCAAGTCACGGCATTTTCATATGTTAGATTCCCTCCTTGGCTGTGCAAGCGACAAGCTGGATTGCTACTGCACGTAACTACTAATTTCAGAGCAGGATACATGCAGAGAATTGTGCACACACAGTTCACAAAGGTTGAGCAAAGGCTCAGCTGAACATAGATCATAGATCCTAGATCTATGGAAGGGTTGGGTTGGAAGTGACCTTAAAGATCATCTAGTTCCAACCCCCCTGCCATGGGCAGGGACACCTTCCACTAGACCAGGTTGCTCAAAGCCCCATCCAACCTGGCCTGGAACTCTTCCAGGGATGGGGCATCCACAACTTCTCTACAACATTTTATGCTATGGCATATATCAACCAGAACAGGCAAGACAGTTTCTGTGAGGCCACCAATAAATAACAGACACATGCTCCAAAAGGCCATGAATTCCCTCCCCATGACAAAGGTCCAACTAGCACTGTACTCCCTGACTTGCCCTTGCAGTTTCTTCCAGTGACTACTCGAACTACACAGCCTTCTCAGTACTCTTCCTGTTCACAGCACCTCCTGCAATAAGACTAGGAAGGAGGGTTTTCTAATGTGATGTGGACCCAACTCTTCCCTTCTTATTCCCCACTTGGACTAAAGTTTTGCAGGACTGAAGGGAGAGGACCTGGCTCATTGCTGCTGCTCTGCGTATTTGAGCTATACTCTCTGTTCCTCCTCAGCCCAAATTCTACTGTGCCACACAAGTGATCAGCTCTTCCAGGAGTCTGTAAGACTCACATAGCTGATATCTGAGCTCAGCCTTTATTCTTTCAGCCTGGTAGTAATGAAGTTGTTCTGCTTACATGATTTCTCCTGACTTCAACAAGCATATCTCAGCATCTTGAGCAACTTGCCACTCTTCTGATTCATCAAAGGTTGAAGAATTACATGTGCTGTTCCTAGGACAAGGAAAAAAATGAAAGCCATGATTCTCAGAGTAATATGTGGTCAAATACCATCTGCATGCTGACACCTTCCTAAAATAGAAACACTTTGACAGTCATGATGCCAAATTCTAGAATTCTTATTTTGCACGTTGTAGTGACAAAACTGCCTGGGCAAAACTGCAGCCCTGTTCTGGTAACCACTGTGCACAAATGTAAAACTGTTCCTATCCTGTTTTTTAGAGGAATACATACATCCAGAACATCTCTTCTACATTCTTAAATTCCCTATCAAGACACTGCCAAGTTTTAAAGATTCCTTGGCAGGTAGAAATCTTGATCAATGACAGACACAAGCAAGACAGTCTGGACTTGTCCCTTAAACAAAGCTTGCACAGAGATATGACATTTGCCTTAAGATTTAATCTGTGAGGTACTTTACAGACATATTACCCAGTTTCTCACTCTGACAACGGTACACAAAATACATTTTATCACTGTAGGATCACCACCATTTATCTTCTTTTCATACAGGAAATACTGGATGATTCAAACACAAATACACCGAAGAAGCTGTTACAAGATGAAGTAGGATGCGTCCTCCCCACCATGATGTGTCCAGGAGTGCAGAGGAAGTAGACAGAAGAACCTGCCATCCACTCCTTACCTCAAAAAGGGTCCATGCTCTGGGTGAACACTGGAGTAGCACCAGCTATGAATTACAGGGCTGGGACACAGAGAATGAGTCTGAGAGTCAGTAAACAAACGCTGGTAGTTTCCAAGTAAGTTAGAGCTTCTCTAACTGATACTTATTTTGCTTCTCTGCATCTCAGCAGGTTGGTAACTGAGACAATTAGGCTGTCTTTCCCAGAAAAATGCCAAGGATTCTTATATACAGTGAACCAACTGGTTGGTTCCTTCCAAAAACTAGTGGAATCTAATAAAATGTGATAGCGCTTATATGCGCTTCTGAACCATCAAGTGTAATCATGTAGCAAGGGCATAACTGCCACACAATCTGTAGACACAAGTCCGAAAACCAATGCACAGTTTAGCATTTTCTTTAAAATCCTATGGGACCTTGCTCTACAAGCAGCACTGCTAAGTAGAAGAGCAGGAGAAAACATCTCCATGTAAAAGCACCTTCAGCTGGTCATTAGCAGCATCTGAATATACTGTGTCAGCACATGCAACCACATGTGAGTCTAGTGGGGTGACATTATTGGTTGGAAACAGGAAGAATTATAACTGTTATAACTGCAAATGAAACTGCACCCACTGTCTACATGTTTCCTGAACTCATAAGGCACTGTTATCAGTGGAACTCATGTTCTCTTATTCTTGTAGTCTCTTGGGTAACTTTTGACTTCTTCAGAGTCATACCACTACTGTTAACACACTAAGGAGACAGCTGTGACCGTGAAATGTAGATTAAATCCCAGGACCAATACATTTTTCACGTTCTCCTCTAACATGCGATTTTCCTTATTCTTGCTGCTGCAACCTAGCACTTGGTGAGGTGGTTAGCTTGCCACTTGGCTGCTCTAATCAATAAATTCACCTCCTCACTATAGGCTAAGGGAACATTAAGCCTCCTACTTCATCTCTGAAACCCAAGCACATTACAATCACAAAGCAAATCCTCCTTCTCTTTATGATATCCCATTGAGTCCAACAGTCTAAACTGAGATCTGGTAGCCTATGTGGAAGATATAAGAAACACAGTCTCAAAATTGAAATGGAGCTCTTGTCCCCCTGACAGGAGAATTTATTCTTGCATAACCTATTCACACTAGGTGGCAGCATTAAGGATGATCCTGCAGCTTGCCAGGTCGCCAGCTTATAAATATGCACCCTCTGGTGTATCTACTAAAACAGTCTGGACTGTTTCTCTTCTTTTTAAGCATGAAATGAAGTGGGGCTGAAAAGCAGGAAGAACTGAAGCATGGAAAAGACACTACAGCAAGAAGAGAACAGCCCTGGTTCAGCAAATCCTGGAGACAGAGATCATTGGAGGCTGGTGGAGCATTTTAAGAAGCATGCTTGTCCTGTTCTTATACTCTTCCTCAGGCATCTGCTGTTAGTCACTGTCCCTCAGCTGGATGGTCTAGTCCAGTGTGCCTGTTCTTATGTATGGAAAGCATTTCTTACAAATGATACTAAAAATACTGTGACCAACATCATGAATGGCTTTGTGAGTTAGAAATAAGAAATCCCTCTCAGAATTAAAACCTGAAGAAAGCTGTTCAACTCTACCCTCAACAATTTTGTTTATGTAAACACCTGAGCTCCGGCAGCTGTAGCTACGCATCTGAGGTGTTGCCTTCATGTGGCTGAGTAGTGAAATCCCATAAGCCATCTGCCTGTCAGCAGCACAATGGTTTCTGGAGAGAACTTCAGTCATCCAGGGCCAGAACTTCACTGGACTGTGTGAAAGCCAGAAACCTGAAACGGAGAGTGGACGCTCTACAGAGTCCCTAACAGCTGCTTAGCCCAGCAAGCACCTCTGCAAATGTCTCTAATGCCAAGAAACAATTGAAGGTGTTATGCTGAAGTGCGTCAGTGATTTTGTGGGCCTGCTGTTACCTAGCAGGTCATACTCATCCCAGGCACCCTAACTTAGTTATCAGCCTTCCTCTCCAGCCCAACAAGAGAAAGAAAAAAAAGGATGGTGAAGGATCAGAACAGAGGATGCACAGACAGCCCTTGGCATGGGCAAGGAGAGAGACATGATGTGGGATGGAGCATGGGGGATACATCGTTCACTTAGTTCTTAACAGGGCGCAAGGCAGTATCTTGTATGAAGGAGTGTGTATGGGTGGGAAGGGGATGGAAATGTCATGGGCAAACCCTGATATACATAGGGATGGGAAAGCATCACACAGACAGCTGATGAAAAAAATAATAATGGATGGACATGAAGATCCACCACTATGTGCTGTGGATGACCTGCATATTGGTACATTGGAAATCCCAGCCATTTCTCAAAAAAAAAATGTACTATTTAACTATGCTACATCTTGTTTGAAAAAAACCCAACAAAACCCACAAGGATTCTCCCGTTTTAAAATTGGTTACTCTCTGTCTGTAAGACCAGAGGCAACTAGTGCATACAGAGAAAGCAAGCTAGGGAAATTATCATGACAAAAGATATTTCTGTGCTCCAAGGGACAACATGCAAAATCTCTTGAGATTTTCTTAGTATTGTGATATGAAAGATATTTGGCAAAGGCTCTCAGATGAAGACACCTTTCAGTCATCAGTCAAATGCTGCATTTGCAAGAGGTTCAGATAACAGGTTTTGAAATAAGCAATTTGAGATTACCAGGGTGCCTTCAAGCCCCCTCCCCAGCAGGAGGCAGCAACAGATGGCTATCAGAATCAACACTAGAACTACTGGCAAGCTGCTCCTCCCAAAATTCTAAATACTGCAGTCTGTAGGTCACCAAGGTTACAACCAGCTCTATGGGTAACCCTAGCTTTTTTCAGTGGTGAGGTATCAGCTCCCAAAAACGAGCTGTTTTTTTCTTAGATACCTTTGAATCTTCTCCTCGCGCAGTTCTTTAGAGGCTATTACAGGCAAACTGAGGCAGAATTACAGGAGAGGTATAGCAGAGGCAGTTTCCGGCTTGGGTTCACGCCAGCAGGAGCCCCAGGCCCTTTCAGCAGACCTGCTGCCCAGCCTGTACCTCTGCAGAGGCTGCTCCATCCCAGGGCCTGCAAGCTTCTGGCAGCCAGTGGGTTTTCTGGACACGGGGGGCTTCACAACTATACCATTAGACATTCTTCAGACTGACCTCTCCAGGAGTAACAGCTAGCCTCTCAGCCCTCTTCCTGAGATAAACTCACACAGCCCACCCCTATTTTTACTATAATTCCTATGTTACAGTGATAAATGAGCCATGCTAGAATAGGTATACCACAGACAAACCAAGGAAGGCCATCCAGTCAGAGAGCTACACATATGCAGGCACACAAGAGCAGCAGCCACCACCATTCCTATGCTGGAGAGAGCTTCTCTGAGCAGGCCATCAACAAATACTTTATGGAAACACAGTTCATGAAACAAAGGAAGAAACAGGTCAAATTACAGTTAGGCTAGGAAGCTGAAATAAATTACCTCTGAGGTTTTTTTGATCCCAACATAAAGGGTTGAATACTGCTGATACTGCAGTCTTCTTCAATAAAGAGTTTATTAGAAGTTACACAGAAGTGATCCCAGGGTTCCTTGTGTATGGATAAGGGCAAATGGATGTTGGAAGTGCACTGGTCTCCACGGGAAGGTCATCCCTGCCCATACAGTCTGAGAAAGGTGCATCTCTGGTGACTGAAGCAACAGCAGTTGCAATGAGGTCACTGTGAACTAGGCTGACAGAGTAGCTCAGGTGAGCTCTCCATAAATGCATGATTAAGACATTTCAAAAGTGACTAAACACTTTCTGGTTTTAAGAAATTTAAATGGGCCTCACTGGCAGAAATGGCCAATTGCTGGCCCTCTGCAACATGGTGGGAACTTTATCTTTTCTCAAGGCAGACATTCACACTGGTTTAGGGTACATATGCTACCACATAGCTTTGTCAGTGCTTTAGCATCCTCACTCCCTATTCTGCATCTGAAAATAACTGCTAAAAGGAGGTGGCTGTTGCAACCTATTGTTCCCCTCCTTGACAGGAACAGTCTGTGAATATCTAGCCCCTTGCTGCAGATTTGTTTCTCAGAGATACAGGAATTACTACCACATGCAATGAAGTACAAGGGAGAACTCAATTTTAAAGAACATTACAGGGCCTTAGCTTTCTTGTGTAAGTAGTCTTTCAGCAAATGATGCTGTAGGGTTAAGTCAAATTTGGTGTTAGGTTTTTTTATATACATTTGCAGGTACCAAATTCAAGTACTCAGAGGTCCAAGCATATGGCTCTACAGGACAGAGCCCCAGAAGCATTTCAGCTACTGTACCACAGGCTGCTGCAAAGATCTAACTGCATGGGGTAGTTTCTCTGAATACTGCCCCTCTCTTGCAGAATCTGTCTGTAAGACTTCTACTTTTCTACACTAATCACCGCTCCTGAAGATAAGTCTCGAAAGGCTATCAAAAGCAGTGAGGCTCACTAGGGAAGCGGGCACAGCTGATAAACACAGCTAAGAAACACATTAAAGGAAACCACCTGAAACTTTACATACACTGCCTGAAGTGCATTGCTTTACGGGATATGCAGGTACTGGGCTCCTCCTATGAAGAAATACCACATTAAAGATTAAATGAAAGCTACATCTCACACCGAGTTGCGGTGATGGCCAGGCATGTAGTTTAGTTACAAGGAGTGCACAAAAGGTGTCCCTAATTACAGTACTGTATCATTTTATCGAGCAGCATTGCCCAGGCACCTCTACTTCCCTGCACCCTCTCAAGAGCCTCCTCACAACTATTTCTCTCCCAGATCTTGTACCCATAGGCTGTAAGTCAATTCCCACCCCTGGCTTTGCTGCAAGTGAAAACAGTCACCCCTGCATAGGGTAGGCCCCCTCCGGCTCCCTTGTAAATGAACAGAGGTCCTCCCAGCTTCTTTCATTGACTCCGAAAGAAAATTTAGCACACTAACTTTAAGGCACACTTACACACTAACTAGGGCTGAGATTGCCTTAAAGGTAAAAAACTCACTTGGGGATGGTCACCAACACAATATCTTTCTAGCCATCTCCAGTTCATCTCAGATGGGCAAAAAAACTGAGAGAAAATTGTCACTAAGAGTATTTTTGACTCAGAAAAAACAGAAAAAACAGAAGGAATTGGAAAATCCAGTAAAGTCACAAAATATACGAGTGGTTAAAAAAGGTAAGTGGTAAATACAGCTTAAATTTTAATTCAGCAAATAATTTTTGAAAAATCAGTTTGATTCTGGATGTTTCAGACAATAGGTCACATGTAAGTGAATTTGAACTGGATCTTGAGAGGACAGCTTGTTCATGCTATCATATCTGTAGTAGTATTACTCACGAATCAAAACAAAGGCGTAACTTCACATCGTGTTGCTTTAGTCAGCAACAACTATGAAAGCTCTAAGGCAGTGGCAGAGGCTTCAGCACTGATAAATAAAGCAAACTGCTGCTTTTGTATTTCCTTTGAAAGATAAGATGACTGCGTTTCCTCAAGATGTGACATTATCTAGTAAGTGAATATTTTCTTGACTTCAGGTGAATAGGTAGACAGCTTAAAAAAACAACAACAAAGAAAAGCAGCTTTAACATCTAGAAATATTCAAACTTGAAAGATTTTGTTAGTATCATAGATATCCTCCATCCTGATACGCAAAATTTAAGAGAAAGTGTGGGGTTTCATTCAGACTGTTGAAGATATCTATTTTGCATTCTAGTTTTGTTATCAAATCTTTTCCAATGCCTTGTTATTGCAGTAGCTCTTTGGTTTACACTTGCTAGTTTTTGAAAAAGACCTTTAGACAAATTTTTTGGACATCTGGAACTCAGAGGGTATGTGTTAATTATCTCCTTTCCATTTATGCTCCAGAATCTGTTTTTCCAACTGGTATGTGCTTGAACACCTCTTGTCTCTTCCAACAAATATATATATGAGATAATTTCACCTTTTCTGATTACTATCTCAAAAACCCTTTGTAATGTTTATTTCTAAGTAAGGCACATCACATGATGTTGATGAGCATTATTTACCATTTTTCTGTTTATAGTCTCTATTTATTGTGATGGCAAATTATACAGTTTATTCTTGTATGCTAAAATTACTTTTTGTTTAGATTTATTTAAAAAATATTGATATATATTGTATTTTCTGTTTGGAACCCTGAGGCAACAGAAATGAACAAATGGAAAGATTATTACTGCTTTTTACACCCTGCTTTTCAGGTGCAGTTACTAAAGCAGGATAGCTGATCAGCACAACAGAAATTAGACCATGGAGACCAAATGGAGAAAAAACCCTGTAACACTGAGACTACCAGATCCTGGGATACCCAGTTCCCAGAGTGGTAGAAATGATAAGCAGCCTTCTTCTGGTGACAGGAGAACTATCTATGCTGGGGCAAACCAGAATAGGATGTTCTGACTCTCCATTACTTGTTTGCATTTTCATTTCATCAGTTTGAGAGTTAACTGTAACAGAACCAGACCCCAAAGCAAATCCTGTATTAATACACCAGATACTGAATGGCTCTTTTTAGCTCACTTTTCTACCTGTGATGTTGTTCCTATGCAATTTAAGCTTCTATTAAACTTCTAAACCTTTTTAGAACCTAGACTCGGTCCATACAAACTGTAACACTTCCCTGCAAATAAACTCACCCCGCTTGCTGTCTCCTAACCAAGGAATCTTCTTCCTCCTCCATCCCTCCCCAATAAAACACCTCCCCACTATCTCACTTCAGGTAGAAGAATTACTACTGTTCTTTCCTTTGAGGAAAGCTGGAATAATTCCATGAACAGTCTGACTAGGCAAAACAGCACTGAAGTTTGACACAGCTTACAGTCTGGATTCTAACCTAGGTGTGCGAGTAACAAGCAGGATACTTTAAGAGCTTCTAGCTAGAAAAATATCAGGTAACATAACTTTAATGCATCATGAACAAATGAAAACCTTTCTAAAAGAAATTGCTGGACTCTTGAATTTACCATGGGGGGGAAGGGGGAGAAGAAGCTTCTTGATCTGTATTTTAGTGGACTGGAAAGGCTGGTCTGTAGAAGATAAGGGTCTCCCCCTATGTTTTTAACTTCCATACCATGTTATACACACTTGTAGCACATTTTCAGTAGCAAAGATTGAAAATATTTGGCAGAGCTGGTCAGCTGATACAGAAACTGTTCAGCCTTATAATACAGGATCAGCTTTTAAGAGAGCCTTCTTCAACAACTCTGAGCTGTAACTTCAGCTTGTTTGGCACGCAACAATTGAGATTAAAAAGTTTTCAGCTTTAGCAGCTCTCTCAGGTCCTTATTGCTCTCCAGCATAAAAAAGAAAAAAAAATATTTGGGCTAGAAATTGCCACACCTGACTTCGCCTCAAAAATGAGTGTACAGTTCTGCAAGGTTAACCTATTTTATGCATGTAGGATTTATTTTTTTTTTGGCAGAGGAGTTGGTAATGAGTCAGGCATTTAAGACTCATTTCTCCTGCTGTCAAACCAAGCAGGAACTTAAATGACTACCTTCAGACAAGAGAAGGAAGGAAAAGAAACAAGACTTAAGACCTTTAAGATCCCAAGAATGTAACAAGAAAATAAATTTTTAGAGCATCAGTTGAAAAGTCACTTTCAAGGACTCCCATTAATCCTTTGCTATCTGTTTGATGGTGTCAGTCACCTCATCTCTTTCCTAAAACACGACCCATAAATTCAGAGTTTAGGAGCCCAGCTAACTGAGAAATATAAAGCACGCAACATATTAAACATTTTTAACTCAAAGATCTCTTCTGCAGCATCCTGTCCTCTGTCGATATGCAGATCTGCTCATGTCAGCATGTGGGGGAGACAAGTATATCAGAAGCCAGCGCCTGCTTTTTGTATAGAAGAAAATCCTTCACAGTGGGAGTTCAAAAATTATCCTAGCCTGGCTTCCGTATGAAATCCATAGTAAAACTCCCATCTGCTTTCACCAAAACCAAATTAGGGTATTACTGCCAGAATTTGAAAATTCCTGTAAAGAACATTACTGCAATAGGAAAAAAACTAGTTAAATTTTGAAATATTTTGGTCTGTCCAGAGAGTGAATGCTGTATCTTATTATGGCAAAAAAATATTCTAGATTAAAAGTGGGCATTAAAAATTATTCTTTTGAAGAGTCAGTAAGACTCTCCTAAAGGCTAATCTCCAGTAAGCTTGGCAACCAGAAAGAAGTGTACTGTTTTAGTAAGACTACTAATGTAATGTTATGTTGTCAAACTACATAACTGAGTACCTGGTAATTTGTTTCAGTTTAGAGGAAAATGCTTTTCCTTTACAAGAAAGAGGCAAGAAACATCAGCTGACTGCTGTTGCAAAGGGTACGTAAATTAAAACATAGTGTTCCCATTTGTTTCAGTGTACTTTTCCTTGATGTTGTTGAGCCTAACTTTGGCTGGTTATCTTCATGCTGTACTTGGCCTCCATCTGAACTGAAAAGTAAAATATTTTATAAGGAGCCAGTAACATTTCAAATGGGGCACACAGTTTTATAGTACTTGTCTGGTGACTAACCGACTGCACTGGCTCTGCTTCTTGGCCCCATGGAAACTACTTTTTCAGGTAACATTCAATCTTCTGTACGTTGTAACTCACACAGGCAAGGCCTTTCGGCCAATCTCAATGATTCAGAGGCTAATTCTGCTAATCTTAGGCTGAGTAATACCTTGTAGTGGGATTAGTCTCACAGAAACATGTTCTTTACAGCTCAAGCGAGAGGACATTTAACTTTAGGCTAGATCTTTGAAAACCCCATTAACCTGTCCCACAAAAGATTTTGTTTACAAGGTAAACAGCTTGCAAATCTGGTTATTACTCTTACGGTCATAACTCTTATGTGCTGGCACAGCCCTGACAGAAAACAGACCCTTGCCAAGGAGAGCTGACACTTCAATACTGCAGCAGCTCTTGAGGGGGTTGTGATGGAGGGGGCTTGACAGAGAAGTGATCACTCCTCTCTGACAGTAATACAAATGCTTGAAACAGATTAACCAAAATAAAACGTGGAAGAGACATTATTGAAAATCCACCATGTTTCCAGTAAGTCACTTGAGAAGGGGAAAGGAAGAAGTGCCACCATTTGATGATGTGACTAACATCTAAGCAATGAGCTAAGGCTGAACTGAACCACAAGCTCTAAAGTGCTTGCTCACTGAGACTCAAACCGTACTTTTCGAGACGGGTCCCACCCAAGACAAATGACTCTTGACACTTAGAGCCTGCAACCTGAGCCTAAAGGCTGAATTTGGCAAAACAAATTCTGTTTCTCTCATGGGTTTCCCCAGAAACCCTCGATCCAAACACTAAACCACTGATGCATTTGAAAGCTTAATCCATATTCTGCTTTCAGAAGCATCTTTGTAATTGTCTTGTTTATGCTTTTGAGTTCCCATCAGTATAAATCTGGTAAGAGCTGATGTGTTTAAATCCACCAGCTGTTGTTTTTGGGTCTTGACTGTCAAGACAATCCTCTTCAGCAAATGAGGATATTTGCTTTTGTCTGTCATGGATGCTTTACTACAACTTTTACCTATTAGCACTTAGAATTTTGTCTGTCTCCTGGATGCATTAGGATTTAATTATTTGCTGAGTAAAATAATTTCAATGTGTCTCCTTACAGGCTGCCTTTAAAAAGAAGGCAACATGGCAACTACAGATGCCGCCAACTTTTATTATAATTTCTCCATCATTGATCCCAATGAAAATGGAAGTGAGAATTTTCACACATTTACAAGAGTCTTCCTGCCCTGTATGTATTCGGCTGTTTTCATCCTTGGGCTAGCAGGAAATGCACTGGTCTTTGTCATACTAGCTTTCTATGAGAAACAGAAGATGCTGACTGATATATTTTTGCTGAACTTGGCTATAGCTGACTGGGTCTTCCTTTGGACACTGCCATTCTGGGCATATTCTGCTGCTCAGGAGTGGTCTTTTGGCACTGCGGCATGTCATATTATACGAGGCTTGTATACTCTGAACTTGTACACTTCAATGCTAACTCTAACGTCTATCACCTTTGACCGGCTTATTGCTATTACTTTTGCCACCAAAGCACGTATGTGTCAAGCCAAACGAAGGACATGGGGAAAATTAATCTGTGTCTTGATCTGGGTGATCTCACTAGCATTTGCTGCACCACAGTTTATTTTTAGTGAGGTGTTTAGTATTGATAAAGCAATATGTCAGGAAGAATACCCAAACCATCACACAGAACTGGTTCTTGAAGTGATCCAAGTGACCCTTGGCTATTTTATTCCCATGCTAGCCATGATCATCTGCTACTCACTAATTATTAGAACCTTACTGCAGGCCAGGAGTTTTCAAAAGAACAAATCTCTAAAGAAAATATTTTCTGTAGTTGCCATATTTATTCTTACTCAGTCACCTTACACTTTCTTGAGACTGATAAAGATCATAGACTGGAGCTTTAACCTGAATAGCAGCTTTGAATATGCAATCATTATAACAGAAGCTCTTGCTTATTTCCATGGCTGTCTTAATCCCGTTCTGTATTTCTTCATGGGGGTGAAATTCAGGAGGAACTTACAGAAAATTATTAAAAACTCAAGATGTGTCAAAAGGCAAGTTGCGGCTAAACAGTGGCAAACCACTGAAGAGGAAGGCTCTAAAACTTTTACTGCCTCAAATAATGCAGATGCAACAAGCTTGTACCAGCTATAAAACTGCCTAGAAAATGTAACAACTATTTACAGTTTTTTCTTTCTTTTTTTTTTTTTTTTGTAAATACTGAGATAGGTAGCCCACATGAAAGAAGAAATACAATCCCATTAGTAAAGACATCTTAATTATGATACTTCAGTGTTTCCTGCTTTTCCTGGTCAGAGTTGATTCCAAGACAAAGCTGGTAACTGAGTTAACTGTGCAGAAAATCTTCAAAAGGTATAAGAAACAATGAGATAAACTCCGTTCTTCATGACATAAAGCTAACTTGGGCTTCATGACTCCAGAGGGGCTGAAGATGTTCACCAAACCTGTGGCCTGCTGGTTTTCCATGAAAGGTGTTTGTTAACCAAAGACTTTATGAGTTTTGTTTCAAAGACATTACAGATTTTAGTTCAGATCATTCATTTAATGAGAATTCCTAGATTAAAGACATACATGTTTCAATCCTCATGCTGAGTTTCACGTGTGGTTGGGGTTCTTTTGTATTTTTCCACTTGGGACAAGGTCTCCATGCACACTCCTTTAGTGTTCATCTAAAATTTCTGTAATAAAGCAGCATTTTCATCTGCCTTCCATCTAGTATCAGGTTCATGGATTGAAACTCCCATATACATCTTTGCATCTTACTTCTGTTAACAGAGCTCATGCTGCCAGATGACTAGGCCCCCTGTCAGCACAAGGGATATCATACCACTCATGGGCTCTAACACCGAGCAGTGTTTCCTTAGACGTAAATTCTCACACCCTCATTCCCACACACTGTGTGCACCACTACATCTTCCCAGTCTGTTTTTCTTGGCATCCCCTCAGCACCCTGGTTCCCTTCCCATGAAACTCCTTAGTTGTTCACCTTCCTTGTTCCTGCAGTCCCTCCTTTCTACCTCTGGCTTTTTCACTTCCCAGTGGGAGGCAAAAAGGTGCACAGAGGGCAGTGCAGACAGGGGCAGAAAGTACACAAAAGCTCTTGCAGAGTAGCAGAACAGGTGTGGAGACTAGAGTGAGGAAAAGAAAGAAGGGATGTTGAAGAGGAGCAAAGGGAGGGCTTTATGCAGCTTGTGGGCTGCCTATGGTGAAGGTAGGGTTGGGTCTGGCCCAAAGGCTGAAAGTCCTTTGTATTACAGCTTTGAAATACCAGTTTTAACCTGTTTCAAACCATTTTTGCAATAACCATGCTCACTCTGGATGTTCCTTTTCTGCCCATTAACACTCTGTGCTTCTTGCCAGATCACTGCAGCTCAGTGGTACCTGACCCTTATCGGCACCATTGTGTCCACATCACCTTTTTCCGCTTGGAAAACAGTTGCTTGGGCAACCCTTTCCTTACTATGCAATCTCTCGTTTCTCCCATAGTGAAATGGTGCAACATTCTTAAAAACAAAACTAGGAAGGAACATGCTGGGCTTCCACGTCTCTGTAACAAGTAAAGCTGCAATCCCAACACTCAGCTGAAAGGCAGGCTTTGCCAGCAGAGGGTGGGGAGAGGTGCTCCTGCCCCACTCCTCTCTGCCCAGGGCAGCCAATGCTGCAGGCTACAGGCAGTTCCCCCTTTTGGCTATGCTAGCACCCTGCCCGGCTGTGTGAGTTGTAATTAGGTCAGGAAAGAGTGTTATGAGTCATTAAGAAAAAAAGAATCCAAACCGAAGCAACCACAGTGCAGACAGGCCGAGATGTCCTTTCTACCAAAAGCAGTACCAAGGTGTGAATAAACTCTTTGTTTCTGTACCAGGATAGTGTCATTTTTAATTTTTTTTTTTTTTTTTTTTTTTTAAAATTAT
>JANZLQ010000009.1:8837986-8880522 GCA_026212715.1 Elanus axillaris | reverse complement strand
TCATTATAATTACTTTCTTCTTTTCTGTTCTATTAAACTGTTCTTATCTCAACCCACGAGTTTTACTTTTTTTTCCCGATTTTCTCCCCCATCCCACTTGGGGGGGGGGGGTGAGCAGCTGTGTGGTGTTAGTTGCTTGCTGGCATTAAACCATGACAAATATACATGCAAATTTCTGTCAATACCAGTCAAATTCAAAGATGGGACCAGCCCCACCCTGAAAACACTCCAGGAACATGCAGTTCTTGGATCAGGAAAAGACCATGTGTTTTTTTGGAGAAGGTCCAAGAACCCTACTTAGTTCTCCACAGCATGCAAACAACACACTAACCAAAAGCCCTCTCGGATGGTGACACAGGTGATTCCAATGATGCTGGTAATCCTTCCTGGTTGGCACTGGATCCAGAGTCATCTGTACTGTCCACAATGACTCTAGGCTTATTAAAGCAAGCTTTGCAGCAACGCTCCTTTTTTCCACCAGGCTTTGTCACCATGTAGTTGTTACAGCAGTAGTAGCAGAAAATGCGACCACACATTCTAGAAATGATTTGAAACCAAAGGTGTTAGATATGGAACATATCTACATGACAGTCTGAGGCTTTGTCGTAATGGTCTTGTTCTCTGAAAAAGCCTGAATACTACATCCATAGCAGAACTCATAATGCAGACTGTGCTGCTTTCTGAGGTGAAGCAAGTTTTCTTGACAAACACAGGACAGAGATTCACGTTCATACTTTGCTGCCTTAATAATTAGGAAAAACAGAAAAAAGCATAAAAATACTAAACACACCCCCCCACTTTTAAATATAAAGACATAAAACAATTAAATACTCACAAATATTCAATACAAATAAATAATACTTATATTAAGTACATATGAAGGAAATGTACTTAATAATATTACAGAGGCCAGATCTCATTCTCAGTTAAAGCAAAAGTCTGTTTGATTGTAAGGACTGTAAGAACATGTCTGTTATCTCTCTACATAGTAATCACCCCTCTCCCCTTCAGACAGGAAGAAAAAACAATATTGGACACATATATGTACATTCATCCCTCCTGTGCTCTCCACTCTGCAGTCTCTCAGTATTAAACCTGTCAACTACTTTTTAATGAACATGTTAAGATTTTCATGAAGAAAAGCACCCAGCAGGGATGACTGTTACTCATCAAGCCTCACTGGTTTTGCTTTTCATAATCATTTAAATCATTAGTAGGTGAAAACACGAGCAGGTTTCACAGATTTTAGTAGAAATGAGTAATTTGGAAGTTGTTACTGGAAATTACTTCACTATTCATTAATCCCCAATGAATGTTCCTGACATTCATCTGTAATTGAAACAGTGCCAGTACTACATACCTTGCATGATGAATCAGGTCATAAGGATAAAGAAAAGAGCCAAAATAAATATATCGCTAAGACCCTAAAATGCATCCACTTAAATATATTTTAATAAATCTAGGTAGGATAACTAATAACTCCAAGCAGGCTAAGTGTATAGGAAATAATTTAATATTGACTTTTTTTTAAAAAATTACTCCGCAATCACTAATTATTTCTGAACATACCTAGTGTAAGCAACCAAATCTATAATTGCATAGCATATCGGATTTGTTCTGGAATACTTCTATCACACTAGCAAAACCATCTTAGTGAATATTGCTTACAGCATGCACAAAGCAGTGCATAATAAATATATTAAAAACAAAGCCCTTCAAGGAAACACACTACCTAGGGTGTGATTATCTTTGTTTCCAGAAATGAGAAAATGACAGACTCCCCAAGTCAGAGTTGCATCCAGATCTTTGCCTTAATACATGTCCAGGGACCTTTCCATTACTATCTTTTATCCCTTTGTGAGCTCATGTGTTCTTTCAGCCTGTACAATGTTATGTATCAATGATTTTGACCAATGAACTGTGAACATTAAGAACTATTTCATCCATGTAAACAATCATACTGATTTTTGCTTTTGAATAACATAATGAGTTTAACAAACTGACCTGCAGTGGTGTCGGCGCACCATCCATGAGAACTCTCTCTGGCAGTCCAAACAATGATTAACCTCTGTGTCCCCCTGCCACCTTTGCTCTGCACTAAGCTTCTGCTGAAATTCCAGAGCATCTGATTTTTGCCACAAAGCATCCTTATCTCTGCAGAGACACAGTTAAAAGAAAGAAAAACATATAGAAATTATCAGTGCTGGTTTACTGTTAACCAACCTCAATTTGAATGCTGGTAAAAGCTTCATAGTAAAAATTGCTTTGCTGTAACTTCTGAGGAGCTTTGAGGAATGAAGATAGATCAAGAAACCTACCAAAGGTCTTGGGAAAAAGGGCAGAAAAAAACACATGCCATGCAGAGAACTACAGATTTTTGCAAAACAGACAGTAAATTAAGGAGGAGATAATATTGGGTGCTATATTTTTGACAGCATCATGGAAATGCAAAATTTCAACTGCTGATGAATGTGGCCATTACCTGTATCTTCAATTCAAGAATACAAGACTGAACCACCTAGGCAGTATCCCTTAACATCCTAAGCTACGATTTTAATTTCTGCTTGCTGTTTATTTTGATGCCAACCTGATAAGTTCTATCAAACGTTCTTCAAGGAACTGTTTTGTTCTTGTCAGGTCATCCAGTTCAGCAAATAACTTCTGGTCGCTGCTATCTTTGTCTGCCGCCACCTTGCTAAGCTTCTCACTGTAATCCAGGACCTTCTCTTTTGCTTCATCAGCTTCTTTTTGGATCCTGATTAAATACAACAGCAATTAAGAATCAGTTTTAGCTTATGTGCATTTAAGTCTTCCCCATGGAAGAAGGGGGTCCTCCACCCTGATAAACAGGTAGTTTCAGGGAAATTGTTCTCAGTGTGCATATTTTTTTATAGCTAGCCAGAATATCTCCAGTTTTCTGCATCACTGAAAGTGCACAGAGATCCATTATCTGGTGAATACACTCAGCAATCAGCAATTTCTTGGATGCTCTGCTTATAGTGAAGCTTATGACAGCTACCACACTGGGAACAAAACTAGTGTCCTTGGAAGCTAAGATCATCAGCAGCTGCAAACTGAGATAACCAGGGAAAGTCCTATAGCCACAGGTTGCCCAGCATTTGCAGGTTGCACACAAAAAGGCCATTTAACAAATACTCCTCCATAGCCTTCATGTTCACAAAAGGGAAGCAAACCAGATTCTCACTATATTCTTCTAACACAGATGCGATTAAAAAACTAAAGGTTCAGACAACGCAGTTCACAGCATAGTCAGTGGAAAAAAGTGCCCCCAGGAAGCTTCCAAGAATTTAAGTCTTGACTTGATGATTCGTATGGTAATTTCAGTACTTTGAGTTCTAGCAATGGATCAAAAATCCTACAGCAACACAACATGAAGGGCTGAGCTGGTCTGAACTCATTCAGGCAATTCAGCTGAATTCAAGTATTTTGATGAGTTAGGCTTTGTACTGACAACCTTCAGCATAGCTAAAGAATCATCAGTCTTCCCACAAAGACAGATGATATCAGCACAAAATACAGTCAAAATCAGTAAAAATACATAGGCTTTGCTTAATCCATTAGACTCTGTGTGAGCCCATGCCTCATGAAGATCTATTTTGGACTGCCAGATAATCCGCACCACACAGGCCCACATTACAGACCTTGGAAACACAGCCTATGTTAGATACTTTAAACTGGTAAGAAACCTGACAGACATGCAGGATGTGGTCCAATTAAAATAATTCTTACTGATTCCCTGAAACTTCATAGAGAGGAGAAAAAAACCCAACTGTCAAAAAGCACAAATTTTCCACTCCTTATGAAAAAAGAAAAAAAAAAAAAGAAGAGAGACAGTATTGGTGATTTGATTTTGTAACTAACCTATAAGGTAAAAGGTTATAAAATGTCTTTCAGTTTCATAAAGGAAGACATGTCATTAATGTCATCAGCTAAATTAACAATACAATAAAACCTAAACCTTGCATTCATGTGTGCTGTGTAATTTACACATTTCTCATCTGAAGTGTCGATCCAACATTCGCTGTCAGTGCCCATGCACTACTTGCCCTATAAACCCTGTGGCATATGCTACTTCATACCCCCACAGCAATTTTCAATATGCCTTGGTCACTGTCTCCTACCTTGGCTTACAATTAACGGCTTGTATAAAGAACCCAAACTCCCACCTTTCCAACAGTTCTCTCAGAGACGTCACCTCCTCTTCCTTCTGCAGCCGAGCAGATTCCGATTCAGATAGCTGCTCTCTTGCTTCATCTAGCTTTCTAGACAAACTCGTGTTTGCAGCCTAGTGAAATAAATTACTGTATTTCCTTAGATATAAAAACAACACTTTACCAAGCATTGGACAATTACCAAGACACCCAAATAATGCTTTAAAAGAATCAGATAAGCCAAACCACTGATTAAGATATTATTGTATAAGCAGACACTAATTAGTTGTGTACTAGTGATTGATTACTTTTGTCACACTGAATAAGGGATAGACTCTAAAGTAAGACAGTATTAAGCCTGTAATTCTTGTTAGTCCATATCAGTTGAGCTTTTGCCTCCTTATCAAGGAAAACCTCTCAAAGATAATGGCAAAAGAATACACCCTAAAAGTTTTTTCACCACCTAAAAGTTTCAAAAAAAATCCCAACAACCCCCACAAACTAAAAATGAGGAAAACGTTTATTAAAGCTGTATGGAACATGAAGGACAAGGGAAATAAAAACGTCTTTCACAGCTAGCCTCTCCAGAGAAGTCTGCCAAACTCAGTCCTCAGGGAACATACCTAACTGCATCTAAAGGCGTACATATATTTCTGCTAGCAGGCAGGGCTGGGTTCAAAAATGTTAACTTTCTTCTTTCTGGATTCCTTACACATCAGTATAACCCTCTTAACTGTTTGATTAATGCATTGCAAAGATCCTATTTTTTTTTTCCAGCTGTGTTATTTCTCTAGCCAGATTAATTCTCTGATTCAATGCCCCTTGCAGCCTGCAAACAGTCGGATCCACACATGTGGCTGTGTGCAGTGGGCATGTAGGGCCTAAGACAGACCCTTTTAAACCTGCACTCCTTTTTAAGAAGTGTACACATAACCAGGTCTTACATAAAACCTGACTAGCTTTCAAAGCAGGACAAATCCTATGTGCTGTTGTGCTTTTCGTAATCTCAGTTTCAGTGGCTAACTTTCAGCTGCTGAGAATTTGGTCTGCAGCACCCATATTTATTCAAGGGCATTCTCAGACCCACAGCCAGTCATCAGAAATGCTGTCTGCCTTCTCAGTTATAACACTAATGCCTGCTGACACAAACACCTCTGCCTTTTAATCAGATCAAGCACCTACTTGTAACTCCACAATCTCTTCCTCTGCAGCATGCTGTTGTCGCTTTTGCTCCTCAAGTTGCTCTCTTACTTTCCCACACTCTTCACTGACAGCCTAGCAGAGAGATTGAGCCAGGAGTTAGCATTCCTTTAGCAGCCATCCCTTCATCTACAAAATTCCCAATTGTGAATCATGAGTGCTGTTACTGCTGTGTATGGGATAAATGCAGCACCGCTGTCAGGCTCAGGAAAGACAGCTAAAGAAACACCCAATTAATGGATTCAAGGAAACTCCCCTCTGTGGTGGCAGACCAGCTGTGTTTTGCTGTTAACTTGCTATGGCCCATTACAGTTTTCAACAAAAAGAAGGCCCAATTTGCAAAATGCTTTGGCTCAAAAGAGTGAGACAGCCCAAATCATACTTGAGGTTTAAGAAGCCCTTATGAAAATGAAACAAATGTATGCTATTTTCTCAAATTAATGGAATTTCTGCATATCACCAGTGGCATAAGCCTCTGATCAAATGCCAGTCTTAGACATTATCTCAGAATGGCAGAACAAACACAACAAAATCTTCAGCCTTTTAAGTGTGCTGTTTCCATTTTACAGGGCTGACTCATGTTTTTCTGGAAGCAAAACTTTGATCTTCTTGGCTGCTACCTTGAGCAGTTGAAAGCAAAAATATGTGAGGGAATTAACTGCAAAAGTATCTGGTCTCAGTCTAAGTTTGTTTTCATCAAAATCAGTTTTAAGGAGAAGTAGTGTTATGAGTGTGGGTAACAGGTCTTGCAAAGTTCCTACCAAAAAGGAAAAAAATCACAGCTGTGACCAGAGGAAAGAGTTATAGAAGACACCACCTTCAGTGCCAACATAAGAAATCATCACCCTCTCCATTACTGGCTGCCTTTTCCGTATCACTTGGCCTCTCCACTGTGCTCAGATGGCCATACTATACATCTCCAGAAACCTCTGAAGTGTTATTTTACCTCAGATAGGCTCAGGTCATGAGCATAGAGACATTTTCGGATTCTCAGGCTAACACCAGTTGCCTGCTGGTCTGAGAGCCTGACCAACACAAACCTTAGGATTTCATGCAGTAATTGCTGCAGCAGGCAGTAAAGCAGGGGAAATCCTGCACAGCTCCCTCAGCTATAATAATCACATTAATTTACCTTGAATTTAGTTTGATAATTTAGAATCTCTGTGCTCATTTGAAATTTTACTGCAGACAGCTCTTCTTGGCTTGTCTCTTGGAGACTCTGTGCCTGTTTCTTTACTGCCTCCAGCTGCAATTGCAGACTTGGGACAGCTGCAGCTGATATTTGAGCCTCCTCTAATTTCTCTTGCAGGCTCTTGTTCTCCTGTCTCATATTAAAGACATCAAGCTTCAGCTTCTCCTGTCGCTCTGCTGCCTGTTCTTCCAGTTCTTTGAGCCTTTCTGTGGCCTGGACTAACTGCTCTTCTGCATCCACCTTTTCAGAGGTCAAGGCACAAATCTGAATACCAAGTTCAGCTATATCTGTGTTGGTCCTGTGGAGGAGATCTTTGTTTTCTTCATTTTCCATTCTAGCAGCTTCCAAGTACTGCTTAACCTTGGATAGCTCTTCCTTCAGGTTCAGCAAATTATTTTCCAGCTCAGCTTTTTGATGGGCTGCTGTCTCCTGGTCTTTTTTCAACGCTTCTTCTCTTTCTTTACATTGGACCAGTTCTTGCACATGGTTTCTGTTGAGTGACTCACTTTGCTCTTTCAGCTGCTGGACAAGCACCTTCTGCTCACTCAACACAGTCTCTGTGATTGCCAGCTCACTTCTCATCTGCTCTCTCTCATCAGTGGTCTGCTGAAGCTTGACTCGCAGGTCAAGGACTTCTGCTTGCAGCCTAGACACTTCACTTCTGTTGACCTCCAACTGCTCTTCACTCATGGCCAGTCTGGAGACCAGCTCTTTTGCCTCCTTCTCCAGAGAAGCCACCTGCTGTAGTTGGTGTTTTTCCACCGATTCCTTTTCTGATGTGAGGGATTCAATAAGCTTTGTCTGATGAAGGCATGTCTTTTCAATGCTGAGCTTTTCTACCTCAAAAGTCTCTGCTTTCTTTCTATGCCTTTCAGCTTCTGCTCTTAGCTGCTCACACTGGCTCTCCATGCCTTGCAGTTCTACTGCCTTCACTGCAAGCTGTGACTGGAGACACTCTTTGCTTTCCTTCAAGGTACCTAAGCTTTTTTCCATTTGTAAACTATGCTGTTTGGCACTCTTCAGCTGTCCTTCAAGTAAGGCATAAGATTCCTTGGTGGTCTCTTCTCTTTGCTTTAGTTCTTCATAGTCTGAGTGCAGAGCCTCTAATCTCTCCTTCAGAATTTGGCCTTGCCTCCTGGCATTCTGCAAGTCTTCATCCAGCTGTTTGTTCTCGTCCCGGAGCTTCTTCTCTTTATCATCAACTGACACCAGGGCATCATCTATCTCACTCTGAAGCTGTTTCTCAGAGGCTCGCAGCCTGGCTACCTCAGATTCCAGGGAAGCTTTAGAAGCTTCCAGATTTTTCAGCTTCCCTTCCATCTTCTTCTTGGACTGCTGCAAATTTTCATTCTCCACTTTGAGCTTCCTGCTCTCCTCACCCATTTCACTCACTGCAGAGTTTTGCTGCTCCATTTGCTCCTCCAGCTCCTTGACTTTCTGGCTGAGATGCTCTTTCTCAGCCAAGAGTTTCCAGTTTTGCTCCTCAAGGCTACACACAGTCTGACTCACCTTTGTTAAGCGACTCTCCTGTAGTTCAAGTTGCTCTGCTTGCGACTGGGCTTCCTGCCTCAGTGCTTCTTCCCTCCTACCATACTCCTCCTCAAGTTTCTCTTTTTTTTTCCTTGCTTCCTCAAGATTTTTTTCCATTGACCCCACCTGAGCCAGCGACCCCATTACCTGGGTCTGGAGCTGAGCCATCTCCTTTTCTTTCAGGGTCAGGGCCTTCTGAAGTGCATCCATTTCCTTTGCCATGGTTTCCAGGCTCCCAAGCAGCTTTTCACTCTCTTCTTTGGAGTGAGCAGTGAGGTGATTGTATCTGGATTCCAGCTCCTTCTGTGCCTCTTCTTTCAGCTGCAGCTCCTCCCTTGCTGCTTTCAGCTGAGACGCACGTTCGTCATTCAGTCTCTGCATATCTGCCTTTTCCTTCTCTGTTTCCTGAAGCTTCTCTAATAGTGCCTGTACCTGGAGGGCAGAGTCACAGTGGGCTGTGCCCTTTTCCACCAAGGCAGCATCAACTTTTGTAAGGAGGTTGAGGTTCCTCTGTTCTGTGGAACTCAGCTTGGCTTTGAGCTCATCAATGCAAAGATCCTTCATAGCAACCAAAGCCCTAGAGGCCTCCAGTTCCTGATTCAACACCTGCAGTTCTGAGGCACAGTCTTCCTTGCTAGTCACCAGCTGCTCCAGCTTTGTTGAATATTCCTTCTGCTGTTCCACTGCATTCAGTTCCAGTGACTGCAGGCACTTCTGCAGGTCATTAACAGTGCTCTGAGTCGAGTGCGAGACCTCACAGTGCTTCTGTAACTCTGTGATCATCTTCGTCAGACGGGAGTTCTCCTCGCTGTAGTTATTGCTCTTCTCCTTTTCTACCTGTACTTGTTCTTTCTGAAGGCTGACAGCTGCCTGGAGCTCCTGGTTTTCCATTTCTAGCTGGTGAATACGATCTTGAAGTTCCCTCTGCCTCAGCTCAGCCTGGTCAAGTTCTACACGCATCTCTTCAAAGCCCTCAAGGTGTTCAACATTTAGTGAGCTATTTGCATCAGGGCTGGAGGGAAACTCTTGTGCCTAAATGAACAGAAAGAGAAAACCAGAAAGTTTAAGAAGGATTAAACATGCATTTAAAAGGTGTGCTCAAAATGAGAGCAAGTTCAGGTTCTTAATACACTGTAAGTTGTATTCACAAGATATCAACTTGTAGGAAATGGGGCTTGTTTTCACAAAAGATAAATGAAAACATACCTATCTGCAGGCAGACTTCTGAAATATTTTTTTTCCTCTGCAAGATTTGCATGTTCAGTTGAATCAGCTACTGGACAATTCCATTTACTCTTAATTAAGGACTCTTTTTGCAGTTTACCATTACAAGAGTCATAATCACCATAAAACTACCAAGCTCTGTGGAACTATGCCATTAATTAAATATCTACCATGCCACATAAACATTTATTTGTAATTTGCTTACCTGCAAATAATTGCTAACTAAACTGCTCATGCTGGAACTGCGACTTGGGGGCTTCCATAAATACGCTGAAGATCCAAGCGAGGACAGTGTCCTCCTGTTGATCACACAGAGAAACAATATACAAGAGAAGTTTAAGCACACACATACATGTGTAAGGTTTGTCTAGTTGTAACCACCACATACTAAAAGACATAACTGCACCTGGTGTTTGGGCCAACAGCCACTGAAGTTGATGGAAAACAAAACAGACATATCAAAGGCACCTATAAAAGATTATGGGTTTGGTAGCCATGACTTCCCACATCCACAAGAACCAATGCAGCTTTGCTCTTAAGAAATTGTGTTGCTGTGTGGTGGGCAGCTCAACCAGATGGTGGCAGCATGCAGCCTTGGAACACTCCCATTGATACAAACGGATCTGGATCAGACCTAGTAGTTTTGTTATCCCCCACTTTGAGGTGGGATCAGGCTGTAGTGACCACATATTGTCATCTCTACCATTGCTGCAAGTGAAGCATACTGCTTGGCTCTTCAGTCACTACACATCTCAGCTCTCAAACCAGAATGAGCTAAGAACATTTCTTCTTGTGCCTGTGAATATGACAACAGCTTGGGATCTAGGCCTAAACTGCAGTTTACTGGGTATACTCCATTACAGAGCATCAACTCTGACCTCTGGTATACAGTACATTGAAGGAAAAAAAGGCCAATTTGATAAGAGACTAATTACATGGAGAAAGGATATACCTGCTCTAACACAAGTATTCCTACCTTCAAAAGCAGAAGCTTTTACAGATTCCACAGCAGGCAGATATTTTATGGCCCTGTTAATACAAAATGACAAAGTGGTTCTATCTTACCTGGCAAATGCTGGCCAAGCAGCATCTAAATCATAGCCTCTTGATGCCAAGTCAAACTGAACATCAGTGAGCTCATAGAGTTGTCCCACAATGTCAGAACTCATTTTGGAATTCAGAAATGGACTTCTTGCATAGTACCAGTCACTTGAAAACAAAAAAAGAAGTAATACTTATGAATAAGTAAAATAGAGCAGCAGTTTCACTTGCAAAAACCCCCACAACATCATTATTCACTCCACCCCAGTAAAATTATGATATGTTATTCTAAATGCAAACCTGAAAACAACCAGAACCACCCACCAACATCCCACCCCTTTAATGTGAATGAAATAGACAGCTTCAATGAAATCCACATAAATATCTTTAGAGGAGCAAATATTTTTTGCTCCAGTGCTTGGGCAAAACACTGGCAAGACAACATATTTGTTATACACTGGATAATCGCACAGTAAATACCTAAAGTACACACTTAATACATCAAAAATGAGGGACAGAGAGCAGTAAATAGAGTTAAATACATGCGCAAATAGCTGACTTTCTCAAAAGCCCTACCACTGCCCCTCTAACCAACTACAAACTATCTTTGGTGTTCCTTGGCCAGGTGCAAGCTGTTCCTCTGTGTGACAACCCAGAGATATATGCAAATGCTTTCTGGGGCTCTGTGCAACACATCCAATGTAATCCTCCCTTACAATGTACAGCACACAAGATTAAACCCAAGACCTTCAGTGCTTATAAAAATGTCCCTGCTGAAATTGACATACAGAAGCATCAGCACCACCCACTCCATACACATTTAGCTGTAACAACTTTCAACCTTTACCAGACTAAGATAGGTATGAACCAGTGACCAAGGCTAAAAGGTCTACTATCCTTCCTACCCTATTACCAGCTCTCTAAGCCAACCATTTGGAAGGGTTTCAATTTCTTTCAATAGCTACTAGGTGATGTTGCTCGATCACACTAAGCAAACACCCATTAGTTAACAAGGTACTTTGCTATTCACCTGGTCACCTTGGTGTTCATAAAACATTGCTGCAAGGTGTCTGCTAGCCTTTGGTGAACCAGGGAGTAACGAAGAAATGCTCTTCCTTTTCCAAGAGATGTTCGTAGCTGGAAGGGAGAAACAACAAGAAAAGAAAATTCTAAATATAATTTGTAATCATGTAGACACATGGCCAGAACAGTCTACAAACTGATGCAAAAAAACCTCACAATAAGTCACTAGTTGTAAAGGAAGTAGTTAGAACTGCCACCAGGAGACACTTTTTCCCAAGACTGTCATTGAATGGTATCTTTTCTGAATGATGAATTTGTATCTACAGCTGGCTGTTGTCCACTTGATAGTAATATAAAAGGCATCACTGGACCAATGAATCATCTAATACACTGAGTACATGAGTACAGACTATGCTAAGGACGATTCCCAACATAAGGCAAAATTTAAATGTGCCCAGCAAAGCCAGAAGTGACTGCTTAGGTTACTTAAGATGCATCTGGCCACAGTGAAGAGCTTTAGGGCAGATCATAGAACAAAGATGTACACATCTACAAATATACATCCCTGCAGACACAGTAACCCCAGACAATGTAAAAAGCCTTTCTTAATACTTAATGAGCTGACAAAAATCTAATTCTTACTTCAGACCAAGAGCAGCTGCTTGACTGAAATTAATGGCTCTTTTTATGAAGACAGCTGTTAAATCAACATAAGGGGGATCACAAAACTCAGCACTAAATTTTGTTATAGCTTTTGACTTGGGGAATAGATGTTTTGTTTTGCCTTTTACATCTGAACTATTTGCTGTCCTGCAAAATAGTGAAACACTAAACAGTAGTGTTTCATTTCACCTCTTCATCAAAATCAGCAATCAATTTAGGAACAGAAAATGAAAGTGATGAAAAGAATTTCTCACCAGTCAGCCATGCTTCTAACCAAACTGCTCATCCAACTAACACGTCAATATATTAATGATTTAAAAATAGCAGCCATAGAAAATATTAGAGGAGCTGAGGCTCAAGTTAGTAGGTTACTGTAAATTTTGCTTGAAAAGTTAGTGTGAAAGAAGGCTCAAAGGCCACACAAGCTTTTTCTCCTTCTGATCAGTATTCCACTGTGGTGAAGTGAGAGCAACACCTTAACTCTCAGTTTCCTTGGTTTTGCTGTTACTGGGCTTCTGTGCTCAAGCAAGACATAGGTTCCTCATTTATCTCTGCAATCCATTATATACAAAAATGTTCCTCATAAATGGGATGATGAAATGTGGAGCAAAGGAAGCAAGACCTTTTACTGCTCATTTTGAATTCTATAGGACACAGTGTGAAATAACATCATCCCCGAAGGCTAAGTACCCCAGAAATAGCAAATTTCATTGGCCAACTGGTTTTCAGCCTCATTCACCCTGTAGATGTCTGAATATTTTTTCAGGGAGACACTATCCCTGCCCTGTGCACAGAAGCTTCTAAGTGTTTTTCGTAACTAGGTGTCTTCAGTGAGTATCTTTAGAATAGTCAAAAATAAGACTGGGAGCCACTGAATTAATCCTATCCTTACTCCCATTGTTTTATCAATTTAAATCGCAATGCCTTTTTTAAGCATGGAGATACTAGAACAAATGATGTGACAAGAAGTAGAGGAAAATATTTACATATATGCAGCTACAAGTAGCCAAGGACTATTTGACTGGGAAGCAAAACCATGCCACCTATTGCTAGAGCCCTGCTAGAATTCAGAAAGGCAGGCAGCTAGGTTCAAAAATTGGCTGCTGATTTCCACCTGTAATGAAGGGGAATAACAAACATGTTTTTCTCTCATTTCATTTCTGGATCTGAGTCTGCCAGCTCCCTTATCTGAAATGGCTGAGTGATTTCTTTTAGAGTTCATATTCCTAAACTACAAGCTAATAAAGTTAAAAGAAGGATTCTACAAGCTAATTTCTATGGCATATAAATTGAAACAGAAAATATCCTTTTTCCAAACAATAATTTCTGATATCATGCTAACCATTAAACAGTCAAAGGTACTGCAGAAGGACAAAAAAGCAGAGCAGCCTTTACACGTCATAATATGCAGGTGACACTACAGGGAACAGACTGTTGAAGGCTACAGCACAGTCACCTTTGCAGAGAAATCAGATTGGCTACTGCTACTGAGAATTTAGGGGCCAGTATCTACAGTCAGAGGACCTTTCCTGCAGCAGCAGTCACTGTCCTTAGTTCTCCAGTCTTTCTGGAAATAGTGAGAAAGTCAAACCCATTTCCCACGCCTCTCCCCTGTTTCCCTTCCCAGTGGTAAAACAGACTGAAGCCCTTCTTTGGCCTGTTCACCTTGGAACAACAAAATTCAGTATTGCCTAAGTTGCTGAGAGAAGAAAGTGAGGTAGAGAACACAGAGCCTGCCTCTACTAGAGTATCTTGGCTGTCTTTCAGATAGCTCAAAACATTACCTAGAGCTGCTGCGGAGGAACTGCTAAGAGAATAGGGAAATCTGCTGTAAGTAGTAACTTGCCAATACAACTTAGCACTGCTCACAGATAACAGAGCTGAGCATCAGTACAATGCTGGCTGGCACCACCACCTTTTACCCACAAGGGAAGCTCTTCTTCAAACGATTCTAAAGACTCAGACAGGATCAGCATAGAAAGCTTCTCACAGCACTTACTTCACCCACTCACTGAGCTGAAGACATAGCATGGCTGTTACAAGATTAAGGTTTTATTACTATATCTAAAAAAAATAAAGCTTTTTGTCCTGTTCATGACAGCTTAGCCGAGGGAATAATGACAACCATCCTGAACCATCACATCATGCATTTTAATATGGAGGAACAAAGTTGAGACAGAAGTTGAAATGCTGCTCTCAGTCAGTCCTCCTCAACTCTACTGACCCATTGAAAAAGTCTTAAGAAATGTCAGATATAGCGAAACTTTCCTCTTACAGTTCGAGCCAAGTTCTTCTGTAAGCTGTGCTAAACATGGTAGGCTCTACCCTTGACTTAATTTTTCATTCCTTTTTAGAGAAAACGGCACTAAGTTTATGAAAAGGCCGGGAACAACCAGAGACAAACAGGACCATTCACTTGTGTAAACAGTCTTCAAGTTAAGTGTCACGCTATCTAATTCTATATGATCTAGTCACCTAGTAAAAAAAGTAACATTGCACTTTTATACTTTACATGAGAATTAAAAATAAAAATTCCCAACTTTTTTTTGCCATATGTTAAAAGCAGACTATATTCTTTTGGTTTCTACTGCTCTCTGAAAAGACACACCAAAACATAAACCACATATTATGATGCTTAACTGATATACTTACTTCCGTAATAGACTTGACAAAGCGGATTCCATCATTAGCTCCTTTTACTTTTGCCAGACAGTCGCAGAAATAATCCCAGTAGTCTTTTCTGTTCCCCAGCAATGTGTTTTTTTCTTTCTGGTCAAACTTAAACAAGGAAAACAAAATGCAATAAGCAAAACTTAAATATACTTATATATAGCTACTTGGAATTTTGTTCCTCTCCCAGTAACATGTGCTTTCGTGACTTATCTTAGTTTAAGCCAATGTATTCACAAAGGAAAGAGATATTGTACTGCAGTAATGCAATCCAGCAGTTACAAAAGCTACTTTACAGACATAACAGATAATGTTCTGGGGATAATAATGTTCTGGGTCTAGTTAAAATACAGACATTCATTCAAAACTGCTGAAACAAAGATTTGCAGCAGATTCAGCAGCTGCTCAAGAGCAATGAACTAACAACCAATTGCTGAGAGACCTGCAATCAAGTGTGGCAATAGCACACATGTACATACCAGAAAGGTTTTTCTGCTAGAGCAGGTTGCTCTAGCTAAATCACATTCAGAGCAGCAATGCAGCCAGGGTATGGACTGCACCTTGGACCACTCAAATCCCATAGGATTCTTCAGCTTTTGCTGAAGCCTCTGCAACCCAATTAAAACTCCCTTGCCTAAATTAAGGCCAGATTAGCATGTCTTTGTTTCAATCAGTGACATGATTACAGTATGTATGGACACAAGACTATGCAAACTGAATTTCAGTTTGCCCAGCAGTGTTGCCTTTTACTTAAATTTTGAGGATGGACAAAAAGCAGAAATCCAGATTAAAAAACTGCCTTTTGCATTAAGCCTTCCATACAATAAAAATTGATTTCCAAAGTGAAACTCCTAAAAATTCTGTAAATTACTCACACTACTATATTTGCACCATGAACAGCTTACTAGTATTTATTTTGCATTAAAATGTTGGTCAAGATCTCATTACAACAGTTTTTCCAGGATAATTTATCAGGATATATCTTTAAAATCAAGCTCAGATCTTTCAGTTCAATAAAAAAATGCCTTACATTCTTCAATCAAACTGCCAGCACTGGCTTTTGTTTACATTTGTTTACTTTCACTTGAAATAAGTACAATAAGCAGCACACATTTCGGTCCACTTACTGCCAAAAATAAAAAAAAAAACAAACCAAGAAACGGAGAGACAAGACTTAATTGGATATTTATGATTATTTCAGTTAAACCCCACATACTGAAGAGGCTATAAAAGAAAACAAGGCCTAGCTTTGATGGTGAATTATAAATGACACACATGACTTTTTTTTACCTGTAGAAGGTACTCAAGCTTATACGAGAATTTTTGCAAGTTGACACTGTCATCTGTGATCGGTTCCCCTCCTTCTTTAAATTCTTTACTTAATTCAGTCACAGCATCTTTAAAACAAGACACCAAAATGGTTAACTAATGCAAGAGATATATAGCACTGAATCCATAAACAACTAAATAAGTGGGTTTTCTATCTGGACATTATGCATGTGTATGCAGTTTCTTTTGGTCCAAATGTCTTAATGACAGTGCAAAAACTTACTTGCTTGCAATTTAAGTCCACCTATAAAAAAAACCTAGAGCTCAAGTTATGTCAATCTGTTGTACAGACTATTTCTTCCTCTTAAAAAGAGCAAAACCTCCTTCTGACACGTAGCAAAAAAAAGTAACACACAATTGCTAACTAGTTCTTCAGCAGAGGAAAGAGAAATAACTTTTTGCTGCCTGATATGCATATTAAGGTATTGCCACAGAACAAACAGAATTCTGATTAAACAGGACAAAGCGTGTAATCTGCTAAAGGGGATCAGTAACATGAGAACAGTTGTTCAGTCAGCACATTTATCTTCTCCATGCTTTATTCAGGAAGGTTCAGCTTGTGCTGGTTACAAACACAAATGGCAAAAAATTTACATAAAAATAAGCATACAGCAACTCCTCTTCCCTAAAACCTGTACCCATAGTGGGTGAGGAAATCTTGTCAAAGCAAAATCTGTTGTCTCCCTGGACACTCTGGCCCCAAAAGGGTGTACTTCTCAGCATCAAAAATTACTGATTTTGAGTTTGCTTTCCACTTGGTTTTGTACTTATTTCAGATGCCTAGAGTGAGCCTTAGCTCCTAGACCCACTGGATCCCCTTTGCAAATTTAAATCTCTACTTGTTAGCAGGCACGTTAATC
Source organism: Elanus axillaris (assembly GCA_026212715.1). Taxonomy (NCBI): domain Eukaryota; kingdom Metazoa; phylum Chordata; class Aves; order Accipitriformes; family Accipitridae; genus Elanus; species Elanus axillaris. The sequence goes on along the minus strand of JANZLQ010000009.1, from coordinate 8,863,618 downwards.
TCCTTTTTTATGTTACAGGAAAAATCTAGATTTCCAGCTTTGATGGGTATCATACCTTATATTTAATAAAAATTTAAAAATATCTGGATCTTTGTATAGGCAGATGACCAGGACAGAGAGAGAGCAGGAAAACGGTTATGATTCTGCTGCCAATTTTGCCTGCAACAGAGCTGTGGAAAATGATGCTTGCTCCTGCTAGTGAAGGACTAACTTGTCCTTGGTGCACAGAAAGCATGTTCTACAGCAAGAACAGCAGATCCAATTCTCCAGCACTCTTCCTCTGCATCTCCATTCCCAGTTTGGTTTGGCCTCCTGTTTTTTTCCCTTCCCTTATTAGCAGCAACTCCACAACAGCTTCCTATCAAGGGAGGGTCTAAAAAATCAGGCCATAGCTCTATTCATACCAACAAAGACCTAGCTCACAACACACTGCCCCATAGACACGTTTTTTAAATTGTTAAACTTATTTCTCATCTTGTATGTTTAAATTTGCAGGATTTAAGAATTTAGGATCCTGCAGAAGGTACAGCACATCTCTCAAAAAACATCAGTCACATCTCTATTGAGCACACCACATACCTTGAACTATGCTGCTACAATTGCTGCACAAAAGTGTTACACAACTGAAAACACAACTCCTACTCTCTATAATCTGAAACATGGAGGATGCAGTCCAGCCTACAGAATGAATCTGTCAGCATGGCACTGTACCTTGTAAGTCTCTGATAATCCGCTGCAGCTGGCTTTCGCCACTAGTTGCTGCCATCTTGAAAGCCAAAGGAGCTCCTCTTCTGGGCTGTTAACTTTTTCATCCATCTAGATAAAAACAGCAGAGCTCATATTCTTGACGACCATTGGGCTGACGAAGATTATTCTTCTCTGTGACACTTGCAATACTGTAAAAGTCAAAAAGAAAATGAAAGTCTTTATCATCTCAAATGAGCAGAAAAGAAGTGCTTTAGCATTTTAGATCCTGTTTAGTAACAAATTCCCATAAGGCCAACTCTTTTCCAGGAACCTCCTTTGTATTTCCTTCTAGATTTCCCCTTCCATTTCAGTTATTTTTTTCAGTTACATCTTTCAAAACTACTGAGCAAACCTCAGAGAGCAGTTTTCTCTTGCTGGGAGTTACAAGACAGTTTGTCTTATAGCCCAGCTCAGGCTGGCATTACATGCAACTCCTCTTGTGACCCTGAGGGAGGTTCTGATGACACAGGACTTTCCCTCCCAAAACCCTCTGCCAGATCTTCCCTGCAGAGTAAAAAAATACAACGACTTTTCCACCTCAGGGAGACTTCCAAGACATGGACTAGGCATGGGCCAAGGAGTCAAAAAACGATGCATGTTTGATTCTCTGGCATTGGAGCATATTTTTAACTCATAAGACCTATTGAAAGATTTAGTACTGGAGTCTGGTTTTAGCACAAGAAACTTCTCTCATCCCCTCCTCAGAACCCACTGTTCCTAACACATGTAAGAGGATACCACTTTATTTTAAGCTCTGTTACAGCATCCCTGGCTGGATAAATATACTTTGCACCACCTCCCTTGCTTAGAACAATGACAAGTTAAGTTATACCTAGCACTCGTAGAAGATATTTCCTTAATTAAAATCAATGAATTAGAATGAATTAAAAGCCTCAAACACTTCACTAAAACAACCATGCCCAGGGATTCAAACTTTGAAACACTAACCTGGGAACAATAGTTCAAAACAAGCCACATAGAAACCACATAGGAAACTTACTAAGCATCTTGTTCAAATAATTTTGCCTGCAAAGGTACAGCCAACTTTTTAAGTAAGCACAACACCCAAAGTACTGAAACTTTAGAAAATCTGCCATTACACTTCTGCGCTTTTGTTATCATACAAGCTGAACTACAATGAAATTAAGCTGTCATTAAAATCTTACAAACTTTTGAAATACAAACATGGTTAGGTCAAATTATTGTATGTCCTTTCTCTTTTCTTTCTTTCACTCCCAAAATAACTAAATTGGCATGGCTGATGTAGGTGTCTGAATGAATCAAATGGACCCTCCTTCTACCCTATGTATCAAGGTATTGTTTAGAAATGGTCCTGATGTAATCCCGTATTCTTTTCTTTTTGAAACAAAGCAAACCTTAACAAAGCCACAGAGACAGAAACACGGTAGGTATAAAGAAAACTCTGAAACTAGGCTTACTAGTACGTTTCTCTTAATACCTGTTGTTTGTTACCTGCTAGTTACCATTTCCATATTTTGATAGTAGTCATTATGTTATGACACAGCTGTCACATGGACCATGTGCTGTCTGGGGAAGAACCATGGCCTGCCAAATCCCCACTACAACTGTGCTGTTTCAGGGAAAGAAGGCCAGCACAGCACAAACCGGCCAAACACGGTATTTTTTTACCCCAAATCAACAATATTACATATCCAAGATTCCTATCTTGATTCTACTGAGTGATCATATAAATTATCACACTTCCTGGCAACTTGCTGAGTGTGGGTACCAACAAAAAAAAGCAAGAATAACAAACCTAGTGAGTCAATGTTTCCTTTTCTAAGCATACACAGTAATATCAGCCATATCTGTTCAGTTTGGCAACTGACACCGAAAGGAGCTTAAGTGAGAAGACTGTGCAACGTAGGCAATGGAAAACCAAAACGTCTGGCCAAACAAAATGCTCTTCCTCACACTAAGGGGGAAAAGAGCAAGGACCAACGAGGGGATCCTGTCTGTCCTTCCAAAAGGCCGGAACAAGATCCAGTTCAAGGCTCCAGAGGCACAAAGACTATGTGATAGGCATGCCAGGAAAACACTGAACAAGCCAACTGCAGGCACGTACAGAGAGCCTGGAAGAGAAGGCAGTTGGGAGCTGAGCCCTTATTTTGCAACAGCCAGTGGGGAGCAGGACATGGGGCATTCATTCTATGGCACAGAGATGCAACATGGCACCTTGTCAAGTGCTAATTCCCAGCAGACTGCCCAAGCAGATACTTAATGGGGGAGGATTAAGGCAGTTTAGAGTTGCCCCAGCCCCACTAGCACTGCTTAAGTTACTGCATTTGCCCAGAAGTCACAGATAAATGACTACTGCATGCACAACAGTTCAGCAATAGTGTGCAAGAGAAGACAGCATGTTCCCAACAGGTTGATCCTGTTGTGCCAAAGCATGCCCAAAACATGCATCTTTATTCCTGTTGGGATCTCCCAGGCAGAATGCGGGAACCCTGAACAGAGCCCACAACTCAGCTGGAGGCATGTAACTGCACAGCCCACTCCTCTTCTCTCTCTGCTCCCAGTCACCCCTTTCCTCCTCAGTACAGGGAGCAAGGTTTCACAGCTTCCCCCCTCCTTGCATCAGCTCCCACCCATGAGACAGGCATTTACTCTTTATTCTTCCCAGAGGTGAAGGGGGTCTTTTGACCTGGACTATTGCACAAACAGAATGTGTTGAAACTTTTTCTAACTGCCTTCTCCTCTGCAAAATGGGGAGAAAGGTACTTCTCTCCTCCATGGTCCTTCCAGAGGTGTTCTTGGAAAACATAATCCATCCCACAGAAAGGTGCAGAGCTCTCACTTCCTATGGCAAAGAAAGCTGACAATGTACCTTAACTAGTTTCCCAAGGTTTCAAAACATGAAGAGCTTCTGTAAACACCTGATCTAGTCCTTCCTGATCACAGAACATTCTGCCTAGGATTGTTTAGAGCACAACCCTGTTCCTCCAGTATTTACTATCCTATTATGGATGCCTGTAAATATCTGCTATGCAAGAACAGCATTATACATGTGTCAGGCACAAATGACCTGCTTTGGGTCAAAAGCTTTTTAGATGATGCATCATTACTGCTTATATAATGGCATTTGACTCAGGCCAATGGCACTAACTTGCACAACACTGCAGAGCTGCAATGACATCAGTGCAGTTACACTAAGGACCTGGCACAGAGTACAGCAGGGAAGGCAAGACAGGGCATGTCACCAGTGCCTCCTCACACTCTTTGGCAGTGCCTGCTGATGTCTGAAGGTGGCTGCTCCCTCTCCTGCTGGCGTAAGTACTAGTGTGGGGGTGACAATCTTCTTTACAGAGGAGGATATCCTGGAGCTTAAAGAAAGAAGCAAAGGAAACAGCCCACTTACAGGAAAAGAAAAGATTTACCTGAAGGGGAGTGTGATGCATACCAAAGAGTGAAGAAAATTTAATGATTGTAATTAACTTGGTTAGTGAGGTAGCTACAATGACCTACTTTTAATCTGTTTTCATAAAATTCCTCTTTGTGTTACTGTAGGTGTGTCTGCATCTCCAGCAGCTACTTTTTTTTTTTTTAACTCATTGGTCAGTTTTGGCCCATCTTGACAAATGGTAGAGGTCTTCAAAATATTACATTCCTCCATGTGCAATCAGAATAGGAAGCTGGGAGGAAGTCCATTAGCAGAGAGATAAATTCATAAAAAGGCTGCAGTGAGACCTCTGTTATAGTCTGGTATCAGAGAATCCACTCCCCCCCCAAGTATATTTTCAGCATACACTAAGAGCAGAGTTCACACTGAAGACTTGGGACAATTCAGTTAAAAAGTAAACTGGATCTGTAAGACAAATTCACTGGAAACCAAGGTCCACCACTTTCTACTGTTTACGGAAATAGTTCGTGTTAACATAACTACTCTGGTCTAGCCATTCCAAACAAGGACACTTCATCACATGGCCCCCACTGGTATCACAAGACCTTTAATTACTTAGTGCCCGCAACTGTATACCTGTTCTAATACTCTATACAAAACAAAACAGGCAAGTGAGGATACTGCGCCAAATCCTACATTCATGGGTGACAACAGTTTTAACTGTGTAACACCTCTTGTGTAACGTGAACATGATTTGTCCCATAAAAGCAGATACTGACTGATAACTGCAATGCACAATTTTGGAAAGCATGTTGAATAAAGGACCTACCTGGTGATACAGTTGGCTACAATGACACACTGACAAAAGAACACTGAACACAAACCTCACAGCAAAGATGAAGGAAGAACTGGAAGTCTCTACCACTCAGGACCGTAACACCACTGATTTAAACAATTTCATTCCACTAATTGTCTGGAAAAGGTACTTTGTACTTTGTTGTTGCAGGAAACACAGAGTCGCAATGGAATTTATTGCAGCTGTGCTGCTAGCTTTTCTCATTTTGTACCATGCCAATCAATACATAAAGCTACACATCCATAAAGCTAAAGAACTGTTTGCTAGAAATAAGGGTCTAAGGCAAACTGCAAAAAAGAGAGCGTGACTCTTCTGTCATGTACACACACATACTTTTACTGGGCAGCTCAATCCTTTGTGCTTTAACACTGCAAATCAAGGTATGTGTGATAAAAATGCACACTGGACTACATTAAATAGGATGATTAAAAATAAAATGCAGGCACAGCCTGAATGTCAGCTAAGGTTTCCATTCAGAGTTTTAAAGCTTGGTTCCATTCCGAGAAGTGAAATTTTCTTGCTAAATTAATCTTCCCCCTTTGTTTTCTACACCAACAAACTTTCACATTTCAATTACAAAAATACATTTTTGGAGGAATATTTTTTATTTCATAGAATCATAGAATGGTTTGGGTTGGAAAGTACCTTAAAGATCATCTAGTTCCCACCCCCCTGCCATGGGCAGGGACACCTTCCACTAGACCAGGTTGCTCAAAGCCCCATCCAACCTGGCCTGGAACACTTCCAGGGATGGGGCATCCACAACTTCTGAACGACCTGTTCCAGTCTCGCCACCCTCATCATAAAAAATATCTTCCTTATACCCAGTCTAAATCTACCCTCTTTCAGTTTAAAGCCACTACCCCTTGTCCTATCACTACATACCCTTGTAAAAAGTCCCTGTCCTTTTCTTTTAGTATTTCAAACAGGAGACCATGCTGCAAACTTTTGCTGGATTTCCCACACACTCATACACACAGACCTTGTTTTGAAGTGCTTGGGTGTATAAACATTTAGTAATAAAACACATCTTGCAGAAAATGTGTCCAGAAAAACAAACTCACAGAGTATCATAGCATAGCAGAAGAGAACAGATGAAGTGCATAAAAAACCATTCACATATTTTGCAAATGCCTGGCAGAAAAGTAGCGTGCTTATAGTTAGGGACTCCTTACAGTAAATCCCTTTGTGGGGATATTTGCGTTTTACAGCATAAGAACACAAACCAATGGCAATCACAAAATACTGCTTGCACCCCTAACCTGACAGGAGATACTGACACAAAAGAATCAGTAAAGTTTTGTATAATCTTTGTGCAAAATTCCCTATTCTGTGGACAACTGCCTGCATTCCACCCCCTCCCCCCCTTGTATTTGCAAACTGTTCTTAGAAAAAGATCAAACCTAAGCAACAGATATGAGTATACAAGTGACATGGTAAGAACTCCATGAGAGAGAGAGTTAATTTTTAACCCTGAGTGGGGAAAGTGGCAACCCTAACAACTTCTTTTAATGCTGCACCTAAGGAATTGGACCTCCATTCTAAGACCTGACCTTAAACTCCTTTAAACATTAGACTAGAACTTTGCCAAATAGGACAGATATGTCAGACGAGGGACACAGTTCCCTCATTTGGAGAACACAGCGCTTTGTCTCTGATACTCCTTACATCAGTAACTGTTGAATAACATGAACTCACATGACCACTTTCTGCATACACCACCACAAGGATGAGCTTGTACGTATCTCACAAAGACAGCCCTGTCTCAGCCCTGTCTCCTGACGAGAGAAGTTGCCCATTTGAGGAAGCAGTCGGTTCACAAGGAGAAGAGCGCTCTTCTGGTAACAGGAATTGCACTAGTATCGCTTTTAACAAACTCATCTGCCCTTTTTCCTTAGGACATGCCAGACCTTGCCCTGTGTCAGGAATGCTGCACTGTGTTTACTAACATCTGCAAATTAACCTAACCATAACTCTGCCAGAGACTTGCTACTCCTCAACTGCTCCCATCCTATTTCACTCCCCCTGGGGAAAGGTACCCCTGCTTCCCCAGTGCCTGTATGGTGAGTTGAAAAGATAGGTTTCATTAAAAAGTAAAAAGGTTTTTTTCCCCTTCACACTCTCATTCTTCCAAGCTATTCTCCTCACGTCCCTCTGTACCCTCCCTGCCACAAAACCTGCTCTTTTCTCCATAACTCACCCAACTATTTAAATCTCTTATATGCTCTTCAAGCCCAGCACCTGATGCTTGGATGCTACTCTGAGGAGCACCATACAGATTCCTACAGAAACAGAAACACTAGAGGACTTCCAGCTGCAAAGTAACATTGGTGATTCATTACACTCAACTCACTCATTGTACAAGCTTGGAGTCTTCCAAAAATCTCATGTTTTTCAGGTCTCTGAGCCTTGTCAACTTCCTCAGCAAGCTCAGCCTGACTAAAGTATCTCAGCCACCCCTGAGACTTAGGGATAGTTAAAAGCAACAACCATTACATCCTAACTCTGAATGGGGCCTTTCCTTAGCAGGATCTTTTACCACTGTATCTACCGTTCCACATTGTCCCTCCAAGCCGAGGTTTCAGAAGTACTTGAAAAGGCTGCTTCCAACTAATGATTTTGGGAAGCCTGGCAGCTGGGTGTTGAAACTTGCCCATCTGTAGCACTGTAACTGCCCTCCACCCAGCCAACAGCAGCAGTAGCTCCCTAGGGCAAATCCTGGCCTATATGTAGTTCCCAGTGAACTAGCAACAAGCAACACTGCAAATTATGGGTTTTGGCCACGCACTCGTCATCAAATAAGAGGTGAGGCAAGCACATTAAGTGAAAAGCACACTGAGACAATCCAAACTGACAGGCCACTGAGTGCATCACGCTACCCCAGAGCCAACAGCAACATTCTTGTTTTCTTTCCTCTGCAGCAGGAAGCAGGGAGTATTTCTTCTCTCCCTCTTTTCTCATGGGTTTTCCAGTGAAGGTCACCGTTTTGGGGGATGGGGAAATTTCAGAGTTACAAGCCCCAAGGATATAAAAGCCTTTGGAAGAGAGGCCTGTATGAGACTGCCACTGCTGAGCCGCTTGGGAACAGACAGGCTCACAGATGACACAGGCTTGGCATGAGCCCAGTTATTTGGGGATATCCTGATCCAACCTGCTCACTTTCAAAACCCAAGTTGCCTTGTAATGGTAGGAAGACCTCTCCTGTGCCCATCCTCCTTCCTAGCACTAAATTAAATGTCATGGTGGACACACTCAGGGGTTAACCATTTATAAATATCTTTCCTGAGATCACTATACCCATCAGCAATCAGAAAATACTGTGATGGATGAAAGTATTAAATCAAAGGGAAGGGTGTACAAATCAAGGCCCTGTGCAGCAACAGTTTCCCAGCACTATTCCAAGCACTGAGATTGAGATGCTGTACATAAAAGGTTCTGCTCCTTTTACCAGTGTTACTAAATGTAATGCCTTCTTCTGAATACATTTGGGCAAAATATTTAAAATTACTATTATTGTGCATTTTTGGATGCAAAAAAGCACCACTCCCTGGACAAAACTGGAATTATTACTGGAAAATATGAAAAAGAAACAAGCTAGATACAAGCTGCTAAAAAGTTCTTTGCATTGGCAAAACCAAACAGAAATAAAACCATAGTAATATAAATAAGTAATGATGTGTAACAATAAGGATACTTAGGGCTCTTACAGTTCCCTTCAGTTTAATAATCTCAACAACACCTAAAAAATACTAGAAGAGTTCAGTATTCATTTGACAAATGGGCAACTGTTAATTTTTAAATGTGATCAACTAAGAAAACCAAATAACAATCCAAGTTAAAAACGATTTTCAGCACTAATTTTCCTTGAGTCCATTAGATAATTTCTGAAATTTTACACACACTTTTCTCTACATTTTGGATAGTTTTTGCTCTCTAGTCATTAAGTCTTGATCCCCCAGGGACCAAGTCTTAGCAGACCCTGGCCTCCAGCATGTTAGTACAAATTCCTGTTCCTTTTATGTAACCCTCTAGCAGTGGAGAGCGGGACTGCAAATACAATACACCCTTTCACTGCTATCAGATGGTGTACATAAGAGGCTCCTTTATACAGGAAAATCAGACTCTATAACTAATTAACTGGCTCTTCAGAAGAGGTAATGAAACCATGTTCACAACAAACACTGTCAAGTATTTATACTACAACATGAAAGGCAAAATCAACTATCACTTGTTTTCCATCATAGTATCTTAGACACAACTTTTTAACTGCAGTGTTGTCTTCTAAATGTGAATGTTTGGAAACACTGTTTGGAACAGCTGGAACATTTTTAAAATTCAAGGACTCCCATGAGGATCACAGGAAGACTTCAGGAAATTGCTTTGTAAACAATATATGGAAAACATAAAATTCAATACTGCAAGACACTTTATCTCTGCTGCTGCATGTTCTGCAACATCTTACCAGAACTGAAAACAATAAAAACACCAATGTTGCTGACAAGACAGAGCCCATGTTTTACCCTGAACATTTCATCCCAGCCTGCCTCCATGGGCATGGGAAGTCAGAGCTGGCTAAAATCAAACACCCACTTTCACTCTTCAGCATTTAAGAGGCAGAGGCCTAGTACTCCTCCCTCTTTGTTTACACTTGAAAAGTAACTCGGTTGCAAGTGAGAGGCTGAACCAGGAGCATGACACCTACAGCTGACCAACTCTATACATCAAGCAAACCTTTGCCCAGGCAAAAATCAGCAGGAGGCTGGGTGCAACAACCCAGGCACAAAACACCAGGTCCTTGAGCTCCTGAACTGGCAGCTGCAGCAGCAACAAACTCACCAGCCTCCAAAACACAGTACGGCCCCTCCACAGCCCGACTCACCACCACAGGACCTCTGCCCGAGGAGAATCCAGAGCCCACAGGCAGTGGACGATCATTTCACTAAAGCCTTGCCTTTTTTTTTTTTTTTTTCCTTTGCTCGCTCTGGATTACCGGGATCAACGTAAGCCGGAGGAGGGCCAGCCGCAAACCTGGCATCTGCTCTGGAGACAGACCCAGCCACCCCATGTGCCAGCAAAACCCTCCCTGTCCGTCCACCGGAGATTTGCCGACACAAGGGCAAGCGGGATTAGGGCCATGGCAAATATTTGCCCGTCAGCACTTTATAACGGGTGAGGGCACAGACACGGGCGGGCATTTGGTTTCCAGCAGGACCCCGGGTGACTCTGCTCCTCCTGCAGCTGCCATGACGGGTGGGGAGATCTCAGAGGGCTGGATGACAGGGGAATAAACAGAGGGCAGGATTTATGTCGGCCTAATACCATCAATGGCCAGTTGGAAACCATGACACCCAAGGTGACCAGGCCTGGATGGCGGCTGCCCTCTGCCTAGGCCCTGGCCCGGAGGGCCCCCTTCGGGCTCCCCGCAGCTCCCTGTCCCTCCGGGCCAGCGCCTAGGCAGACACTGGCCACCATCCAGGCCACCCCAAGGTTTCTGAGTGCGGAGCCGGTCACCCCACCGCGGGCTGAGGTGACCCCGCGGGGCCCGCCATAAAACCGACCCCCCCCCCCCTCCTTTGCTACTCTACAACAGAGGGAAGAAACTTTGATCACACTAGGCACTGGCAGATGTAGACAAAACCCATGAAAATATACTAATTCCATTTGCTTTACATGCAGCGTCAACCAAGGCTGTGATAGATTTAAAAAAAAAGTCTGTTTAATCTTGTTAACACGGTATCTCAGATCTTAACGCTTTGAGGAAGTTAACTAAAGACTTAACTAGTGACTAGCTTGTGTGTGAGTACTTTTTCAGGCTGTTAATTATTTCTTCCTTAAAACTGTTCCTGAAGCTCTTAATTTTGTCCAAATAAGTTATCTTCTCCACCTCTGTTAGGAGTCCATACCTGTATGCTTTCTCCCTTTTCTTTTTAGAAGAATGCCTAAAGCATTCCTCGTGCCTTTCCTGGTGTAGGAATTTTAAATTGGCTGAAATTGTGCTGCAGGGGAAAAGTATTTCATTATTAACAAAAGTGATGTGTTCATGACGTAAAGGAAGTGACAAAACTGTTTTAGCTTAGATCCAATATGGAAATATGTTTTTAATTTAGTTTAGAATAAAAATATCCCTTACTCATTTCCAGATAATCCAAATTTTCAGAAAGAAATTGGGCACGTATGTCCTAAGCACGGCAAGATTGACAATCATTAACATCTGAACTTTAAGCCTATACTGAAAACAATGAAAAATGTGGCTTGTGTGGCTATTGGCTAGTTCTAGAAATGGTGGGAGGAATATATTTGTCTTCACATTATATAAAAATACATAAATGGTTGCATTCCACCTCAGGATGCTGTGAAGTACATAACCACAGTCATGAATAAATGTCACTAAAACTGTGAAGATGAATTGTGGCACTAACCTATGTATGCTTTAGGGAACATGTTTTTTTTACCAGGATGAGCAGCTGGAAGGCTGAGCCGCTTGGAACACCTCCATTTGCAACCTCAGAAAGCTACTTGAGAATTCTTTCTGCCTTGTCAGAAAGTCAAAGTACACCTGAAAGGATACTGCACTGAATGATCAATTACATCTCATACATATTTATTTGACTTCCGTAGGGCCCCCAGCAAGTCTTTTCCAGCCACCCCGTCGCCCAGGCCTGGGAACTGTTGGGAAACCCATCCGCCTCCTAGCCAATCATTTTCAGGTTCAGATCCCCAAGATTGATGTCTATCACTATGATGTAGATATCAAACCAGAAAAACGCCCCCGAAGAGTGAACAGGTATGAGTTGCGTAATTAAAAAAATTAAAAAGTGCGTATGCCTCAATTTAAGAAAACTGTACGTCCTAGAAATTCTTCATCTGCTAAAGGCCAGTTTATATTTGTGCTATGGTTAGCGGTTGCTGTTCAGTGAACTATAATATAATATTCTCCTTATTTTTATTCAGATGTTTTGCAATTGGCCTGTAATCTGGAAAGCTCTAGGAAATGTACTGAGCGTTGAACTACAGCTGTTCTTATTTAACAGTCTACAAGTGAATGTCGCTGATAATTGTTCCACAGTCTATTATACAAATAGGTGTTAGCAGCCAAGAGGAGGGAATTCAGCTTTAGATTGATGCCATTTTAGCATCCACACGTGGATGCTTGGTCAGTAGAATCAATCCACAGGGCACCCCCACTCACCCCAAAGTAGACGCTTGTATTTGCTCCTGTGTTTGAACAGCTCCCCAGATTCCACTGCCTATTCTGACTGTATCTCTGCTGACAGTACAGATACCTGCCTTGCATATGGACACCTGTATGTTGAAACTCGGGTGTCTGCATCTGGAGGTGACTTTTAAAACTCCTGGTGTTGGCTTGTTGTTTCTTGTACCTTGCTCATTTAAGAAAATGTGAAAAAGGGATTTTAAACTGTGTGAGGCCATTGCTGTATTTTCTGTTCTTCAACCTAACTCCCTAAATCCCTCTGTAGAGAGGTGGTGGATACCATGGTGAGACACTTCAAGATGCAGATATTTGGTGATCGGCAACCTGGTTACGATGGGAAACGGAACATGTATACTGCACACCCATTACCTATTGGCCGGGATAGAGTAAGTGTTACTATAAGCAGTTTTAAGTTTCAGTGGGAAAACTGTTACAGCGTCATTTGAAAAGTGTTCTTTTATTGACATAAACCCAAAATGCTATCACATGTATTAGTATAGTCTTGGAAGTGAGAGGCAGTGCCAGTCAGGGATTTCTAGGAACTTATTGGTGTTTTACTGAAGTTTGTCGTCTTCAGGTTTCTAATTCTCAGCTCTTCAGTTGGAGAATTTGTCAGTGCTAGTGTGAACTAATGTGTTGTGCTCTTTCAGCTGCAAGTAGATTTGGTGGTTTTTTGGTGTGTCGTCCTACCACCCCGATAGAAATGTAGCTTTTCTCTGTTCTCAATGATAAAGTAGCTGCAGATGACAAATAGGCTGGTTTGGTTTGGCTGCACTGTTAAGATACATCCTCTTGTTCCATAAGAACAACTAGATTAATTGCACTGGCCCTTGGTGTTCTGGGCTGTGCTTGCCAGCACCCTGGCTCTAACAGATTGCAATCTATTAACCAGTCCTGGTCCAAAACTTAACCCCCATCTACTCCTCTCCCGTAGGATCTGGTTATCGCTGGTACAGTGCCATGAGGAATACATAGGATGAGTTCACATTTACCCTTTGGACTGACTGTGTGTGACAGTAATCTCAATTACTGTGCTAGAACTCCCAGGGTTTGTGTTTCCCAGTGAGTTGTTTTTTTGACCAAAAGGTTTTCTTGCCTTCCCATTTGGTTCACAAGACATCTTGCTATTAATTGGCTGACTTAAGAAAAATGACTCACTGTTCTCCAGAGCTTTGATGTCACCGTACTAATTACTGCTTAAAATTTACACTTAAAGATACCTCAGTGCAGTTTCTCAGATGAATAAATCACAAGCTTTCCAAATCCGAAGGAAACAGAACCAATGCTAATATTTTAAGAGAATTACACAAACTAATAGTCAAAAATATGATTCAAAGGATACCTAGGAGAAAAACGTAATGTTGCTTAGTGTTGTGATAGTCTGCAATCCTGACAAAAGCTTGTGCTTAATTCTGTTCTGACTATGTCAGGTGGATATGGAGGTGACGCTTCCAGGAGAGGGGAAGGACCAGACATTTAAAGTATCCATTCAGTGGGTGTCAGTTGTCAGCCTTCAGTTGCTGCTGGAAGCTCTGGCAGGGCACTTGAATGAAGTTCCTGAAGATTCTGTACAAGCACTTGATGTAATCACACGGCACCTTCCCTCCATGAGGTGGGTACCTTTGGTGCCTTCCTGACTGGCTTAATCTTTGTATCTGTCTTAACGTTTGTATTACGTTATTACTTGCTGCTATACTACTGCTATTACACTTTCCCACAGTAGAAGGGATAAGGGATGCGTTTGCGTAATTCAATGCCTGCCTTACAAATTTGCACTAGAATAGGGAAATCTGATCTGAACTCAGGACATGTATTGGCTGGTCATGTTTCTAATGGGAATTTGCTATAGTCTTTCCAACTGCGCTGTTGGCAAAGGCTTTGTATGCTTGCCGTAAGTTAGGTCTTACAGTTCTAAGAGACTGTAGAAATGTGTTTGAAGCACTATCGGCATGAATGCAAAAAGGTGTATCAGAAAGGAATGATCAAAGTATTAATTTTCTTTTTTCTTTTTTTTTTCCAGGTACACTCCTGTGGGTCGCTCCTTTTTCTCCCCCCCTGAAGGTTATTACCACCCTCTGGGTGGTGGCAGGGAGGTCTGGTTTGGTTTCCACCAGTCAGTCAGGCCTGCCATGTGGAACATGATGCTCAACATTGATGGTATGTAGGAAATTCTGTCTCACTAATGTAACAGAGTTATTTCTGCTTCTAAATTAAATGTCCTCTTTCTTTATCTTAGTGTCAGCAACTGCTTTCTATCGTGCCCAGCCTATCATTGAGTTCATGTGCGAGGTCTTGGACATTCAGAACATCAATGAACAAACCAAGCCTCTTACGGACTCGCAGCGTGTCAAGTTTACCAAAGAAATCAGAGGTAAATGCTTGTTCTAAAGCTGCTGCAACAAAATATTGGAAACCTGCTCATGTTAACGTTGTAATGAAAGTGTGTAAGGTGCTTGGGAAGCTGGCCTGTTCCTTTTTCCCTTCACCTTTCTCAAAGGTGACTCCTATGGCTGAATTTATTTAGGTGACTTTTGTGTTGGATTTTCAGGTCTAAAAGTTGAGGTTACCCACTGTGGACAGATGAAGAGAAAATACCGAGTTTGCAATGTTACTCGGCGACCAGCCAGTCATCAGACGTATGTATACAAGCACTTTCTGACAATTTTTAAAATCTTGACCCTATTAGATATACTAGGTATATTGCTTATGCAAGAATAGTTGGTTCTGGAGGTGAAGCACCTGTGTGGCTTTACAAGAACGTTTAGTATTAGTGGAGTAGAGGAATAGTGTGAGTTTAGACCACCGCTTTACTTCCTTCAATACAGGAAAGTTGAACCTGTATCATGGCTTTTAAATACAGTTAGGAAAGGCTATAATTTTTAATATAGCTATGAAAAATTCAGTATACAGTCTATAAAATCTTTTCATAAAGAAGAGATCCAGTAGCTAAGGAAAATGTGTTTCCAGCATTTCTAGTGTGGAATAGATTTTTCCATACCCTTTTTGCCTTAAAAAAAAAATAATCTTGAAAAGTCTAACCAGAACAAATGTCCTTTATAGGTTTCCTCTGCAGCTGGAAAATGGGCAGGCTATGGAGTGTACAGTAGCTCAGTATTTTAAGCAGAAGTACAGTCTGCAGCTGAAATATCCTCACCTTCCCTGCCTCCAAGTAGGACAGGAACAGAAACACACATACTTACCACTTGAGGTAAGAATCCAGCTTCCTCCTACATTGCCATGTATCCTCTGTTAAACAGTATCACACCACCTCTCCCTGTTCCTGTGTAGGTGTGTAACATAGTGGCAGGCCAGAGATGTATAAAGAAGCTAACGGACAATCAAACGTCGACTATGATAAAAGCAACTGCAAGATCAGCACCGGACCGACAGGAAGAAATCAGCAGACTAGTAAGTGTTTTTTCCATCTAAACGATCTGCGCTTGCCAGTTCTTAGGGCTCTTCCAGAACCATTGTAGCATATGTAATGATAAGCAGAATGACCAAGAACTGCAGAAGTTTAAAAATAGGACTTCTTTGAAACAAATACTTTTAAATAGTCAGCCTATTCATAGCAAAGAGGACAGAGCCACGTGAAGCATTAGGTGTAGTTACACAAGTACTTTTCATATCACCAGGTGAAAAGTAACAGTATGGTTGGTGGACCTGATCCATATCTGAAGGAGTTTGGTATTGTTGTCCATAATGAAATGACGGAGTTGACAGGCAGAGTTTTGCCAGCACCAATGCTGCAATATGGAGGCAGGGTGAGTTTTCCATGCCTTGTAAAATACCTTGTCCTGAGCTTATTTAAATTCATATAAGTGTTTTGTGTATCTTCTCATAAGGCTTCCTTTGTATGAACACTGTTCAGCTATAGCCAAAACAAACCAGCGTTTTATTTTTAATTTGCCTCTGTTTTTTACCTAGAACAAGACTGTGGCCACACCAAACCAAGGTGTGTGGGACATGAGAGGGAAACAGTTCTATGCTGGCATTGAGATTAAAGTTTGGGCTGTTGCCTGTTTTGCTCCTCAAAAACAATGCAGGGAAGACTTACTAAAGTAAGTATTTTCCTATTTATTCAGGATGCCTATTTCAAGGTTTATTTTCCTCATTTTTCTGACAGGTGATATGCAGTATAAGTTGACTTTAATGCATCTAATAGTAAAAAGAGGAAACAACAGTTCTGCAATTTCTTTAATATTTACAACTTGGGAGGAGACTATGACAAAGTTCATAACCTAATTGGCCAGCTAGGAAAAACATTAATTCCATTACCACTGAGGCTGTGTTTCCTGCTCTGGAGGCTGCATTCCACTTGTATTCTGTTGTTTTTACAAATAACTGATGATGGTCTTTCATTCTAAAACCTGAACTATTTTTTTTCTTAACCTTTACTGCCTCCCAGGCAACATACACCACATTTTTTCCCCTGTCCTTCAAATTACTCTACAGAATCCTAAAGACAGAGATTGTGTGAACCACTGAAATGTTTGGCAAAAAATCATGGTTGCAATAATGCTCAGGTAAGTTTGGCAAATGAGTAAAAATCTACCAGAGCATCAGTATGAGTTTGGGAATCTGCCTCAGAATGTTCCATTCAAATGTATGTTTGTTTCTGCAAGACTTCTAAAATTACAGAAACAGAGGCTTCTGAAACTTCCTCAGACAGGATTAGAACCGTATTAGTGAGTTTCTTATGGTGATCCAATTGCTAAAAAATAATTACTGTAGTGTCAAATTGGAAGTGCTGTGAAATATCCGAAATAGCTTTAGATCTTGTTGATAAACTTAATGGCAAAGTGAAGCATAATGAAAAGGCCCGGACAAATCCATTTATATGTCATTTACAGGAGTTTTACTGACCAGCTGCGCAAGATCTCGAAGGACGCAGGGATGCCGATCCAAGGCCAGCCTTGTTTCTGCAAATACGCCCAGGGTGCAGACAGTGTGGAGCCCATGTTTAAACACTTAAAACTGACTTATGTTGGTCTGCAGCTGATCGTGGTGATTCTACCTGGAAAGACGCCTGTTTACGGTATGGAGAAGAGGCTGTGAAGTGTTAATGAGATGCCCACTTGCTGTACATCTTTTTATGCACTTTGGCAGTAGGAAAGAGACAGAGCAGGCAATATGTTCTGTTTAAAAGGGTTTTTTTGGAGGTGGGTTTGTCAGGCCTAATTGGAGTACTTGTATCTTACCAAAGAGCGAACTGAACCTTTGTCAGTGAACTTTTAAGGATCTGAATTTGATAACATTTGGAGGAAGAAAAAAAAGAGAGAGAGAGAAAGCAGAGGGAGCTACTGACTGTTCAGGTAATTGGAACCACTAACTTTATTTTTTTTTTCTGTCACAGCTGAAGTAAAGCGGGTTGGTGACACTCTTCTAGGAATGGCCACTCAGTGTGTTCAGGTAAAGAATGTGGTAAAAACCTCACCACAAACGCTATCCAACCTGTGTCTGAAGATAAATGCAAAGCTTGGAGGAATCAACAATGTGCTGGTACCTCATCAAAGGTGAGGTTAAATCTAAAGCTCTCCTTGAAGTCTGGATTGTCAAGCAAAATGGTGTTACTTTGTTTTCTTTGCTAAAATGATACCTTTCAAAATATTATGTGCTTTAGAAATACCCACAGTCGGAAGTGGACAGAGGAGGATGCTTCTGCATTCAGAGTCTGCCTAGTAAGCCTTGTGCTAAGGGTCATCTCTAGCGTTGGAGCCATCCAGCAGTGTGTGTGAAAACAAGCTCACACAGGCTTTTTTTCCCATGTCTCTCTTTCCTACCTTTTGGGTTTGCTCAGTCTACCTTTTTGTCTTGCCACCTCCATGCATACTGTATCTCCTTCCAAATTGAAAGAAAAGGAGTGAGGAGGAGTGACTTGTGATAAACGCTTGTAACTTTGCCTTTGGTTCTTTTCACTTTGTTCCCTCTGGACTGTAAGAGCTTGAGGCAGAGAACTTTGTCCTTAAAGATTCTGACAGGGTTTTAGTTCTGTTGAATGGTTTGGATAGACTTTCTCCGGTTGTAATATTTTTTTCCTTCCTCACCCCCCTTCTTTGTATTATTATTGTTATTATTTATTATTTGATAAACCTTAATCATATTAAACAGGCCATCGGTGTTCCAGCAGCCAGTGATCTTTTTGGGAGCAGATGTCACTCACCCTCCTGCTGGGGATGGAAAGAAGCCATCCATTGCTGCTGTGGTAGGCAGTATGGATGGCCATCCTAGCCGTTACTGTGCTACGGTGCGCGTGCAGACCTCCCGCCAGGAGACCTCCCAGGAGTTGCTGTACAGTCAGGAGGTGATACAGGACCTGACTAATATGGTGCGAGAACTATTGATCCAGTTTTACAAATCCACTCGTTTCAAGCCCACAAGGATCATTTACTACCGAGGGGGAGTATCAGAAGGACAGATGAAGCAGGTATTGTCTGATGATTTCTTGTTGCTTGTGAAAAGGGACTGGCCCTTGGAAAAAGAAAGAATATATGTATATATGTGGGTTGCATTTGTTACTGGGACAATGAATGGTTTCATTGAGTTTTCTTGGGCAAGCATGATGTACAGTTACCCTGTCTGATCATGTTCCTTACAAAGTGGCATCTGTACGCAGAAAAAATGAGAATAATATTATATGTACTGAATTTAGCACCTAATAGCTAAATCTTCTACTTCTAGGTAGCTTGGCCAGAACTGATAGCAATCCGGAAGGCCTGTATTAGTTTGGAAGAAGATTATAGACCAGGAATAACCTACATTGTCGTGCAGAAAAGGCATCACACCAGACTATTCTGTGCTGACAAAACTGAAAGGGCAAGTAATGTTGACTACATAAGAAGGAGGTGATGGCAACAGGAAAGTAAGATTGTTTGGTTAAGTGGGGTGATATCCATCTTGCCCACTAAAATGGAATTAATCTGTACAAGCAGTAGCAGTTCTGTGCAGTTAACAGGCTTTCTCTACCAAAATAACCAGTTCCTTCCCTTTTTTATTGCTTTAGATCAAGCGATCAGATGGAACAGCTTGTTCCCATCCGCTTTTGGAGTAGGCGTACTCTATATCCCTGTACTTGTGTACCTGGAGCTGTAGCCTGGGTTTTTATAATCTGGGAGTCCTGACTATAAACTGAACTAGTTGTTCCATTTGTTGCCTGTTCTGTCTCTAGATGCATCTGTAAGATTTGCCTGTGGTACCAACCCACAAGCCAACTAAGGAAGCTTCTTTAGGAAAGTTCTTGATCTCAGGTTTCCTTAAAAAAAAACAGATCTCTGGGCTGTGAGTGCAAACAAGGGTATGAAATAAATTTATTCCAGGGAACCTGCATTTTCAGATCCTGAATTACTTGTGTAGGCTTTATCCCACTCTGCAATTTTAATGGTACTGGCAAGTGTTTTATTTTCTCTGATGACACACCAGTTGGATTTGGTGAAGTTTCTAAAAATGAACTCAAAGAGAACATTTTTACTCCTCCTGTGTAAATGACCTTAATATTTTTCCACCTTCTTGAGCAGTAAATTCTCAAACAGCTCTAAGAAGGGCCTACCTTAGGAGGTATTTTTGGGTCACTTCCAAAAAAAACCATGGGCTAATAATAAACTTTCCTCAATAGGTGGGTAAGAGTGGCAACGTACCAGCAGGCACTACTGTGGACAGCACGATCACACATCCTTCTGAATTTGACTTTTACCTCTGTAGCCATGCAGGAATTCAGGTAATGTTTCAGCTCTGCTGTGCTCAGGCTACGGGACTAAATCCTTATAGTTGTCCTGATGAGTAATGTTGCTTCTATTTATAGCTTGGCAGACTTAGGGTCGCATCAGTTTGGTGCCCATTTGGCACTTACTTGTCAGTGCACTGATGGAAGGTACAGCCTTCAGGTACGCGACCTCTGTTTTTATTGATGCTCTCCAGCTGACTGCTCGTCTGTTTTCCACAGGGAACCAGCCGGCCCTCCCACTACCAGGTCTTGTGGGACGACAACTGTTTTACCGCAGACGAACTACAGCTTTTGACGTATCAGCTGTGTCACACGTATGTCCGGTGTACGCGATCAGTCTCTATTCCAGCTCCTGCATACTATGCCAGGCTGGTAGCGTTTAGGGCCAGATACCATCTTGTGGACAAGGATCATGACAGGTAAGGAACTGTGCCTCATCATCCTGATAGCCAGATAATGGACCTGAATTACATACTGCGTGGCCCAGTTGTTCATGGTTCTGTGTATGTGTCTGCGTTTTTACAGTGCTGAAGGCAGCCATGTGTCAGGACAGAGCAATGGCCGCGATCCCCAGGCTCTGGCAAAGGCAGTGCAGATCCACCATGATACTCAGCACACGATGTATTTTGCTTGAGAGCATCTGGGAAGACGAGGCAAAACCAACAACCCTTGCAGTCCTGAAATGTTTTGAATGCCTACTGCTATAGCTAGGGCCCAGTTTATTTCAGACTGCCCACTACCAGCAGCTCTGAACAGTCGCACTGAATCTGTACTTCACAGCAATGTCTGATGCACCAACACAATTGAGCCATTTGTTTCATTGTTTTATGTCATAGAAATTCATAGACTGTCTTTTCTGATGCATTGGACTGAATTTTTACCTCAAAGCGCAAAAGGCTGATCATCCTGAAATTTTTAAAGGACTTGGCACGAAAGGTTTCTATTGAATATTTTGCTAGCTATCATTTTTAAGTTATCTTCTCATCCCATTAGTTTATCATGATGACTGATTCCCTGTCTTCATGCACTGCTTAGTGAGTATGCATATTATGGCAAAATGTTTTACTCCAGTTAAATGTAATTGTTCTATTGTGTGGGGCCATAGATTTTTTAACGGAGATTTTAGACTTCACTACTGTAAATGCCTTTTAACAAACATAACTTTCACAGGTATTGCAGTTTTTTGTCAGTTTTACTAATTATCTTTTTAATCTCTGCAGACTTCGGCTGCAAAGCAATTGCACTATACTGCGAGTTCAAATAGGTGGTTCTTGTTCTGTGAATGTGTAATATACCAGATAGTGATGATGCCTGTCAGTACATTTTAATTGTAATGGTTACAAATAATACTGCCATGGTATCGTAACAAGTACTGAACCATCATTTCCCCCTCTAAAAATGATAAAAACAAAAAAAAAAAATTAGCTTTTAGGTATTTTGCAAACTTTTACAAAAGTGCCCACTTTATGCTGCTGTGTGGTTTGATAAATCTAAGTGATTTTAAAACTTTTTTCTCATAGAAGGTTTAACTTTGGCAATAAATATTTGTTTTTTAAGCCCCCCAACAGTGTAATTTTCTAGCTGAGGATTGTGCATGAGTTTAACCAACATTCTCGTGTCGTTTTCTGAACACACAATTTGGCAGTTTCTGAAACTAATTAGAAAAGACGCACTTCCATGCTTTTTTTAAGAATTATTTTTAACTGTTTTATATTCACTGTTGGTGTCCTGTCTACAACATTTTTTATAAGCTTGGAAACTGGGTGTTACGTGTAGGAAAGGCTTGCCAATCTGTACAGTCTAAATGTATTGTGTGACAGGCAACCTAAGGACTTGTACCAGCATTTTAAACTTTTTTTTTTCCCTGGGAATCTAGGTTGCACACACAACTGCATTCAACAGCATGTTTAACCAATGTAAGTCTCATATACTGATTCTGTCCCAGCCTAGAAATTAGGATTTTTTTAATCTGCTTGGCTTTTTTCAGCTGCAACATGTAATAAAGAACAGGGGCTTGGTTTCACCGAATGCTCTTGGAATCCACAAACATAGTACGTTAAGGCTAGATTCCTCTTAGTGCTAACTTGAGTTAGCACAGATTAAAAGCTTATTCCTAAACTGAGTAGAGCCAACACCACTACTTTGATAACAGAAGTTTGAGAAGTCCAACGATTGCACTGTGGTCTCTGATACTCGTGTGGGGTTTGCTGCTAAGTTGTCTGCTGTTCCAAAAAGCTTGGGAACCAGCCCCCTCAAAATTTCAGCAATATGAAATGCTGTTTCCTTCAGTCTTTAAGCTTGTAAATAAATTAAAGTTTACATTTCTAAACGCTGTTTTTTTCAGTTGTACCAGAGTACACTGAACTTAAGTCTTCAAACAGTTTTATAACCTTCTTTCAAGTAGTATGTCTCATTAAATTAAGTTTAAACTTTTTTCATTTATGTTGAAACTGGGACTGAAGTGAACTCTGCTCCTGGCACATACTGTGGACAGGTTTAGATTGAAAAAAAAAAAAAGATTCTTTTTAGTTTTCTTAATTTTTTTTTAAAGAATACCTCACTTGTGTAATAAAATCAGGACATGTGGGTGGGAGACTGACCGCTGCTTCAGCTAGATGGCTGCTTTTCTCAGTACTTGTTCAGGGAGAATACAAAAAAAAAAAAAAACCTTTTTAGAATGAACTCTGACTGACCCAACACACGTGGAGAACTTTGGCACCTTGAAAAGAAACTGAGCACCCTTTTTAGGTTATAGGATCAAAGATCGCTATTTTGAGTTTGTGCACTAGGCAAGAATGTGACTGATTTATCAAGGGTGCAAAGAAATACTTAATTCTGTCACCAGTTAGTTGTCCAGTGCCAAGCACTCCTAGTTCAGATTGAGTGAAGTGAGAGCCTCTCCTTTGTTTGCCTGTGACTGGACTGAATATTTAACCTCAGACTATGGGGATTGTTAGACCTTGGCTAGCCCTGGGATGAAGGGCGAGAACCTTAACTCAATCTTGTGTTAAAACACCACTGTAGAGAAGCACCGCTAAGGGTGCAGTGCTGTCACTTTGGGAGAAGAGCACTGAAGTTCAGGACCGTTGTGTGGCGGTAACGGTAAGATCAAAGTTTCGGCAATGCTGTCCTACACAGGTCTGAGCCAAGTCTGGAGGTTGGGCTTGATGATCTGGATTAACCCCTTGGGCCTGACTGAATCGTTATGCATGTGTCAATCAATGGGAAGATGTGCATTCTGTAGATGTAGTTCTTAGGGTGTTTTGTTTTGGGTTTTTTTTTTATAAATAAAGCCTGTTGGCCACTGTTTAGCTATGTGGTGTGAAAGATTTTAAATGTAGCAAAGTTTAAAGAGTTGGGAAAGGGGGTGGTTGACATTAAAAAAAAAAAAAAAAGGCAGAAATCCCATTTTCAAACCAGTTCTGCTTGCTTTGTGAACAGCTGAATTCTGAACAAGCTCTGGCAATCACTAGTTAGCCTGTCTCAACCATTTGAACAGCCTGGCTTATTTATTCTTGTTGTAAGTACCACAGTTTAGTGTAGTGCCTGTAGCTGCATCCAAAGGGCCTAAGAGGTGGTGATGTACAGGCAAACATGCTTCACGCAGTACAGTACGTCTCTTGTCCCAGACGCAAGTGTCAGAGTTATTTAACCTCTATCAACAGCTTTGCTCTTCAGATGGGGAAGGGCACCTTTGTTCAGATCCAGTGTTTAACAAAACCTACCCCCCCAAACTACCTTTGTGGATGTGCTGTAGGATTTTTCTTGCTCAATAGCAAGGGAGTGACTCTGCTTTCATTTTAAGAAAGCAGGGTTTGGAGGGCATTGTATCAATACTGTTTCAACTACAAGGTTTTTTCCTTGTGCATTGGAGGAAAGATCTTGTAATATCACTTAGAGATTTTCTTATACCTTGCTATTGACATTTTCATATTTCTATGTCTAGAGGCTGAAACTTCAATGTAAAAATGTTTGCATTTGTTCATTTTGACTTATGATGTAATTTTTGTTTCTATATTGTTAGACTTGTAATGTTTAAAATTGTATTTTATTAAATTTGGACTGGATGTATGTCTATAGCAATACGAGGTACTCTTTCTAAACTGTTATGGGTGGGTTAGCAGCCCCATGTTGCGATAAGATGCTGGTCGTGTACAACTTGCAATGTATTTTTTTTTTTAGCCTGCAGGGATATTTTGTGTTCATGTGTCCAAAAAATAATAATAATAATAAAAAAAAATTGGCATTCTTGTGCCAAATGTTCTGTTTTTCCTTGTTGATGTCTAATAAATGCAATGTACAGAGTGAGGAACCGATACTGTTGCCTGTAAACAAATGTCTTAAATTATTTAACTTTTAATTAAACTTGTACACAATGTGTAACCTGTGGAACTCATTGCCACAACATATTTATTTCTGATGTGCTAGGACTTAGAAAGCGATGGAAGTACATGTGGATAACATCTCTAGTGATGCCAAAAGGAGGGCTTAAATTAACCCGTTTTTAGAGCCTGTGCTCACCGGGGTGGGGGGGGAGATGTTTGGAACGGGCGTATTTTTTTTTCATGTTCTCGGGAAATTATATTGCAATGTCTAGAGAAATTATGGTGTCAATAGACTCTGTATCTGCCTGGAAAAGTGATTCTATATTAGAGAGTTGCAAATTAATAAATGAAAGAGCTGTTTGCTTATTTATCTTCTCTATTTCAGGTTAGGGTTTGCTGTTTCCTCAGACAACTGTACCTCACTAAAAATACTATGGTAAGGACAGGAAAAGCTTTTGGCCAAGGCCAAAACATCACAGCTATAAATGAGCTCGGGACACATGATTGCTTAAAATAACCTGCATCTTCAGCAAACCCCTGCTTCCAGGTTTTAAATTTTTTTTTTTTTTTTTTGCAGTGGAGATCCTGTGGGGTTTGGGAACCAAGATGGTTCAGCATCAGGCGAGCCAGAGGAGCTCGAAAAGCAAGGGATGACTTTATCCTGGCGTCTTCCAAAAATAACGTGAAGATCACTTGGATCAAACCCCAGGAACCAGGGGCTGGAGCTGCACGATGCCTTTAGGCGATGATGTGCCTCAGTCTCCCTGTCCCGTGCTGGGCCGCGCGCAGCCCTGGCACCTTCCGCCCTCAAAGGT
Source organism: Elanus axillaris (assembly GCA_026212715.1). Classification (NCBI taxonomy): domain Eukaryota; kingdom Metazoa; phylum Chordata; class Aves; order Accipitriformes; family Accipitridae; genus Elanus; species Elanus axillaris. The sequence continues at coordinate 8,838,578 of JANZLQ010000009.1, read as the reverse complement.
GCCTCAAAAGAACCCGCTGGCTTGGGGACAAGGGCAGCGCCTCATGCTCGCTCCTGCTCTTGGGGGTAGGAAGAAGCAAAAATGCTTCAATGGTTGGAATTTCTGTGGTTTTCTTCCGTTGCCTCAGACAATCCCGACTAGAACTGCAAACCTGATCTCGTTTAGCTTCGTCTTGAAACAATGCTCCTGGAGCTTTTGACTTTATTATCAAAGTCGTGCCATGGGGTCAGCACTTTATGGGCAACGCAAGTCTAACAAATGTGAAAAACGGGATGTTTCTGCCCCGTTGGGCTGCGTTGAGGGGGAGCGAGGCTAGGGCAGGAATTCCCGAAGCACCTCAGGAATAACAAAAAAAAAAACCCTGTCACTACGGGAGCCCGTTTCCCTGCCGCTTCCTCCCCGGCCCGGCAGCGGAAAATAAGTCGGGGTGGGGGGGAAACAAACCCGAAAAAAAAGGTCTCGGGCGGTGGATCGGCGGCCCGATCGCGGGCCTTCCATCCTGCGCCTCTCCCGGCTCTCCCCTCGCCCGCCGGGGAGCGGGCCCAAAATGGCGGCGGGTCCGTCGGGCGCCGCCTTTGTTGGGCGCGGGGCC
>JANZLQ010000009.1:8798652-8833123 GCA_026212715.1 Elanus axillaris | reverse complement strand
CCCCCCCCCCCCCCCGGCGTCTCCTCAGCGGTGCGGCCTCCCCACGCCTCTGGCGAGCGCCCCGGCCAGGCCCAGTTCCTCCTGCCTCGGCCCTTTCTGGCTCTCACAGCGGTCGCTGGAGCGCTCGGAGCAGGAGAGCGCTCCCCGGCGGGCTGGGCAGGCTGCCGAAGCCCCAGGCCCACGCTTGCCCGTGCGCCCCAGCGGTGAGCGAGGTCGGGGCAGTGACCCGCTCCGGGGAGCGGGGGTTCGGGGTTACCGGGGCCGGAGGCAGGCGAATTGCAAGCTAAGGGAGCCTGCCTGCAGCCAGCCCTGGAGCCGCTCCAAACCCAAAACGCCTCTTGGGTTGGTTGGGGGTTTCCCACCCCCTCCAGAGGTAAGACTAATTTCTTCGAAGGCCAAACAAACCTGCTTGTTCCTTCCCCCTCTGGAGATTCTGGCAACGTGCAAGTGTGAGTGTTGGGAGAGCCCTCCCTGAGGTCCCGGTTATCCCCCCCCTGTACCCACAACCTGACTCCCTGGGGGCAGCCATCCCCAAGGGGCAGCAAGCTCTGTGCAAGCCCTGCCATTTCCAGCTGCGCCCCGAAGGGGTGTGTGTGCTGTCCTCCACCGCCTGCTGCCTGCTTGCCCCTCCTCAGGAGCGTCTCCAAGTGGAAATACTTGGTTCCCTGGTCCGTGTGGCACCCCCAGCACGTCTCACCTTCCCCTTGGTAGGGCCCTGTCCCAAACATTTAAAAAACAAGGTATTGCCCAAACTTAACCATACTCTGGTTTCTGGTGCCACCCAGTGGTGCTACATACTGCTTCTACCTCAGTTCTTTAGTAATTAGAGGCTGTTACTGAGCGGCAGCGGCGGATGGCAGGCAGAGCTGAGGTGGTATGCAGGTAAACAATCCCCGAGTGCATTCTCAGTAGAAAAGAAAGAAGAGCCTTGGACCACACTGCCACTGAGGTCGTCCCAGCCCTACACAGCATCGCTAAGTGCCTTGTGTTCCCCTCCCCTTAGCTCTGAGCTTCAGCCCTCCCTCACACCGCTCCCCTGAACCACCTGTGAAATCCTGCCACCTCCCTCAGCACCAGCTGCTACTTTATAACCTTTTCCTGCTTACCTGTTATCTCTTGCAGTTTGACAGTAGTTTCTCCTACCCTATCTGGCTAGCTGAACATCAGGCCAGGGCCTTCTCATTTGCCAGCAGTCTCCACCTTTGAGGTGATACAAGAAGAAGCTGCCTTAGCAGGGAAACTTCCACTCATGCAACTGCAAGTACCTGCAGCCTGATCTCCTGCCACCAAGACCCAATGAGGGCAGTACAGGGAACACACAAGGAGGCATTTTAGGTAAATAACACCCCTGTAAGCAGGCAGACAAGTCCACCTCTTTGGCTTTGTTAGGCACATAATGCTTCTTAGGGGTTGGTAGCAAGATGGAGTACATTGGTTGTCTCAGTCTCCTGTTGCTGGAGTTCTTGCCTGAGTGCCAGGTCTTTGGAGACCACCCTGCAGATCTGCATGATCCACATCAATGGTCTACTTTGTTGTAGGTCACAGTATTGAATGCTAAGCCAAGTCTGCTTCCAGGGAGTCAGATTCAGTTCAGAACCACAGAGTTAGGCAGCATTACACACTCACTCAAGCCTGGAGGCAAGCAGCACTCTGTTTTGCCAGCCAAGATTGGTACAACCCTCCTAACACACCCACTTATTTATAGTGCACCATTGCCTAGCTTCACCAGAGCTATGTACTGAAATTCAGGGGGTATTGTGACCACCTCTCCCATAAGTTTCCTAGTTCAACCCAGACACCTTCCCTTTCCTTTAAGGAACTGCCAACAAAAAAACAGGATCCAAGGTGAGTATGTCCTTACCACAGAAGGCACCTAAATGCGGTATCCAGGTTGAGCTGAGACTCCAGGTCATCAGGCAAGTTCATGGTGATAAGGCAGCTCCAAGTCAATCTGCAGGACTGGAGTCAAGCCTGGTGAGAATAACCAGGATCAGATGCAGCCTAGTGATTGCTGGGCAGGTCCGGGGGCATAGGGCAAGTATAAGATAAAGCTGGGAAGTTAGTCTGTGGATCAGAATCAGTTTGGGCTAGGCATAGCTGAGGCAAAGCTAGAGAACGGTTCTCTTATATCTCAGACAGGGACTAAAGGCCCAGGTCTGAGCTTAAATGGGGCTCCTGGGTGCATGGGTAGGATGCGGATGGAAGCTTCAGGTGAGGTTGGTCAGGGCATTTAAGGCCTATTAGTATAGTGAGGGCCCTGGCAGTACCTCCCAAAAATCTGTGTATGGGTTTGATACCCGCTCTCTGCTCCTCACACCCAGCATTGCTAGATTTCCCTCTAGCAGCTCCTTCCTGGGGAGCCTCCGGCAAGTCTTGGAGCACTTCAGGTAGGCAGTACCTGCTGTACGTCACCGACAGGGACAGTGGTTTTCTTTCAGCTCCCTCTTAAGATGTGAGAAGCGTGTAGTAAGCGATCACTGGGCACCACCCAGCCCCTAAACATGTTGGCTACGATGGCCCTGTGATGGACCTGAGTGTATCAACTGAGGCCTGAGTGGCCCTGAGCAGTCTCCCCTGGGACCCCCACTCATGGGCCCAGGAGCCCCATTCCAGCTCAGTCCTGGGCCCTCCCTCCCTGCTTGAGCTATGGTTGCAGGGGCTGCCTGTCCCCAGCTGTATCTCTCGCCTTGGCTCCTGGCTGGACTTCGGCTGTTAAGTAGCTGGTCTCTTGGGCAGACTCCTTCAATGTATGCTATAGCCCACCAACCTTATCTTCATTGAGCAATTTTTTTTTTTCTTTTTTTACTTTTGTTTCATACAGATACTTTTTCATATAAAAGCATTTAAAGAGTAACATGCCTACTGCTGTCTACCTCTTCCTGCACAGACCTAAGCATAACTCTAGCTCTTCATGATACCTTTGTGCTTGCCTGGGCTACCAAGAACAAGAGGGGAAGGAAGAGGGTTAAGTGTGGACCTCTGCAGGCACTACATGCAAAAAGAGTCAGTACCACTAAATTTTTAGGTCTTATGTAAACTAAGTTGGCTGTTGAACAGAGGTGGAAAGAGGGGAATTTCCTGCCACAAGACTGTACAATCATTGTAATAGTCCTCCAGCACAGGAAGTTGTTTTTAAGCTCTCTGGTGTGTCTGGTCCCCATGCTGTGCTTGTTGTTGTCTACACAGGTTACTTCATCTGTGCATGTGCTGTAGCATGGCAGTCCAGGACCCTGCAAAAGGCAGCAGCATTTGACCTGACTAGGCTAAGACCACCTTCTCCCCAGGTGTTTTTGACTGACCTGTGTCTTTTTTTCTGCAATCCTCACAGAAAAGAGTGTTACTTCCTACTTTTCTCAGAGAACACACTACTAAAAAAGAACTCCTGCTAGAAATGACTTACAGAACCATATGCTGTTGTGTTGAGGATCCAATGTAGTAATAAACATACTGCGGGCATAAGTGAGGGCTGGGAAGCAGAGGGCTCTCTGGCTTTAAAGGCAGTCAGGGTTGGGGTTCCTGGAGGCTTTTGCAGTCATTCAGTCGCATGTCAGCAAAGGTGTTCTGTGCCCTGGCACAGTGTGGCTCTGGGCTAAGGCACCAAGGGGGATGGGGCTGCTGAGGCAGCTCTCGAATGAGCCCTGGATGGGCCAGGTGACTTCACACCGTGAGAACACAGGTCATCGTTTATTTCTGAACAAGCAGGGTATAACTGCAAACTTTCTCATGTCAGCCTCAGTCCTTCACAAATCTTTGGTTGAATGTTCTTTCTTGCCAAAATCTACAGCTTATACAAGTTGATCTAGGAGATCAGTAGGAATGAAGAAACTACCTTACACATCCAGGTCCATAGTTCAAAATACTAAGTCTTGAAATGATATTGTATTTTTAATTCAATTAATTATTTTTCAAGCTGTATAGAAAAATTAATTGTTCACCACAAACTGATAAAACTGTCTTAAGCCAACTTAACCCTCATCCATCACTTGTGTAATGTGCATATTTAGTGCAGCTAAATGCTTGGAGTGTTTGCATTCAGAGGAAACCTGTATTTGGAAAATAACAGCTAAAATTCAGTCTGTCTCTGCCAAACTCTCTTCTGCCTAATCCAAGTCAGATATTCCAAAATACTGTTGTTTTTTTGTTGCAGTGTGAGTTGTTAGAGCCTCTTCTCTGCATATTTGCATTCAGCCCTCTCCAAGGAGAGGGTGTCTGCCAGAGATACCAGCTTTGATGAAACAGACTCCCCATCAAAGCATCTAATTGAGCTAGAAGGCTGCTGTGAGTGGCCTGATTCTGCAAGTAGTTCAAAATCTAACATTTCTCCCTCTGACAGCTTTTGTGACAGCACAGAAGGAAGCATGTAGCACATGCAGCTGAAGTGCAAGGTAAAGGGAGCCCATTCCACTATTTTTCCCCCAGGAAACTCATTTGAATCACTGAGGGCTGTCCTGGGTGATGGATGGCTTGTTTCCACCAAACACCAGAAAGGGACGGCAGGGATCGGGTAACAGCCTGCGAAGAGCCTGGGGCTAGCCCTTAGCAGGCACCTCTGTCTTCTGTTACAGTGGTCAGGGGAACAGTGGGCTACAAACATAGTTATATGCCATCTATATACACACATGCCTCATCGGGTTCGTTCAGATCTACTGGGCCGGTGTGATTTCCCATGTCTTTCCAGTTTTACGCAGAGAGCAAAGCTGTCTGGGTCCAGAGGGCAGAGCTGTTCCAGCAGCAGCCCCTGGAGCCTGCTCTCCTGCAGGAACAGCCTACAGCTCTGCCTTGCCTGGATGGGGCTCTCCTGCTGGCTGGACTTTTCAAGCATCTTCCCAGGCTACAGAAGTCATGATTGCTCACCTTCAGTCCCAGGTGGAGAATGAAGAATTGTGCTACACTGTGAAGCCAGAGGTGCGTGGAGAATGGCAAGACCGTAAGGTAAGTTGTGCAAGAGGACCTGATGTGAGGGCGTGTGTTTCTGAAGCAGTGGACTGTTTGAGTGTGGTAAGCTCACTGTGTTGTGCTGGCATCAAAAGGAGCCCTTGGCTCAAACTGGCTGCTCAAAGAACTGCAAAAGGCTGCTCCTTCCCTGTAAGACAGAGCACTGGAATGCAGTGCTCTCAGGGCAGGGGTGCAAAGTTGCTCTCCACAAACCTTGTTTCTTTGTATCACAGCCAATGATTCACTTGTGTCTTTCTGGGGCTTTCCTGAAAGTGGACCAGTGGAAAGGAGCTTTCCTCTTACTTCATTGGCATATTGAAAAACACTTTCCACATCATCACTGCACGTCCATTGTATTGGCCATTTACTGAGAAGTCCAAGTGGGGCAGCGCAGCTTGCTGTGCAAAGAAGGGCAACACTGAGGTTGGCTGCTCTGTTTTCTCAAGGCAGAAAGCTGCCTTCTGTGGACTAGGTGGTTTGTGGTTGAGGGGCACAAGGCGTGAAAGGACCGCATACCTGCTCAGCAGCTCCACTGAACATGAAAGGCTCTTCTGCTTATTTTCAGCACAAACCCGTGTTTCTGCCCAAGCTGTGCCCTGCACTGGGCACAGCAGCTGGCACTGCTGGCTCTTGGTGTGTGAATAGGGGTGGCTCCTTATCTTCCCGCCCAGAAAAGAGACCGCAGCAGGTTCCTTTTTCTTTTATAAAACCATTCATTTTCTTCAGTAAATGTTTAGTATTTACTTTCTTTGTGTTCACTTCCCAGTAAGTATTAATGGAAACTAAAGCAATGAATGCTAAGCATGCCTGAAAATAAAGCTACGTATTAGAGGTGTGCAGTGGAAGTAATGGGAAATGTGAGAATGTAACTGATGGAAAGCATTTTTTCACATTTTTATTCTGAAAAAGCTCTAAGTGGGACAGCAACACTAGGGTTCCAATAAAGGATGGAATAAAATCTTCCCAAGACACCCGGGGTACTGTCTCACTGCAGAAGAGCAGGCTGAGGAAGTAGCCAAAATATCCAGATTAAATCTATACATGTATATGTACATAAATGAATGGTTTTGATTATAGGTATGTTATATATAAGATATATTAATGATATATTACTTATACACATTATATGTATGATATATAGTGAACTGATGTAATATAGATAGAATTATATAGATTTATAGAATTTATAGATATAGAATTAACTGAATGCACGGTCCTGGAGATTGAGTAGTTTGGGCTGGAGCTTTGGATTGGAGATACACTCAGTGTGTGTAAAAATAATTAGCAAATTAAAACATGAATGCCAGAAGACCACCTATAAGAAAATGCATGGTGTGGTGTGATGAGGAACTGATGAAATGCTTATAAAACAGAGCTCTAGTTTATATTTGAGTTCTTGAAGCTCAGACATCAGTGGGTTGTTCAGTCACAGCACAACACTTCCTTCTCCTGGTTTTGGCTGGAATAATGGAATAATAATTTTCTTCCTAGTAGCTGGTGCAGTGCTGTGTTTTGGATTTAGGATGAGGATAATGCTGATAACACACTAATGTTTTAGTTGTTGCTAAGTAGCGCTTATACTAAGTCAAGCACTTCTCAGCTTCTCATACTGCCCTGGCAGTGGAGGCTGGGGGGGCACAAGACGTGGGGAGGGGACACAGCCAGGACAGCCGACCCAGACAGCCAAAGGGATATTCCATACCATGTGACATCACGCCCAGTATATAAACTGGGGGGAGTTGGCCTGGGGGGGCACTGTGGCTCAGTGGTTGGCTGGGCATCGGTTAGCGGGTGGTGAGCAATTGTATTGTGCATCACTTGTTCTGTATATTCTATTAGTAATGTTTTCCCTTCCTTTCCTGTCCTATTAAACTGTCTTTATCTCAACCCATGAGTTTTACTTTTTTTTTCCCAATTCTCTCCCCCATCCCACTGTGGGAGGAAGTGAGTGAGCAGCTGTGTGGTGCTTAATTGCCAGCTGGGATTAAACCATGACAGTGACAAATCTAGTGCCTAATCAAGCTGGGCAGAAGCAGTCCTGTTCGTCACAGGGTTTGGAGCTGACTCTGAAGCAGACAATTGTGGGCAGAGGTTGCTGTCTGTGCATGCAGGGTGGGATGATGCTCCCAAGCTTTCTGCCCAGCTGGGTGCCAGGAGTGGGCAGGGGGAGAGGCAGACCCTGGGAGGAACAGCTAGACACAGGTGTGATGATAAACTTCTCCAAGAGGCCCAGGGTCAAGGTGAGTCCCGTCTCTGTCCACTATCCAAATGCACAGAGGTTCACACTGAGAGAAAATTTGAATGGTTTTCCAAAAGCCAGCTGAGCGAGGCCTTTGCCTTGCTGTTTACTACAGAACAGCCTCAGGCTATTCCCTGGCTGATATTTTTCTTTACTGGGAATGAGTCAGCCAGAAAATCTGTTGCAAGCTGAAGCAAATAGAAGAAATCTTAAGACAAATTGCTCATAAGAAGAAATTGCTAGCGCTAGAACATGCTTGCTCCTATGTTGTAGACTAAACAAGAAATTAGTCACCTACCTGCTTATGTAACCAAAAAATGAAATGCCCTTGATATGAGAGGAATGAGACTTGGCAAAAGTGATTCCACTTTTTAAAAGGAAGTTGTGGAAGCGCAGACCATTGAGTTCAGTTCCTCTATCAGACAACTGTACAGAAGCTATACCAAAACCTGTAATTGATAGAAATATGGAAAAAATATGGTAAAATAGTGGTGAGTCATGATGGTTTTACAGAGGGCAAAGTGCTTCACTGGTGAAGCAGAGAGGCTGGAGGTCGCCAGCAAGTGAGTGCGTGGGTCCACCTGGGAGCCAGGAGATAGAGCCGAGCACCTGGCTACGAAGCGGCGAGGCCAGGGCTGAGCCCCATCCCCTTTTTCTGGCTGGGCTGCTGCTCCCTGGCAGCTGTGCTCACTGCCTGCTTCACAAGGGCGATGGGTAGTAGCACCCTGGAATGCCCTGGCTGTGCTGCTGGGGAGAAGCATCAGGGGGCTGAGATGGGGTGCAAGGGGCGATGGCCCTCAGCCTGCAGCTCTCGGTACCAAGTCACTGGATGGGGAAAAAAAAGTGACTCCAGACCAAACTGTCTCAGATGAGATTTGAAAATGAGCCATGAATTTTGAAAGGACCTTTTCAGAGAAAGAGTTGAAAACTGCATTTTTACTTCCCCATTCTCCAATGAGTTTAAGTAATATCTTGTCCCAGTTACTGCTGCAGGCAACATAAGCCACAATAGGGCTTCTCAGAGTTAATATTCCAATTAGTGGACAGATGATATTCTCTAGCATGCAAAAAGGCCTTAAATGTAAAACAAGCCTTTTCTTTTTGTTCTTTGAATGCCAGTGGCGTTTCTCTGATGTTGTCCTTTCTTTGAGAGCTGTGGTTCCAAACATGGTTGAAGACTGTTTGCTGAGCCTTGCTGTCTTCTACCGGGTCAGCCAGGCTTGTGTTTTGAAAGCACACCATAAAATTCTCATTGGCCAAAGGATAAGGAAATACAGCTAGCACAAGCTGGTACCGTAAAACGGTGATTACAAGTGGTTTTAAGCTCAACTGACAGCTGTGGGCAAAGGGAACCCCCACCCGAAACCGACCCCAGTTTTCTGTTTCTAATCCCCTGGTCCAGCCCTCTTCTCCCAGGACATGTGGTCTTTTCCCGGAATCCCTTTGGGGTTATTGTCCCCATACACGCTTCTGGGAATTTGGTGTTTGTTTCTGGCTTTCTATTTCTGTGGTGACGTGCCTGTGTTTTGCACAGTGCAAACACCAAAGGCTGCCCCAGTAACAGCGGCTGGTCACCCAGCTGGCTTGGAGCCATGTGTGGGAGCCTCCTGGCTGGACACAGGCTCGGTGTCTCCTTTGCAGGGATGGCATTGGGTGGGTGCCTCTTGGGCAGCCCACAGGCCTGGCCCCAAGCCCCAGCCATGTGTGGGTTGTTTGTACCCCGCAGGATCGGGACTGCCTAGCAGACCTGCAAACCACAGTCCCTGAGCTTGCCTTTTCTTCTTGTTTCATTTTCTTTTTTTTTGAAGTTAAACTTTAATTATCAAGTTCACATCTTATTAAACAATCTTTTCATAGATACACATTTGTATATATTTAGGTTCTGCAAATAAAAAGATGTAGAAGTGTATCTGTATAATATATTTATACATATTTGTACAGGTTTGCATATGTAGAGATAGGTTTGTATATAGAAATATCTCTCCCTATAGCAGGTCATGTAACTGCCATGATGGAGCCAGCCACCCTGCAGCCTGCACGGCCATCATCATCTACCACCCACCCTGGGCTTCCGCTCACCGCCCCGGTGCAGGTGCTTGGTACGGCCCCTGGAAGAAGGGTTCTCTGGCTCTGTGAGGAATCAGTTAAAATACCTGTTCCTGGAGGGAACTTGTGAAGGAAAAAGAGGCTAGCAGAGACAGCCTGATGCCCCTGCCATTGTGATCTTTAGGATTTTATAGGGTTTTCCCCCCAGTAAACAACTCCATTCCTCATTTCTGCAGTTGAGCAAAAGGCTGTTCAATGAAAACATGCTGCTTCACTTCAAAATAAAGACAAGGACAGGCCAGTGGTGTCACCGGCAGGTGCCAAGTGGGAGCTGCCTACAGGCTTCTCCGGTCTAATTAGCTGGCGAAGCCCATCCCGCGGCCAGGAGGTGCATGCAGCCCGGTGCAGGTCTCTCTTACACAGGTCAGCTGTTACATGGATCACTGACTCCTCAATGTACAACGGTTTTCCAGTCAGGGCCAATACACTCCACCCCTTGATCCAGATTTGGCTGACCTTTCCTAAGGATACTGTAACTTGCAGTTCACATCAGTAAGCTTTTTGGCTACTAGAAAGATCCTTATATACACAGTCATTACTACAAGTAGCAATATAAGAGTAGCAACGAGTGAAAAAATTGTTGGGTGCGAGAACAAGTGTACAACAGCAATGGTGTTGGAGCTAAACCCACAAAAAGTGTCCCACCATCAGGCAACAGCAGCACCAGCTACTCGCCTTGTGGAGTGAAAGAGGTGTTGATGCTGGTCTAACACTTGTGCTTCTACAACATCACATTGTAGACATCTACATCAACAACAGAACGTTGCTCTTCTACATCACATTGGTGTTCAGTTTCTACCCGTGATTGTATGTTATCTTCTAAATTTCTTGTGGACCCCAGAGGGCTGTTAAGGAAACCACCTGTTCCTAGCCCAAGGACTCTGTGTCAGGGGCTCCACGTAAAGACTGCATGACATAGGATGGATGGTCAGGTGTGACATGCACAACTACCAACCACTCTCACACTAACATTATCATGACATTCACTCATGAACTGGAGGTCTACTACAAAACCCAGTGTGGTCTATAGGAACAACACCAAGTCAGCCATCCCAGCTGGTGATAACTGTGACTTTATCATACAAAGCTGTTGAGCTACATGCGATGGAAGGGCTAACTGCTGAGCCTCCTGAGTCTGTCTCCATCTTCTCTGTATCCTCTGTATCCTTGAGATGTTAATCTCAAGAACATCTCTATGCTGGCAAGTGAAGCACTGTTATGTTTCTCCCTCCTTTATGATGATATCCAACTGGTCTTCATAGGTCATCTTTACGGGTGCTTCTTACTGTCTGTTCTCATTTTGCCTGACAGCTAACTCTCACATTATTTCCTTTCCAATTTTTGTGCTTGCTTTAGTATTGCTTTCTGAGGAACATGTAGGCATCTAAGCAGTACATCAAATATCAGTCAGACTTCTCTTCATTTAACAGAGGTCCTTCCTATTTAAACACTGGATGAGGAAGAGCATTTTAAAGTGCTGGGTGACTGTAAGGACAAGATAAAATAGAGTTTCGTGGGAGCTCTGACAGGCTATAGCAGTGATGCTCAGTTTTGTGTTGACCTGCTGAAGAGGCAGGTGGGGAGAAAGGCCCAGTCCAGCCAATGTGCTTGTGGGAGAAGCCATTGTTCTCCCATTCCCACTGGGTGGAACTTAGGATGGACTTAATCAGAGCAGCAAGAGCATGTCGATTTAACTGCATCTTGCAATTAGGGTTAGAGGTGTCATCATGTGTAAAGGCACCCCTGGCACTGTACCACAGTTGCAGTGCTGCTACCACTCGATCTGACACTGCTCCCCTCCCCCAGATAGACTGTGGTTTCCAAAAGGAATAAATTCCTCCTTTTTCACTTCACAAACTTGTTTCTCTCAGTTCTGCATTTTCTTAAACCACATAATAGTTGATCGATTGAGTGAAATTAAAGATTCAAGGTCCCATGAGCATTATGTTTTACCCAGAGCAGTCCGTATTTTCCAAGCATCTGGAGCTCCCAGAAGGAAAGGGATGCACAGGCTGCCCATCCCCCGACCTGCATGGGGCATATCCTGTGGCTTTAGCAATACAGATATTTAATAACATATATGTATAAACAAGCGACACCAACATATTTCCTCTTGACGATGGATATAGCTCCAAGTGCCTTACAGCTCTCTGTAGCAGAGTTTGGAGAGAGGGGTAGGGTACTACCCATGGCAGAGGAGAGTTGCTTTGGCACTGCTTAAGGAGACTGGACATATAGTTGTCCATGAAACTGGGCAGGATGCATGTGATGGTGCTGAGGGCATTGCCCAATATCATTGCAAGGTGCTGTCTATTACCTCTAAAGGCCATGGTGGTCATGGGAGGTCCCTGATGATTTGAAAAAGGCAAAGGTCATGCCCATTTTCAAAAAAGGCAAGGACAATCCAGGGAACTATAGGCAGGTCATTCTCACCCCTGTGCCCTGGAAGATGGTGGAGCAAATCCTCCTGGAAGCCATTACCAGACAGAGGCAGGGACAAAAATGTTTGGGAACAGCCAGCACAGATACACCAAGAAAAAACAGGGCCTGACCAACTCAGCAGTCTTCTACAATGAGATGACCGGTTTTGGGGATAAGGGGAAATCTGTGCATATCATTTACCTTCACTTCTGCAAGGCCTTTGACAAAGTCCCCCACAGCATCCTTGTAGCCAGACTGGGGAGGTAGAGATTGAATGGGTGGGCTACAAAGTGGATGAAAAACTGACCAGACCATCATGCTCAAAGGGTAGTGGCTGGCTGTAAGTAAGTGGCATGCTTTGAGGGTCAATACTGAGGCTGATACTGTTCAACATCTTCATTAACAACCTGGATGATGGGACAGGGTGCACCTTCATCAAGCTCATGCATAAAACCAGGTAAGAGGGAGCAGCTGATACACATTTGAGTTGTAGGGCTGCCATGCAAGGAGAGATCAGCAAGCTTGAAGAATGAGCTGACAGGAGCTGTGGATGTTCAACAATGGCAAAAACCACAAAGTCCTGCACCTGGGGTGGCCTAAACCCCTGCAAGTACGTGGGCTGGGGCTACCTGGCTGGAAGTCAGCTTTGCTGGAAAAGATCTGGGGATTCAAGTGGACAAGTTGAACACAACTCAGTAATGTGCCCTTGCAGCAGTGAAGACTGTGTGTGGACCTGCGCTGCCATCAGGTTGAGGGAAACCTTTATTCCCCTCTACCTGGCGTTCATGTGGTCACGTCTGCGGTAGCATATCCAGTTTTGGGGCCCCCAATACAAGAGAGATGTTGACTGACTGAAGTGAGCCCGATGGAGGACCACCAAGATGGTTAGGGAGTCAGAACACATGACATATGAGGAGACTAGATTGGCTGGGCTTTGCTCAGCCCCAGGAAAAAACAAGGCTTAGGGGAGATCTGATGGCTCTTTTCCATTATGTCATGAGAGGACATAGAGAAGGCAAGGAAGAGGCAACATCACCGGGTTGCAGCAAAAGAAATTCTGTCCACATAGAAAGAAAAAAAACTCACCAGGAGGGTTGTGCAGTCCCTGTTCTTGGAGATTTTCAGAGTTTGACAAGACAAGGCCCTGAGCAACCTTGTTGAACTGGGAAGACAGAACTTCGGTGAGCAGGGTGGAGGAGTGGATGACCTCCAGAAGTCTCTTCCACGCTAAATTAGTCTATGAAAATTCACAATTACTTCTTCAATTGAAAACACCTTAAAAGGTGGTTATCAAAGGCAGACGACGATAGTCACAGTGTACTATTCCACTGAATTTCTGAATGTTTATTAGTACAACTTCATTATAGCAGGAAGGGAAATCCCCACATGCTGAATTACTTCAGTTATGGTAGGCAGCAGCACAACTGGGTAACATTAAGCATTCCCTTTACATGCTCAGATATACTATAACTGTTATACTAGGGATAAGAAAAACCCAAGGCCAGTATGGTTAACTTCCAAATTTTATTAATTAAGCAAGCGGTTGAGCAAGCAAAGCAGCATGCTGGGCGGCCGGGGAGTCATTGCTCTCCCAACAGCGCGCGCTTTACCCCTGCTAGAGTCCCTTTTTTATAGCCTGGTTGTCTCGGGTGTACGCGGCACATCCGGGTATGTTCTGCGGTTGCGCGTACTGTCGCTGGGGTTTCGTCTCGGACCCTCTTAGTGGTTGGAGGGATGAAGATGGTAGTCTTCTTCTGTGTTGTGAGTTACGACCTTGTAGAGTAAACACTACACATGTCCTTATCTGAGTTTTTCGATTGCTGCAATTTACTGCTTAACAGGGAGTTGCCATAATTTGCTGCAATTTATTGCTTGGCAGGGAGTTGCCACAGTTATCTGTTCAGCAGGGTGTAGCGGCCAGAGATATTCCAGATGTCTATGTCTTACTTTACAGGTTGTTGCGGCCTTGACATTCTCATATGATTACAAAAAGTCACAAGGAGTGTGTGTGTGTGTGTGGGGGGGCTTTCCCCCCTTCTGCCAGTTTGAGAACAAATAACTTATGTATTTATTTATTACAATAACAAAATATGCTCAAGCTACAAACGTATAAATAACTTGTTAAAAACTGGGCAGAGCAGGACTATTTCAATCTCTTGCACTTTTGTCATATTTCCTGACTTTAAAAAAAAAAAAGTAAAATGTATGGACAGTAAGGATTTCAGGGTAGTGTAGGACAATGAGTTGAATGGCAGTTTATTGAAATTATGTGTGAGAGACCTTCTTTTACTCACCACCACAGCATTTTCCTCTTGCAGAGCTTTGCTGGTGCCCGTGAAGTGGTCCTGGCTTACCAGAACAGAAGAAGAATAATTTGGGCTCATTTGTCCTTCAGTGGGTTGTCTCTTCATAATTGATGGTATTGAGTCCTCAGTCCAAAGTGTCTTGAAGCACATAGAAGCAACTACATTCATTTAAAACGTTTCTCATCAGGAGACAAGAGCCAAAGGCTGGTCTCCACCACCACCACACAAATGACAACTTCTGCCTTTCCATGGTTTGTCTGAACACAGGTGAGTACCCTGTGGGATTAATAAATAATCTTGATGATTTTTTAAAGTTTCAGGCAATAACTGTAGTAAAAGGATACCAGGACTGACTTGTTCAGAAAGGCGCATGTGATGATAAAGGACAAGATATGATCACTTTGTTCTGGCAGCTAAACTGAAGCACAAGCTAGAAACTCTGGGCAAGGCCTAGGAAGACTATTTGGATATGTCATGTGTGTTTGCCCCAGTCTTATGCTTTTCCCTAGGTATTCTTGCTTCGGGATATGATCAGAAATAGGATATCGTACTACGGGCATGTCTGAGTTTCTGCTTTTTATAAACTACACAGCAGCTGAGAAGAATCTGTTGTCTGCCCCAGATGATCTTCAGAGCTCAAACGAAATAGTGCAGAAACAACACGGACATTTCAAGATGGCTGCCCAAAAGCCGAACTGTTGCTTAGAACCATTGCCAAACCATTTCTCGGCGCCACTGCAAAGCGACCTTGGCTTACTATACAGATGCTAGGAAATTAGATATTCTCGTTTCCAGAGGCTTTGTCATTCAGCTACACTGCAGTAAGCACTACATGTTACACTGCCTGAGGAAAAAACTCACCAAGCTATCATGAAGAAGAGTATCGGTTTCTGTGAGGAAAAAAAGCCACAAGGTTTGATTGGTGTAATCAGAATGTGAACAGTTTTGTTGCAAAAATGCGTGCTGTTGAATTGAATTCCCTCAACTTGCTTTTAGTTGGGAAATCATGTTTTAGTGGTCATGTAAAAACACTCCTGCACTTAACACAGCTAGCCCTCTTAGCAACATTTCCAAAGCTAGGTTCATACTTCCCACCTGCCCGTGGAGATGAGATGCATGCATGAAACAAAAGACTTGCATGTGGCCAGGCAGCGGGTTAGACCAGCCGCTGGCGTGCTTCAGAGATACGAGCATATCTGGTATTTAGACAGACGGGAAGCACATAAAAAATAAACACATGGCTAACTTTGATGATCAGGTTTTAGGCAGAGACTTAAACACCTCTGTGAAGTAGTTTTTAAAAAGTTGTGAAGCAGCAAGCATCCAAGTATATAGGATAAAACCTACTGCTCTGGCTTCTAAAAAAAACATGCTAAACATCAATTTTACAAATAAAGCAAGCTATTTTTATCCTGCTATTAAAAAAACCCCATTTGTTCTTGCACTATAACCTTTTCAGAAAGCTTAATTCTTCTCAGCACCATGGCAAAAGGAGAAAAGGAGGGAGAGAGCATTTAGATGCAAATAGACTCCGGTGCTGCTCTGGCTGCCAATCCACTATAACCACCTGAAGGGATATTCAGAGACTGGAAGGTGCCTGCGGCAGGAGCAGTAACAGGAGAAATGCTAATATCCTGGTGAAGTATCTGCTTAACAGCTTGCGTTCCTTCTAGGACTCTCCCAAACTTTCCATTTCAGACCCCAAAGACTACTTTTGCACTAAGCTAGTTTTAGATATATTTATCTACCAACAGATAAAAGAACGTTTGCATTGACAACTTCATAGACTGTGAGGTCTTGTAGCTATTATCAGGCCAGTTAATCCTGAGAGTCCCCAAAAAAGAGAGAACCAATGAGTTCGGCACTGATAAACACTGTAAAGCATGAAAAGCTACAGAAATACATGTGTCCATTGCTACATACAATCCAAGTATTTTAAGTCAGGCAAGAAAGCAACATGCAACACCATTTATGTTAAAACCTGATGGTTTAGCTCCCAAAAGAAAAAGCAAGACTTTTTGCTTTTGAAAAGAAATTATAAATAAGAGAAAATCCATCTCACTGCACAAAACCTCATAAAGATAAGACTTACAGGCCAGTGAAGTAACTTTTGAGCAGTCTCAGCTCTCCATCCCACTGCAAATATGATTTTTAATACTTTCCATACACAGCATGTTTGCAAAGAGTAAATTTGTATGTCTTTCTCGGGGAAATGCCTCTAAGAATTAGAGATTATCCATGGCTTTTAAAATCTGAAAGTTCATCCAGGATTAGTGCTAATAGTTAGGTCTTGCTTCAGTAGATGGACGCACCTTCATAGTGGAATTTGCCTTGAGAGCAGATCCTGGGGCTGGAGACTTGACCATTGCCACAGGGTAAATACTGACTGCATAAACGTAACAAATGCCTCTTGAACTTGACTCCAACAAATACATAGAGCACAGGGTTGAGGCAGCAGTGGGAGAAAGCAATTTTACGGCTGATGTGAAAGGCAAGGTTGGAATCTTTTTCATACTGACAGTTAGGTGGTGGAAAAGTAATCAGAAAGCTGAGGATGTTGTAAGGTGCCCAGCTCAGGAAAAAAGCCACCACAATTATAAGGATGAGTTTCACAGTTCTGTGCTTTCTGCGAGATCTTGCTCCGAGCAGGATTAGCAGAATCTTGAAGTAGCAGAATACAATCACCCCAAAGGAAAACAGGAAGAGTACATTTCTCTGATAAATGTCCACCTTCTTCCATTTCCAGTCAGCATAATCACAGGTCTTGTCCCCTTCCAAGTTTTCTTGCACTGTGGTGTGAATCACCTCAGGAACCACAATTAGTATGCTACCAGTCCAAACAACCAAGCTCACCAGAAAACCACAGCACTGCGTCTGGGATCTCAAAGTTGAAAGGGGGTTCACTATGGTCAAGTACCGCAGGATAGTCATGAGAGTCAAAAAGAAAACACCGCTGTAGTAGCCGACAGAGAAAACGGCATTCACCGCCTTGCAAAGGAACTCACCAAAAATCCACCCAAAGGACTGGTCCACTGCCCAGATGGGCAGCATGCAGGAGAAGACTAAATCTGAGACACAGAGATTCATGATTAAGACGTTCGTTAAAGATGTAAGGTTTTCATATTTGAATAGGATCCATAACACTAGAGTGTTTCCTAGCAGGCTGAGCAAAAATGCCAGAGTGTAGAGGACAGTAGTAAGATAGGTGTAAAATACAAAATAGTCACCCATTTCGCAGGTATTGCTTTCATTAAAAGAATATTCATATGAGTAATTATCATCAAGTGGATAATGGTCTTCATCCATTTTTCTGCGCAAACCTTGCACTGTTCTCCAGCAGCTACTTTGAAGAACCACAACAATCACCCAAAATTTCTGTGAAAATCAACCCAATAACTAAACTCCCGCTGTGGGGGCTTCTGTTTTAAGGGACAAAAAGAAGCAGTGAAACTACCTTGTTTGTTCTCTTTTAGAGACAGAAACGGAGTCATTTCCTCTTATGATTAGAGGATGAGCAGGTAGATACTAAAGATTTACCCTCAAAGCAATGTCAAGATCTTAAATACTTAAGAAGTCAGAAACTAAGATGTTTCTAAACCAATACGGTTGGTAACAACTGCTAATTGTTAAGCTTCTACTACGTGAAGGTTGAGGGTGTACTGTGTTTTAATGTAAGTATCTCAGGTACCAAGACTTTTGGATCTGCTACTATTTTTTAAGTTTTCTGGAACGATATCAAATTCCCAAACATTTCACCATATATATGATTCTTTGTCACCAAGGTTCAGCGCTGCGTAAATTTAAAAAAGCAGAGCAGTACCCGTATCAACAAGCGTAAGCACTAAGAATGGGAAAAGCCATGTTTCTTACAGATTATCGTTTTGAGGTTGCTTGACATCTGAAGCTCTCCAAGCTGTGGTGGGAGCACCCCCGTGTCAGGCGCTCGATGCATCTCTCTGGCGTGCCGATTCTCAAGGACAGGACAGGGACAGGGTTCACACCGGACTCCTCTTCTGGGGGGTACTACCCTCTGCCAGGCTGCAGGCAGGAGTTTAATCCCAGCTGGGTGGTTGGTTGAGACTGGCCAACAGTATCAAAAGTTACTGGGGCTTGGAAGACAGCATACAGTCAGGTGAACGTATATGGTCACAGTAGCCTCATTTCTCTATGAAATTAAGACAAATATAGGTATAGAAGAATGGGCAATGACTCCAGCCAATGGTTTGAGGTGTAAATTAACATTATCCCAGATGAAGGCATCGTGTGCGGATCCTGATTTGGCTGAAGCCAGTGAGAGGCCTGCCACTGATTTCTTTGGAAATACAGTTGCAAGAAAGAAACTCCACGACTCAGGCCAAAACTGTGCCAATGACATTTTCCTTTTTTGGATTAATGAAGGCAGAATCTGCCCGCCGTGGCCAGGAAAAGACACGCTGGCTTTGGCCGTCAGTAGGGTTATTCCCACACCAGGAACGCTGCCTTTAACACCGGCCATGGCGGTAGGAGGTCCAGGTCAGCCAGAGCAAGGCACAGGCCAGGGACCGTCTATCCATTGGGATGTGGTCACCCTCTTTTGGAGGTGAGGGTTGTGTGGGATTCAGCACTGTGACAGCAAGGGGCCCTGGCAGGTTCATCAGTGGTCACAGTCCTGAGTGGAAATTGTGCCTGTGGCCCTTAGTCTGTGCCATGCTGCCATCTTCAGGCATGCAGGACAGGTCCCTGCCCAGGCCGCCATCCCCTCTGCTTTTACTTCACAGTCCAGGTGGCACTTGAGCAATACATGGGTTAGACTGAGGCCTTGACCACCATCGTGTCCTGGTTCAGCTGGGGTTGGAGGTACCGCTCCTCCTTAGCAGCTGTCCCAAGGGAGCAGAGGGGCCTCTTTGCAAAGAGTAAGGCTCCTCCATGGATGAGTGTCGTGGTTTAACCCCAGCCAGCAACAAAGCACCACGCAGCTGCTCACTCACTCCCTGCCCCCCCCAGTGGGATGGGGGAGAGAATCGGGGGAAAAAACCAGATAAAACTTGTGGCTTGACATGAGAGCAGTTTGACAGAACAGAAAGGAAGAAACTAATAATGATAATAATAACAATAACAAAATGGCAATCATAATAATAAAAGGATTGGAATATACAAGTGATTCACAACTCAATTACTCACCACTCGCCGACCAATGCCCGGTGAGTTCCTGAGCAGCAATCTGCACCCCCCAGGCCAACTCCCCCAGTTTCCATACTGGACGTGACGTCCCGTGGTCTGGAATACCCCGTTGGCCAGTTTGGGTCAGCTGCCCCGGCTGTGTCCTGTGCCAACTCCTTGTGCCCCTCCAGCCTTCTCGCTGGCTGGGCAGGAGAAGCTGAAAAACCCTTGACTTTAGACTGAACATGACTTAGCAACAACCAACAACATCAGAGTGTTATCAACATATTCTTCTCCTACTGAGCTCAAAACCACAGCACCGTACCGGCTACTAGGAAGACGACTAACTCTATCCCAGCTGAACCCAGGCCTATGAGATGGCAGTGCTGGCTCACGCTCTCCTCCCATTCTGGCAGCCCAGTGCCAGCAAGCCCCTGGGCAGGACTGCCCACCAGCAGCTGCACAGCCAGCCGGGCTGCTCCTTGCTCCTGCTGCCGGACACAGGGACCTCCTTCCAAAGACCTCAGCCCCGATCCCTGCCTCTGACTGGGAATTATTCTGACCTGCACACGTCCCGTCCCTCAGCCCCCCCCCGCAGTGTTACTCTGCTCTTCGCAGCCCTGCTGAAGGGCAGGCAGTGGTTAGAGAGCCAGATACCCGCTGTGGAGCATTGCTCACCCTCCTGCTTGCTGTCAGGAGTGAGCAACACCCGCAAAGCAGAAAGAGCCATTTTGCAAAGGTATTTTGAGATTATGTCAGATGACGGTCAAGTCCCAAATTAAAAAAGGATATGAACCCATCTATTTTCTTCACGGGTCAGGTTGTAAATTGTTTCTACAGTCCAAAGAGTCTCCGTTTTCCTGTGTCCATTTTCCCTGAGAGCACTGACGCTGAGCGTGCAAGCACTCGAGTCAGGCAGGCACGTAGCTGAGATTGGAAACCCTGCCAGGAACTCCTGCTGTTTCCATCTCCAGATCTCCCTGTGCTGTGTTACCTTACCCGTCCGACTCAAAAGTCTCTGCTTTGCTCTCTGGGAGGAGCCAGAGGAATTGCTGCATGGGGCCAGGTGTCCTCCCTCTGATTTTGTGCTCAGTGTGGCCAGAGAAAGTAGACAAATGCTTCTGTGAAGTAACTTGTTCTTGCTTGCTTCTTAGTGCTGCAAGATTATCTCCTGGCTAATGCCCCAGCTCACAAAACAGGTTCATTTGTCTGTCTTCGATCTCCCTCTCGGTGTCGCTGCCAAAGCCATGACTCTGGAGAGCAGGCGCTTGAGCGGTCGGAGAAAGACACCGTGTCTGCAGACAGATGAACCTGAGGGCCACTGACGTGCCTGCGCAAAGCGATGCGGTGAGGCATAGTCCCCGCTGATGAGAGCTCACCACCTTGGCATCCCGGGAGCCCGAATTGCACCGCAGCGTCCAGCACCACATTCACTCCCCAGTGTCCAGGCACCCACCGGCTCCCAGGTGCCTTGTTCTCGTCAGGTCGCATTGTGTCCCCGGCTCACTCTTAGAGAGGTGACAATGCCTCCACTTACCTCGGCCGCTGCTCTTCCTCCCTCAGCCATGGCACCTCTCCCAGGACGGTGTCCTCAGCTTTCCTCCTCACCTCAACGGAGGATCTCGCTGCTGACCTGCCCTCAGAGACGGCTCATCGTCCTCAGGCTAAACACAGCTTTGCGCTGCAGGCTCGGGCTGTACGATGCAGCCTGCCATTCCGCATTGCCTGGTGCAGGCTCCATGCACTTACAGGTGGAGGCTCCAGCCTAGAAAGCATCAGACCTCCTGGTCAGGACTAAGTATGTGCTTTGATATTAAGTTTGTACCAGCTGGGCAGCCCTCCATCATCAGGTCAATGATGGGAAGGAGCACCTTGCAGGAAGGTAAGGCGCTTGGATCTTTCCCTTCTTCTTTCAGAATTGGTAAAAAACGCTTGGGATCAGAACCTGTATTTTTTCTCTGTGGCGTTTTACCTCTCCCCCTTTCTACTCTACAAAGGAGAAATGCTGTGCATGGATTTTCAGTTAAGACATATGCACAGGAGATAAAAAATTGATGTGATTGAATCAACAGGCTAAGAACATGTTAGTGTCACACATGAAATACAAAACACGCAACTGTTTTCAGTATGTATATAATGGTATATAAAGTGAGAGCAGAAGTTGGCTGAAAGATGGAAATTACCCTTAATTTCTGTTGTCAGGACAAATAGGAACAGAGGAAAAACACATCCTACATTTTAAAGTCATGCCTGCCCTTGTGAAGAGCTCTCAGCAAGGCATTCAACATTCATTTCACTCTTGGCCAGAAACAACTGCTTTTCCAGAACCCATCATTTTCTAGCAGTGCTGTTCTTTGCCTTGGAGCATCGTGGGGAAAAGGATTTTAAAGACAGAAGTGGGGAATTTCTATTATTAGCAGCCTCTAGTTCAATTTCATTTTTCTTTGAAAATTTAACTAGACTTCCTCTGTAAGCTGGAGATACATATTGTTCATCACTTTATTTCTTCTTTAAACTGAGCGTTCAAAAGAGCGGCTGGGAGAAGTTGTCTGCTCCCCTTGCGGTCATGGGGGCACTGGCAGGAGCCCCGTTCCCCCTCGCTGGGTGTTCTACCAGCTGAGACGGCTCCTTTTGGGAGGATTCCTGGCATTTACACAGACAAACAGGTTAAGCTCACCTTAACTGGAAAGGGCCAGGGGAATATAGTAAAGAGAAGCCCCCCTAACATAAGGCATGCACGGATGGCAGCTACCTTGAAAGCATATTTTGCTTACTTTACTCAAAACCCTGCTAAAGCCTCCAGGCTTTACAGCTTGTTCTCCAGGTTTCTCGGGAGGGGGGAAGAGGAAAAAAAAAAAGCTAGCTGGCTTTGCAGGGTGGTTTGCACTTTGGCCACTCAAGCAGCACAGGTTGAATCTGAAAATTAATTTCTATTCCCCTAAACTGGAATTTATCTGGTATCTGCTTCCTTAACCAATCAATCTCTTGTTCCACTTTGGGAAGGGAAGAAAAATCCTGAATGTGACTTTTTTTGGCAGGAAGAACTTTTAGTTTTTCAAACGGGTTTACGGAGCAGCCTTTCTTTATTTAAAGGAAGTTAAAACATGTTAAATAATGTTTCTCCTATGCTAACTATGGCTGGTGTCGGTCTCGGAGCACATGCTTGTCACATACAGGAGATGGACAGCAAAGTCACACCCAGGATGGAGACTTGGCCCAAAGCACAAACATACTCAGGACAGTGTGGTCTGTGCTGCTGGGTGAAACAACTTTTTGTCTACCTTAGAGGAGTTTCGCACATGGTAAACAAACTCTTTCAGGCCATGGGTAAAACGAAAAGTCACTGGGACTTCCCTTTCCCAGTTCAGTTTTGCAAAGCCCCAAGAAGCCCAGCTTCTCAATGAAACACTTACCCTATTTTTAAAGCAAAACCTGCTCTTGAGTTGGAGTGATTTTCTGAGACCAGTGCTTCTACCCATGCCCCACAGGCTTTACAAGGCAGGTACGACACAGGCGGTCAGCCCAGCTCCTTGGTGGTCTCCTGTTCCTCCTCGAGCTCTGCCTCTCAGTCCTGGCCATCAGCCCTCTGATAACGTTAAGTCTAGGGAAGCAGAAACATCCCAGATTAAGAGCTTGGACCCCACTCATGAAAGATATACACGAGTTCAAATTTACATACTAAGTACCACTACAGCCAAGGCAGGATCAGCTTATGGTATCTACATACACACACAGAGAATCAATGCTTGTGGGACTTGCCACGCAAAGAATGGTATTTTTTAGAAGTGCTGCCACAGCACTGCTGAAGCAGCAGCCCTCCTCCTCATCCAAAGTTGCCATGGGGGTAAAATTAGCAGCTAAGCCTGGCTTTACAATGAGGAAGAGGCTATGATGTTCTCTCTCTCTCCAGCTTCTCCTTTTCCAAGAGTTGCAAACACACCCTCTGGGCCCTTTATCACTGTTTCGCTGTAGCTTCTTCTGTTCCAGAGGTCTTTTCGGGGGAAAAGAAAACCAAAACAACTGGCATTTACACCCAGGCAGAAGCAACCTTGGCCAAAGAGGTTTGCCCGGAATCGGAGGTGGTTGGCATCCAGCCTGTGGTTGCCCGCAACAGGCTTTGAGCCAGCCTAGTTGCAGCTGTGGGTGCTCACCGTGCTCCCCAAGGGCAGGGGGAACGAGCAATCCAGCCCCTTCCTTTGGCTGGATGGGGCGAAGGAGGGCATCGCTCCCCACGTGCAGCCGGGCAGAGTTTCGCCATGGTTTTCCTGGTAGTTCATGCAAGGATGGGATGAGCAAGCGAGCACCCTGGTGACGAGAAGAAATAGTCCTTCTGGTAATAACTGGCTGGGACGAGACAGCAAACCGGAGCTTTCTGGGGATTTCTGAGTGGGAAAATTGTCAGTTTGTTTTTACCATGCAGGCAAGTGAGACTTTAAGCGTATTTTTTGCAAACAAATAGATTGCATCAATCTCTGCATCTGACATGTAATTCTGATTTGTCTTAATAGCGACACTCCTACCAGGCACTAAACACCAGCGCATTTATCGCAGGCCAGACAGCAGTGACGCGACTTATCACTTTCCCATCTGCTCCACAGAGAATACAAATGCTCCATTATTTGGCCGTGAGAAGAGCATCACTTTGGGTTTTAGTAGTTGCATTTCTTGGCAGTTGAAACCAAGCAAATCTACTTCTTAGTTTGTTACTAATGCAGAACACATCTGCAGGTTTCTGCTGCCAACAAGATGTTGCCACATGCACCCTCTGTCTCTCTGTGTGTACACACATCCTCCCAACAATACACTGCGAGGTGGGGCTGTCTTTAAGAGAACTCACCAGACATCACATCATATATTTCATTAGCAATCTTAAAGCTGTGTAAGAAGTCTGCTAAGTAAAATGTGTATAAAGAAGATGATTCTATTCTCTCACAAATCCTTACAGTCCTAAAATTAAGGCGACGACCAAGGCAAAGGAGCACATTGCAGTTTTGGTAGAAATAATTTCATGTCTTCCCTCCGAAGCTTAGCAAAACTGACACCTCCACTTGAAGTTCATGAACTCATTTTCATTGTTCAGGGACAACTTGAAGAGCAGGGTTGTATTTTTCTATAGGAATCCAGCCCCTCTTCTGCCAGCCCAGATTGCTAGCTGCTGTCTTGAATGGACACGCTGCAGCTCTTGTGAAGACTAAGACCTGACGTACGCGCAGCCTCCGGTGCCCCGTCAGGCAAGTCACCACACGGCGTTTGCTTATCACTAGGTTAACTTTGTTGGCTGCCGCATTGCCCCTGCTTTTTCTCAGGGCGGCAGCTGCTCTGTGGTCTGACAGTGGTTTGGACGAGGCAACTTTTGGCACAGACCTGGTGAAGCTGCGGTCCTGAAGTGCTGCCGCTGCCGTGGAGGTACAGGGCGCCTGAGCGCGCCCCGCTGCCGCTCTGCTGGCCTGCCCTTACCGAGTTACTGGCCCCCCAAAATTGCCACTCCTCATTGCAGCCTGTGAAGAGGGTGATGCTAGAAAACCAGATGAAACAATAAAAGAAAAAAACTAGAAACCACTCTGCCCACTGCTGACCGCTCATTTCCTTTGAGTCTTGCAGAAAATCGTATACCGCAAAAAATCCTCATTGCTCCCGGTGGCTCTCTGTTTCTGGAGAGTACCAAAGGCCGGGGCTGTTCTTCGGGTTATATTTAGAGTCAGAGAAAAGAGAGAAATGCAGGGTGGTCAGGTGCAGAACAGCTTTTAAAACAACTGGATTGCAAGGGAGAACGGGGAAAAGGAATGGCCTTGAGGCTTAGTCGAGTTCATAATCTGAAGGCATCTCAAATGGGGTGGGGGGGGGGAAGAGTCCAAGGCTCAGTCAGACTTTGGGAAAACAACTGACTGGTGGAAGCAAAGCTTTTTGTAACTAAAATGACGTTTTCTACAGCAGACAGTGCTGGAGGAATTTCTTTGTGCAAGGACATTTCCAGAGAGCAGCAGCTGTTTCCCAACTCTCTGTGGATAGACTGATGACCCAAAGCAAATTAAATTGCATTTAATGAAAAAAAAAACAACCAAAAACCAAAACCCTAGTTACATTCAGAGCACTGTTTACGTTAACCATGAGGCAATTAATAACTTGCACCAGAAAAAATTGACCGCAACCAAAAACACTCTTGTGCTGGTTTAGCTGCTACTTCCCCAAACCCCAGCACTTCCTCCTGATGTGGCATGTCTGCTCGCAGGCCAGAGGCACGGCCCAGGCGAGGCACATTTGCAAAAGCTTCATCTGAAGAGGGGAACCCATCCCCTCAGATATTTTCCCCCAGTTCCCAAGAACGACCGTGGCAGCAATGGCTTCTCGAGCTGATCCTGCGGTGATTGCAGTTCAGGTAGCACTGGACTGCGCTTGGTCTGTGCCGCCGGGTGAGACCCACCTTCCGGCAAACGGACTCAGTGCGTGCTTTCCTCTCAATAGGCTTTTCAGAGAAGAAATCCTTTCCCGTGGCTGGCCCTGTGAGCACAGCTGTTCCTTTCAAAGGTTTGGGCTGAAATACAGCTGGCTGAAACATTCCGTCTGAGCCCAGCAGTTCTTGAGATCCTGCTAGACCTGGCTTGCTTTCTCGCTCCCAGATCTTTTTCTCTAGCATTTTGCTCATTTCCTTACGTCGAACACTTGCCCTTGTTGTAAGAGGCAGCTCAAAGTGCTTTACCTCGGTGCAGCCATGGCACTTTGCAGAAGACACCTGCGCATTTCCATCTGCCACGCCACGCAGTTTGTGTGCCCGTATTTCAACGCCGAAGTATGAGCAAGCAGGTGGCCCGCAGCAGCAAGCCCACCCGGATAAGCTGTTCTTTAGCAAAAAGTCAGCTGTAGCCCCCATTCCACAGCAGGGGGTAACATCAGGGGCTCTGTGTGTGAAGCATGGGTGAACCGAGACAAAA
Organism: Elanus axillaris; assembly: GCA_026212715.1. Taxonomy (NCBI): domain Eukaryota; kingdom Metazoa; phylum Chordata; class Aves; order Accipitriformes; family Accipitridae; genus Elanus; species Elanus axillaris. The sequence continues at coordinate 8,807,048 of JANZLQ010000009.1, read as the reverse complement.
TCTTAACATTCCAGTTCCTGAGACATTTCATAACATCTCCGGCCATCTGTCTTTTGGCAAGATCTTGCGGTAAGTGCAGTGAGGGCAGACAATACTTTATGCAACAAGGGTTGTCATGCTCTTCCCCGAAATGTTCCCTAGCTCCTCGATAGACTGCACTACATCAACTCTGAGGTCGCTCCGCTCATTCAGGCCATCTGTCCTGTTCAATTCACCTGGCAGAGGTATATTCGTCGTCTTTAGTGATACTACGCTCAAACCATGTTAAACAGCCAGTGTTGCATCTCTCAAGAAAGATCAAGTTTGTGAGCGGGGAAGTGTGGCCAACTCCTTCCCCAAATTAAAGGGCAGAAAACCGAAAGGCAAGAAGCTGAAGGCAGTAATGCAATCAGAAGCTGTTAGCATGAGTCTCCAGGCTTGCATAAAGGCCACATAATCTAGAAAGTAGTCTCCTTGTACGCATTCCCTTTTCAAATCGTTCCTCACTTAAAACAGATTTTAAATACTTTTGTGGATGATAATGTGGAAGTGAATTCAGGCTAATTATCCACGAATGACACGAAGGATCTGTGCGGGCCATAGGATTAATAAATACATTTCTGTTCTTCAAAGCTGGGACGTGATCCCACTTACCCCCTCTGTGTGCAAGGGCGCAGCCCCATGGTGTCCCAGCCCTGGAGAGCACAGGGCTTTCAGGTTCCCCTGCAAATGCTTTGAGACTCGGAGACGAAGCTCTTGGATTTTGCTCCGTAGCTTAGCCACCACCCCGAGTGACCAGCGCTACCTCCGTACTTGTCCGCACCTCTCGCCCAGAAGCCGAGCTAACTGCCGTACAGAGAGCAAACCTGCACCCCGGCTTCCAGCACGCACTGGCGAGGCTGCACGGTGCCCACAGGACCCAAAACGTGCATTTGCAAAACCAGCCAGTGTGCTTGCAAGCGGCTGCTCCTTCTGCTGGGCGCAAGGCAGCCGAGCATGAAGGACATGTGCAACGCAAAGCCCTCGGGGCTGGGGCTCTTCGGTGGCCTCTCTTTCTCGGAAGATGCAGCCAAACCACAGTGCTGTCACGGCCACGTGAGATGGAGCAGGCATTTGCTTTGTAAAGAAAACTTTATGAACTGCTCCTGAGCTTCGTTTCAGTTCTTGTGTAACTCTGCTCTAAGGGGGCTCAGGGCTCTGCACCAGCAAGCCTCCCGCTCAGCTCCGGATGCCAGAGTTCACTGGAAGCACGCACCACGGCTGTAAGGAGCCAGCATTGAAAACGGCATTATTTCAGAGCAATTTCTGTTTTCTTCCTTTTTGTCACAAACTACCACTTCTTTTCCTGAAACAATATGCAGTTCTCCCTTACTTCAGAATTCCCCCCAGCACTGAAAAGCCCCACTTCTGCCGAGCCGTACGGCAAGCTGCCGCCGGCCATGGTGTACAAGACTGGCAGGAGCACTGGGTGGTTGATGTGAGCATAGTGAGGTTTGCCAAGGGAGGTTTTGCTGACACGGAATGAAAACCCAGGATGCTTGGAGAGCTTGCCTGCTTGTAGGTGAGCCTCAGCAAGTCCTTCACTTTCAAGGTCTCCTCTGTTGAGGTATCGAACAGCTCAGCTCTCCATCCACCTTGTTGTCTCTTTTCCCACCGATGTCTTTTGTTCTAGCAAAAGATACTTCCTATTGCCGCGGGTAAAGTCTGGCTGATAAAGGCTTTTCTCAGCCTTGTAGAAGATGTCAGCCAGGATACAAAACTGAGCCTTGACTATCGGGAGTGAATTAGTATGGATGGATCATGACAGTAACTAACTGCAGCTTTTGGAGGAGCTTTGGGGTACCTCCTCCATTAAAAGGCAGTTACCAGGGGCTTCTCAGCTGAAGTAAATTGGTAGCAATTTTCAGACCCCTTCTGATTCCTAGCAGCTAGCAAACTGTCCTTTTTCATCATGTTCCTATCCTGCTGCCTTTCTGCTGGGAAAACAAAACCAGGGAGCTGAGTCACTTAAATCATATACAAGTCAAAAGTAATTCTGTGGAAATGAATGAAGCCAAAAAAAAAAAAAAAGAAGCACAAAAAGATGAAAGGAGCACCTATAGAATCAGAAATGTATTTCTCAGTCTGTAAAAATAAGAAGCGCGAGAGCCAGTAGCACTGTGCTTCCCTGGACTTCATGTCTAATACGTTCCTTAGACCGCATCCACAGTGTAGGAGCTGCCCTAAGGATCTAGAAAGGTTATTATCGGGGTGTCTGCTTTGATAGCCGTCCCAACCAGCGACAACCCACCCTGCCCGTGCCCTTCAGCCGCAGCGACCTCCCAGCCGGGCAGTTTGAAGGCAGCAGGGAGGAGGACGCGACGCAGCAGCCGGACAGCGGGTCCCAGGCTGGTATGATGGAGCTTCAGCCTGGATGGGCGATCAAGTCCGGCAGGGACCCACTGAGGGTGAGGGAGGGGAGCAGGGGAGCCAAGAGGGAGACAAAAGAAAGATCTTGTCCTAACACACCACCAGCACCCCAGCGCCCAGCAAACAGCACCAGGGGCCTGGACTCGCCTGGTCTTCCCCAGGCAGCCGAGACTCTCCTGGAAAGCGCGCGAGAGGCTCCAAGCACCGGCTGCATCTGCGTCTGTTTGTCAAGCTGGACCGAAACCTCAGCAGCAACACGGTACTCTCAGCTTCACTTGAAACGAAAACGTTTGGGGCTTGTTCTTAGTGAAAAAGTAAGAAAAACACCCATCTGTTTGTGACCAAGATGTTTCATGGGGGAAGGCAGAAGGGCACTCTCATTACCTGGTGGTTTTCTCATTTTTCAAAGCGCAAACATCATTTTAAAGCAAAACCGCGAAGGGCAGAACGCAAAGGCAGGCAAGCCTTGCATTTAGAAGCTGAAACCTCGTGTCGACTTTGCATAACATTTCCCCTTCTTTTTTTCTTTTCTTTCTATTTTCCAGCTGGAGCTATTTTGCTAAACGTGTACCCCGCCAGCCCCAACTTCCCGAAGGCTGTTGGAAGTGGCTCAGCGGTGCATGGGGCAGGGCTGCAGCGGTGCAGTGGCAGATGCCACCGACTCAGGCCAGGAGCTGCCCCATCACCTCCACCTGCCCAGGCCAGACCCTGTCACCCCTCTGGAGCAGAACCTCCTTCTTCAAGCAGGCAAAGACCGCCCTGGCCCCATGGGAGATGCAAGGCACCCTTGCTCCATCGTCAGGGTCGGGCACCCTTGTGCCTCAACGCCCCAGTCCCCCAGCTTGCCCCCAGGCTGGAGGAACCCCGGCTCGTCCACCTGCGACTCCTCCCAAAGCAACTCACTGGCAGCGTTTCCAACAAGGAGGAATCTGAAATGAGAAGCACCACCTGCTCTAGTCTGATGGACAAAAGCAGTATGGTTTTGCTTGAATTTTAGAGAAGAAGATAGCATGTTTTTCCATTGCAGCTCCCCCACCGACAGCCACTTTCACGCTTTATCTGATAAAAAACACCGAATGTGATAACATGATACTTAGGTTTCAATGTTCCCTTTCTCAAAAGATGCCCTTGATACTTTGCCCTTGGCTTCCACCCCGGGTGCAGCCATGGTGCTCATTAACAGTAATGACAGTTGTTCTTAAATATCCCCACGAGGCAGGTGATGGAAGGGTGCAGAAGCCGGCAAAAAAAAAGGATGAGAGGATTTTGTCAGAGCTACAGTTGTTAAGGCTTTTCCTACCACGTAAGGGCAGTCCCTCCGCTACAGCAAGATTTCTAAGATAACAAGTAAATAGCCCTGCTGCAGTCAACTGGGGTTCAAGTGGAGGAGAGCTTAGATGAACCGATGAAGTCTTCTTTTCTGTGATCCTCTGGTTACAAAACTGAGTCTTAGATCTCAATTTGTAATGCAGAAAAAGCACTATTTGAAATTTAGGTACTTTTGTTTCAATTCTTCATCTAGGATTTTATGAGACTGTCCCTGTAGGTATCTGAGCAACAGGGTATAATTTGCCTTTTTTTTGCTGAAAGAGCAACGTCTATTTGTTTTTAATGATGGCAGAGGAAAAATGACAAAGTTTGCACCCTGGCATGTAAAGAAAGTTCAGAAATTTAAATACAGGCCAAAAGGAAGGGAAAAATTCTGCCTGCAACCATGGCACATGGCAGTTTTGACTCTTCTGGTTTTCCTGAAGCGCTCTGCAGCTGAGCATGGAGATCTTCTGATATCTGGCAAATGAAATATGACTAATTGAGGTGGGAAGTGGTTTTCCTGCATGTAGGTGGATTTTATTAATATCTTTCTACCTCGAATGGCAAAGGAACGCTTCGGAGGAAACACATTTGTTAAAGTTTTGAGTATATTTCCACTTTGGGGCTGAGAAAGCTTTGAGCCTGGGGAAGCAGGGACCTCCCCTGGTTAAAAGCAGACTTCTCAATCCTAGTATAGCTGTGGCAGAGAGTGAGCAAGCCTGAAAAACTTGGCAGCAGCCAAAAAATAAAGCCAGATCTTGAAGACCCCCCCACCACATACACCAAGAAGCCTCTGCAGCTCTCGTTCAAAGTCTCTGGGTGGGGCTTTAGCCCGTTGGGCTCTTGGGGGCTTTCATGCCCCATCAGAGGAGAATGGATGGAGCATCGTATGTGCCAGGCTGGTCGTGGGTGACCCTCGGGCACGTTTTTCACCCTGTGGTGGGATGAAATATGTGCTCACATCTCCGATACAGCTGTGCAAAGGTCAGGTGGCACAGCTTAAACGGGTGAGGAAAGGGTTTAAAATTACTGCCCAGCTTTGCCAGCCATCACTGAGCACCCTGCTTTGTTGCTTTGGCACAGGGGGTTGGAGGCAGGAATTTGAACAGCTGCAAAAAAAAAAGTTATGAAGCTTTGACCATACACAAAATGGGTGGTAGTTACCAGCTGATTTAGTTAAAGCACCACAAAACCATGCAAGTAAAATCTTGCTTTAAGTCTGGCTACATATATATGTATATACCGGCTTCATGCCTTCCTCCCGTCAAGGTAAGCTGAATTAATATAAGCCACATTTAGATCAGATTCGGTGTAACCTTTCTTATACAGGTTTCTCTAAAACCTGCTTTTAAGCTGGCTTGAAGACAAAATGCCCTACTCATCTTTTATAGAAACTGAGTCAAACTGTCACCACGTGTTCCTGGAGCGGGTACATTTTTGTTTGCTTCCTGCACTTCTAGCAAAGTCGTCATGAAACCAAGCATCAGAATTATCTGAAATATTACTGTTTCCCCATCTCCCTCCCACCCCGCCGTCCATTTTCCCCAGGTGCCAAAGATGGCAGAAGGGACTCGTGCCCTGTTTAGGGGACACCACGAGGACCTGACAGAGTGTGACTAATTGCAGCAATGGGTTGCTGTCAAACCCTCTTTCACTTATTTCACTATTCACTTTTGCTCCGCTTTTCTGCCTGGGCAGTTATATAAAGCGAGGATGTAATCAAATTTGGGAGCACTGCTTTTATCTTTCTTCCCGAGTTTTTGGCAGTGGAGGTTTCTTGCTTCTGGCCCTCGGTGACTGCCCAGGTGATGGGGCAGGCTGTCCCGCAGCGGAGGGAGGGAACGCTCGGCTGGAACATGCCTCGTGCCTGCAGTGGGGTCTCCTTCCTCACCCCTCCTGGGATGCGTGAGGCTGGGCACGCGGGGCTGGTGGTGGAGGACGGGGCAGGCTGCACCCAGAGCTCACACACCCGACCAGCCCCTGTCCTTTAGGGTGGCTCCCTACGGGGTCGGTTGGTTTTTTGATGGGGTGGGTCATGGAAGCCTGGCTGGTCCCACGGAGGCTCTGGGTGGTGTCTGGGAGTTTGCCCAGACCTCTTAGACCAGGACTGCAGAAGGTGCTTGTGCACCATTGAGCAACGTGACCCTATGGAGGGTCCAAAATGGTGGGGCTGGGGAGCATGGGACAGAAGGGACACCTTAATCTCTGCTGGCGGGAGTCGAAGATTGGAAAATAAAAGCTGTCCTCAGCAAATCACTGTTTCCCAATGAGAAACTCAAAGTTGAAACCTCAGGTATGAATCACCTGCCCTTTGAAACCCCTTGGGGTGGCAATCAGTTCCGCATGTGGGTTAAGGGAGAAGGATCGGATCAGTGAGGCTGCCAGTCACTCACCTTTGGGGTAAATAAAACACATCCACATGCTGACTCCCAAATCTGCTGTGTTTCCACTTGGCAGCTTTGTCTCAGGAATACAGTCACCCGAAGAGCCCTCTGCTCACATCAGACTAAGTTGATGTAAATGATCTGCAGCAGGGTGGGAAGATGAAATGAGGCCAGAAAGAAAGATCTCCGGAGCATTTCACCCAGCGCTTTGTGCAGCAGCCCCGCTCTGGTGAGTGGACAAATTTGACCCTCTGGGTCTCTGTCCTGCTGAGCTGCAAGGGAAAAAAATGAAAAGGGAGGAGAAATACACAGGAGCGAACTTGGAGTCCCGCTGTGGAACTGGAGCCATCATGATGATCAAGAATACATAGTCTTAATTTTACAAAAATAAAACCAGGCATGGACAATCTGGGCAGGAATGATCTGGGCCTTGACAGATCTTCCTCTTCCCAGTGCTTCCCTTCCACGCTTAGCTCTGGCCCTCTTGTTCCCACAAGCTGTTTTGTAACCTCTGCTCCTTGTTGCACTGTGTGCTACAACACAAACAGCCCCATGACGACAATCAGGGTCTAATGCGTGATGGTGAGCATTCAGGGTAATTCAATAGGGTGGTTTTGGGGGTTAGGACCTCCGAACAGATGCTGGCTGCAAATCTGGCTAATTTGCATGCTGCCCCATCTCTTCCTCCTCAGTTAATTTGAGCCACTGGAAATGGGACCAGGGCTGGAGCCCCCCATGTCCTGCTGTTCTTTGGGGCTGCAACTGGACCCTGGACAAGGCTGTGAGCTGAAACTGTCCCCAGAAGGCAAAGCTCTTGCAAAGACATCCTTAATTCATCTAACCTGAGATACCTCAGCTTATTTTTTAATGTCTTCGTGGAGAAGTGAGCATGTCTGAAGGGTGCCACAAAAACACGACTGCAGAATGAATGGCTGAGAGTGAGATGCAAGGATGGGAGACAGAGACCACAGGCCAAGGCATATGGGAGGATTTTGGCTTGCTCCCAGGATCGATTACTCCCTCGGTTACCGTAACCTAGCTGACCTCCCTTGTCTTCTGCTGGGCACCACTCATGGGCAGGTCTGATCTTCACAGTACTTTGCCTACGTAGCTTTGGAGAGCTACAGGGCAATGGGGAAAAGCATGCATGTTTTAGAAGATGTCTTCTCTTTTTCTGGAGGGACACGGAGTAGCAATTCCAGGGTGGGCGAGAAGGAGCTGGCAAGAGCTTGTAGCAGAGCAGAAGGTGTGCAGGAGTCCTGCCACCAGCTCTGTAGAGCCAGACAGCTACGCAGCTGCGATGCCAAAAGTGGAAGCTGGGGCACGTAGCCAAATAGGCTTTGCACAAAGGGGAACCGGATGCTCTGGGGCTGGATCCTCCTTCTTGGTTTACAGCAGGTAAAGTTAAGCATTAGCTAGTCGCAGAAGACCAGCTCCGTGCCCAGCTGGCAGCACTGGCAGCAGAGCTTGGTTCCTGGGGTCAGTGCAGTGCAGCAGTTGAGGAAGAGGCACTGGAGCACCTCAGGGCACAAAAAAAAGAAAGATCAGCTTGAGCATGTCCGAGGCTAGGGCCCATGCAAGGCATTCATCCCCATCACCTGCTTTCCGTTTCCCTCTTGGTGCCACGCTGCCCATCCCGCCCTGTCCTGGCCTCCCTGGATCTCCCCTCACTGTGCCCCGAGCTTCTGCTCCTGCTGCTTCACTTTCTTTACCCAGGTTCACTCTTGGTCTCGGCTCTTTGCCCGTTGTCTGCAATTTGTGGTTGACAGGCTACACCGGCTGACAGAAAAGAGGAGCTGAGGTCCCTTTGACTCCTCTGCTGGCAGGGCAAGGGCTGCGCTCCCTGGACTGCTGCCCTGCGCTGCAGGGACGTCCCACGCTGGAGGGCTGCAGGCAGCAGAGGCACCTCTTGGCTGCGTTCTGCTGTGGGCTGGTGAGCCCCAGGACCGGTGCCATCGGCACAGGCTGTCTGTATCCCTCCTCTTGCTGGTCTCCTTGGGAAGCCTGGACTCCCCTTGCCATCCTCTGCTGGTGGCTGCCCCTGATGTCCTGTGCTGGTCCCTGCCATCCCGTGGCAGCCCCTGTCTCCAGGCATTTTGGCATGCTGAGGGTTGGTGCAGGCTTCCAGGGAGAGGAGGAGAGAGGTCTGAGGCCTGGGTGAGAGCAAGACTTAGATGTGCCGCTCTCTTGGCTAGGGGTGTGCTCTGGTCAGTGAGGCAGAGTCGGGGGGGGGTGATGGGTTGACCATGGCTGGACGCCAGGTGCCCACCAAGTCGTTCTATCACTCCCCCCCCTCTTCGCTGGACAGGGGAG
>JANZLQ010000009.1:8763818-8797543 GCA_026212715.1 Elanus axillaris | reverse complement strand
CTTCCCCCCCCCCCCCGCCCAGCTGATCTCTGTATTTTTGCATCCATGGCTCTGGGTGACAGCGACCCGGTGCATCTGTCAGCCCCGCGGCGCTGCTCACCTTTGGCAATCCTGTCGCTAGCACCCGTGCCAGAGGTGAGAAAGGATTTGAAATGCGGGTACGCTACGGAGGGAATAGCATAGAGGCTGTTTTCAGCTTAGGTGCGGCGTGTTCACACTTCGGTGAAGGCCAAAGGGCTGATCCTTTCTCACTTGGCTTATTCTCTGAAAATGCCTCAAACGAAACGTGAGACCTCTGTACAACCCCGGCTATCCCTGCCTGCCCGCAGAGGTGGCTGCCTTTTATGAGAGCGTGATTTTTCTCTCCGTGCGCAGCGATTCCCTCGCCAGCGCTCTTGCAGGTAAGCCCCTCCGGTTGACGCCCCATGCGCCGCGCTGCGCTGCGGGCACGCAGCAGGAGGTCGGGGCAGCAGTGGGCAGTGGCTGCCTGCCCAGGCACCTCTCCTTCCTGCTGCCTGTGGCTCAGCTCTGCGCCGTACCGACCCGTTGCTGCACAGCGAGCGGTCCACTTTGCTGGCACCGCTGAAAACTTTTTGTTTACTGGACGACCGGCTGCCTTTTCTTTTTGCATTGGATTGATTGTCAGACACAGTAGGCAGACCTCTCTGTCGCGCTCCTCGTAACGCGTGGTTCGGGACAGCGTGGCTGTGCTGTAACAGCCGTGTGAACTGTAGCTATGGCTGCGTTTTGCTAGACCAGCCTCTCCAAGTTCTTTCCAGGTTCCTCAGTTAGCTTTTAATTGGTTGCCTGCATACCCAAAAGCCTAGATTCATTTATTTCCTGAAGAGTTTCTTGGAGGACCACCAAGCACCCTTGGGATCAGCATTTTGACCACAGGTGGTGAATGCTACTTCTGACATGGTTCTGTAACATGTAACGGCCACTTGCATGACCTTCTTGGCCACCAGCACCCTCAGACCATAGTTTAGGACCCTAGACCTAAGAAATACCAAACCCCAACTTTGTCTTAAAAGCATGTCTGGGTTTAAGGCTTGTAGATGATTCCCAGGGCTGAATTTTTAACACAGCAAGTGATTTAATGACCCTTTTTTGTCACAGGCTTCTAGAGAGCCTGGAGACAAACATGTAATTTCTCTGTGCAGGCGCCTCCTCTTCTTGTGCAGCAGGGTAGTAAAAAGATGTGTTTTAGGCAAAGCTTAACACCGAGAAGATAAAAGAAATCATGTTGGGAGCACACTCGTATTGTTGAATAGAATGCCTTACTGGGAAATACATTAAACGTTAACCTCCTGTGGTATATGTGGTCAGCTGCTGTTTCATATCTTATCTGAATACCTATTCACATTTCAAAAGGCAAAGAAAACCCCAAAACATTGTGCATCTTTTTTTTATGATGTGATTTCACCTTGCTGCCTGGGACTGTGGATCTATTTTATTGCATTACAGTGGAGACTTTCTGGTCTAACTTTCTGTTTTTAATTTTCCAAAGCTGGAATGAGATATAGTAAGAATAAATGGGGCTTGTTCTGTTCCATCTTCAGACCCGTTTTACAGTTAAAAGTCTTAAGTAATCAGAAAGAAAAGCCTTATTTGTCCCAACTTACGACAATTATCCTTGGCAAAGTAAGGTGCGAAGGTTTCCCAGTGCTGACAACCCCCGCCTGCACTCTGGGCTCTTCCTTAAGGAAAGCTCACACCGGGAAGGGTTTTCAGAATCACTGAGTTCAGAGTTTTGGAATCACTGGCTTTGCATGTATTTGACAGAATAAAGATGAAGGAAGCAGATGAGCATTTGGGGCAAAAGAAGAACAAACACCCCAAACGTTCATTTTCCAATGCTTTCTGAGACTAATTCAAGAGCTTTCTTTTTCTTCAAAGATTGCCTGAAGCATTGTAGCTCAGCTCTTGACTTCAAGATTTCTCAGATGTCCTTTGCTCTGTCCAAGAAATGCAGACACATTGCTATTAAACTCGTCTATTAAAAGCTGGTCTTGTGTTTGGTCCTGGCTAGAAAGACACATTCACACCTAGCAATTTCAAAAGGTTAACAAAACTTTTGACTTTTTTACTCTTCTGCCTACAAACTTGTAAGAGGGGAGGTATGAAACATTGATGGTTCTTGGAATTATTGGAGTGTATCAGAAAAGAGTCAAACGAAAAGCAAATTGTGTGTTGTAAAAGGAAATACAGATTTTACCTATGCAGTGGCAAAAGTTTATCAGTTTTGTCCCACTCATTTGAAACCCACAAGAGCCCCTCTTGTACTTTCAGTACACCAGAAAAACATGAAACTGCAGTTTGGTAATGACAAGAAAACCTTCCTCATGCATCTGCATACTGGAAAGACACTCCTCCTTTTCTTCAACCCAACTTCTCGCTAGACCTGGTATTTTTCAGAACGTTTTGGGCTGTATCTCTTACCTTCATCGAGCTGTGCATGTCCATTCCCAGCCCAAAGGAGAGGAGGACAGTGTAGGCAGTGGGACTGCAAGCTCTGCTTTACCCTGGCCAGCCTAAGGGATCCTTCTTGCTGCTAAGGTGTCGAGTGGCTAAGAAAGGCTGATGCATAAAGCGAACTCCTTCCTGTCAGTCACGCTGGAGCCGAAGCCAGGCTTGCAGCCCCAGGCTGTGGTGGGAGGAATGCCTGTCCCCTGCCCTGCTCCCCACAGCTTCACCCTGTCCTGCCAGCGTTACTGCTGGCAAACCCTGCCACGTCTCCCTGTAAGCGGCAGGGGCTTCATCATTTGCTAGTTTTCTCGAGCAGCACCATGCGAGACCAGGAGAGAGCTTAAAGACGGTGAGCATTGCTCCCTGTGGGTTTTGTACGCCTAGGGCAAGCCTAGGGCACCTGCCAAGCAGCAGCACCGTCTGTCCTGCCTGGCCCCGACACCTCCACGTGGCTCGCCGGGTCCACGCTAAGGTGCTGAGCATGCGAGGCCATCCCTCTCCCCCCGCAAGCTCTGGCGGGTGGGCTCAGTGGGGCTGCACTTGTTTGCTGTGGTGTGGGTGGTGGACGTGGACAGCAGGCTCCCTGTTGAGTCTTTGCTGTTGAAAACGAGTTCCCAAAAGCCTTGTGCTGCAGCTCTGGAAAGGAGAGCTATGCCCCTGGTCTCCTGATCGGAAAGGGTTGAAAGCATTCCCTGATAGCAGCGAAAAGCCCCCCGAGTTGCAACATGTAATCATAGCGCAAAAGCCTGTGTCTCTACCCTGCATGGTCAAATCCTTTTCGCCTTACTTTCACCACTGTGACCTTGACCCGTGGGCTTCCAGCTTATGCCCGTGCAATTGCCATGCCCTTGTTGCCGTGCCTGCGTTGCCAGGCCCTTTGACTCATCACCTCCTGTACAGCGGGTTGAGATAACCATGAGGTTTTCAACACTTCTTGTATCTTGCATATTTCCTGCAAGAGGTGGCAGAAAAATCTGTTTCCTGAGATGAAGTAAGCGAAAAGAATAGCTACAAAAACCAGACGAAAGGAACCTAAAAAAAAAAAAGAGAAAAAGAATAAAGCTGTTCAGCAGCTTCCTGTTTACCAGCGGCTCAGATAGAGATTTATCAGCGGCGTTGCTGAGCTCTCCTCACACCTTCTCTTGGACCACAGCACCGTGGGAGTTGTGTGTCACCCCAGCAAAGCCTCTCTTCACACCCCCGGCAAGAGCAGAGGCTTGGGGGAAAATGCGAAAGACAGGACGACGCTGCGCAGACATCTGCTTTGAGATCGTGGCCGCTGCCATCTAGATGGGAAGCACCAGCGGGATGGGACCATTGCCCAGATTTCACTGTGAGATGCTCTTGTGCCAAGAGCAGCCTGCCCCGGGGCATGTGGCTAAAGGCACGCAGCCCCTCCGAGGGGACCTGCTGCCGCTGGCAGGGTGCCCGTTTGGATCCAAGGTCCCTGAGTCACCATCCCGGTCTTAAACCACACGGGCTTCCCTGTCTTAAGAGTACGGTTTTGTATATCGAAACCCTTTTTTCCTTTTAAAATCTGATAAACCTCCAGAGTGCCTTCCACGGGAGGCCCCTGCGGCGAGAGCTCAAGAGGCAGACATGGGGTGCTAGTGGCCACGCGGGGAATTTCCCACCCCACAGCCCCCCGCCGGTTCCTTGCGGCCCCCGGTGCCAGCGCAGCCCGAGGCCCAGCCGGGAGGCAGAAGCGACGCAGCGTGGCCTGCACCCTCGCAGGGGGGACCGCGGCCGCAGCCGGGCACCGGCCTTGCAGCCGGGAGAACGTCTGGTGGTCTGCACCGCGCGCCGTGGCTCCCAGAGGGCAGAGAGAGAGTGTGAACGGGGCCAAGCCCAAACCCTGCCGGGAACCAGTCTAGCCATTCAACTGAGCGGCTAATTGAGTGCCCTCACCCGCGCCTCAGCCCCAGTTGGTTTATCTCCATTCCACAGAGCCGAAACGCGTTGCACAGGGTTAGGCGGCACGGCTGCGGTGGCAGGAATCCCGCCCGGTTTCTGTGCCAGAGCTCGCAGACTTCGCACCCGACGGGTCAGCGAGCCCTGAGAAGCGAGCCCCGAGCCTCGGCGGGAAGGCGTGCGGTGGCTTTTGGCTCTCGCTGCCTGGCCCGGCTCCGGCGGCAGAGCTGTGCTCTGGCCGGGCGGTGAGTTGCCCCCTCTGCAGAGCAGGGCACTGGGACTCTCTGCTCTCTCCCGTGGCCCTTCGCTCCAAACCGGGATGGCCAGTGCCAAGCTCTGGTGGCGAGCACTGGGCTGCCAGCTGGCGCAGGATACTCCGGTGGGGAAACATCAGCTTATGCCGAAGAGGGAACTGCATGCCCGACAGTGTAATTACAGCTGGTGGGAAGCACGAGAAGGAATAAGCAGCCTGCAAGACAACAGAAAGCGCAACAGCCGGTAGGGATCTGCCAAGGAGCGGCTATGTCAAATCAGCCTCAGTCACAGCCTTGTGCCAGCCGGGCAAAGCAGGGGTATCCTGCGCCTCGGGGCTAGCGAGCTTTCTGAGTGTATCAAACAACTTTATGGGGCTGCACAAGTGGTCAAACACCGGAGCGGTTGCTGCCGGACAGGAGCGCTGCCTGGAAGGGTCCCGCAGCCAGGGCTGCGCTCCGACCTGCCACAAGCCAGCGCGCGCGTTACTGCTCTGGAGGGAGGGCTGGTGCGTGGTTTTACTATTTTCACGCATGCCACCACCTTGGGAGGGGGTGCAGGTGCAGTGGGGACAGGATGGCTGCTCCAATGACAGGCGAAAAAGCCTGGGCTGCAGTTCATTAAGGACGAGCACCAGCTTCTGCACATGGGCAGGGTCAGCCCAGACCACAAACTGGTCTTGGGGGAGGCAGCAGTTCTGGAGAAAAGGATCTGCGGGCCAGCATCCAGCACAAGAGAAGCATGAATCACCAGTGCTACGTGATCACCAAAGAAGACAGCCACCCCCGGCAGGTGACTCCTCCGGTCTGCTTTGCCAGGGGTGAAGCCACAGCTGGGGCTTCTATGTCTAGTTTTGGGCACTGCGATGCAAAAAAGATTAAGGAAAACTGGACAGCTGCCAAAGGAGAACAGTGGCTACAACTGACAATTTAGAAAACATGACCTACATGGAAAAGGATGATGGAATATGAGCTATTAAGATCGAAGGGAAACGTGATCTTGGAATATTTTAAGGCAGCTAGAAGAAAAATAGGAATTGTTCCCCCATGGATAAGATAAATACCTGACTCAGATCATAGCAGGAGAGTTTTAGCTTAAGTATTAAGACAGATTTGCTGGGAGTGAGTCTGGAGAAGCACTGGGATGGTTTGTAAGGAGGAGCTGAGGGGAAAGCAGCGGCTGTAGCAGCAGGCTGAACAACCGCATGGCAAGAATCACGGTGGGACACTGCCCCTGCCTTCAAGGCAGGGGATGGACTACGTGATCTCCCCATGTCCCACCCAGCTCCGTTTTCTATGATTTCTCTGTTCTAACTCACTCTCGCTTGCATCCTTCTCTGTTCTCCACCCTTAGGCGAAGCAACGTCAGATGCTCATCTGAGAGGTGCCGGTGCACTTGTGTACTGAAGGCATGGGACAGTGAAGGCTTAAAAACCTAAGTGCTTTAGGGTGAGAAAAAAAGCATCAGATGAGGGACAGACGGAGAAAAGTCTTATTCTCAAAGACTCAATATGCAAGAGATGTATTTTACTTTTTTCTGTCCCACGAGTACCATCATAAAGCATGAGTGAGAAAATTCCACTCACTGCTGATGTTGTTATGAATGAGTTGCCGTGCGGGAAGTTTTGCAACGCACTGATTTCTGCTTTGGTGAAACTAAGCGACTGTGCAAGGCTGCAGCTGTCAAAGCCATAATCTGTATGGCTTTGGTGCTGGCAGTGAAAAGCAGAGCGTGGAGCAGAGTGAGCTGATGCAGACCTCACCAAGCACCTCCAGCTGCTTCTCCTGTACAAACTCATCAAGTTTTTGGAGGACTCTCTGGCTCTCAGCCTTTCTTTCGGCACTGAGCATCTGCTGCAGGAGAGAGCCAGAGCAATGCCAAATAGGTTTTTCGTACGCACACTTGTACATGTCTGCATACACAAGCACTTTGTTACAGTAATACTACTCCACTTTGGTGGAGGGTGTCAATATTTTTGCTGACCAAGCTGAAAAGAAAAATAAAAATTTCTGTCTGCTATCAGCAAAACAGACACATCTTAGTTCTACTGGAAATTTTTTTAAGCTTTGAAGTCTGCTTGTTTTTGAGGAAGAAGGGTTAGAAGAAGATGTTATTTATTAAGCAAAAAAAAGGTGTATTTGAAAATGAACAGTTAAAAAGGAAAAATGGCAATGTTTTGTCTGCAACTTGTCAGAATAATGCATAGTGACTCTTCTTCATTATTTTTCTTTAATTTGGAGGGGGGGGGAATCCCCCTCCAAACAATTTGGCACTTTTAGAGATATTTTAGTCAACCTAAATATACCTTTTTGATGACAAAACCCCCTGGTAACTCAAAAACTCACCCGGTCACAAAATCCCACCCACCTCTTTGTACACAGGCATACAAATATGCCATCCCCATTAAGAAAGGGAAACGAACCAGTCTGCCACACGGCATATGCCGCTACGCTGGCAATGGTCTGATTAAACAATTTTCATTAAGATGATGCGGCCCTACTAAGATGGTGTGTCGACAACTGATGCTAATAGACGCAAACATTGTGGCAATAACTGAAACAGGCAAGGTTCCTCAAAAGACAGCTCCTGTGTGGGGTTTCCTTCCGCACCTCCCAGGTGACCACCAGCCCTGGGCACCCAGGGCTCGCGTACCCCTCTCCTGGGTTCAGCTGGGATGGAGTTAAGTGACCTCCTAGCAGCTGGTATGGTGATACGGTCGGTTTGGAGTTCAGTCTGAGGAGAACGTTGGTAACGCTCTGATGTTTGCGGTTGTTGCTAAGTCATGTTCAGTCTAAAGTCAAGGGTTTTTCAGCTTCTCCTGCCCAGCCAGCGAGAAGGCTGGAGGGGCACGAGGAGTTGGCACAGGACACAGCCGGGGCAGTGACCCAAACGGGCCAGAGGGGTATTCCAGACCGTGGGACGTCACATTCAGGAAATAACCGGGGGGTGGGAGGTGGGGGATTGCCAGTCCTGGTTTTGTTTCCTCTGCTAAACTAAGTCCCCTCTTCCCTCCCCTTCTAATATGACAGAGTAAGCCCTCTGAGATGTAAAGTGAGAGCTGATTTGAGAGGAAAAGGCCTCTTTTTGACTAGGAAGCTGCTCTTATTTTGCTGTCCAGCAAAGGCAGAGGAAAGTACTCTTCTCAGATAAGAGTGCCTGACTCAGCTGGTTACCATTGCTTTGAAACGGGTGGAAGCAGAGCACTACATTGAGGCAAACTTGCCCTCCACTTTCCAGCCGGGTGCTATGGTAGTGAGCAGATCCAGGAAACATTTTTTTCTTGGGAAATATCCTACTGGGTAGGGTACCTTACTCTGCTTTTCTTCCCATCTTTTCCTAATGGCTGCTACACCAACACCGGAGCCTGTGCTGTGGTGTCAGAAAGCTGCCTCCCATGTGCCTTCCCAAACAGGGAGCCGTAACAGGGCTCATGGCTGGTGCTCCTGAGGCCAAAAGCAAGTTCTTGCTGGTGGCATCTTCTGTTGCAACCACAGTTTCCTTTCTGTGTTCAAACTCAACTCATCTAGACCTCCGTAAGAGGAAGTAGACGTTCCTACAAGAGCAGGCATAGCAGTTTTGCAGCAGCTAAGCTGGCTGTCACCCCCAGGCTGAGGAGCTGCAGTGGTGGCACAGGCTACGGAAACCCTCTGGGACTAACGTACGGAGACTGACCTGGCGTGCATGGGCCGTCTCCCGGTGGTGCCAGTGAGTATGCCTGGCTGTAGGAGCTGCAGACACGGCCACACTGGTCGCCTCACAGCAAGATTCATTTTGGTTGTGGCATTCGCCACACCCTTTCCATTTAACATGGGGCTTCCGTGGAGCATCACTTCCCTGAGCTCGGGGCTCAGAGTAGTTTGCAGGAGTGGAAACCTGCCTTACTCTGAGGTGCTGGCCATTTTCAGGCTGACAGTGTCTTCAGCTGTATGAAGCATGGCATGGGTTTTTTTTCCCCGCTGAATCAACTTTTCTGACAGCAGAAACTAATTTCAGAATGCAGACAGAAGAACCGCTGTGGTGGCGATGGCAGCAGGCGCAGCTGAAGGGGAAGCACGAATGGCGTGGCGCGGTGTTTCGTGGTGTGTGAGTCTCCAGCACCTGCCCGCTGCCTGCGGCCACTGCAGGCTGACCATGACAACCACTGTCAAAACCTAAGAGGACAAACCAGAAGGCTCCTCCTACAGTGACATTTTCCCTGTGCTTTTTAACCCGAGCAGTGACTGAGATGCCTGCGCACTGGCAGTTTGGCCAAGGTGGTAATGCCACACAGCTCTTCCCTCCTGCAGCTCGCAGTCCTGGCAGGGCAGACGGAGCCTGGCACGTGGCACAGCTCTTGCACCCAAACCTAGACTGGCCATAGGCAGGAGCACCCCACATAGCAACAGTCAGTTGCCTCTGCTTTGCTGTAAGGTTTTTCTTTCTCACGGGAAAGCCCACGGGAGTACAAGATGTCGCTAGCGCTGGTATTAGTGTCCAGCTAGAACTCAGCTGGAAGGATGCTGCAAGGCAGCAGCCAGGGCTGCTGGAGAAGGGAGCTCTAGGGTGGATTTCTAACGGGTTCTGAAAAACACATCTGAGACGTCCCTGCCCCCCAGCTCCCGCCGAGCACCTCGGCAGCACCCGCAGGGGACTCCCTGGTGCCTGCTGTCCCGTCCCTGGCTATGAGAGCCCCCAGGTCAGGCACCCCGTTGGCACACTTAACCAAAGACCGCGTTACGCTGGCTGGCCTGCTCTCCTCCGGCAGGAAAGCTGCTCCACAGCCCCAGCACCCTGCTAGCAAACTCCCTGCAGCCCAAGGGACGACCTGTAAATACCACTCTCATATGCCTGTGGTTCCTGTAAGGCGACGCAAGCCTCCTTTTCCCCTGGCCACCTCCTTGCTGGGTTGTCTGTAGGTAGCAAATGTATCCCTTCCACGACTTCGCTTCACCAGGCTGAGCCCAGCCCTCTCCCGCCGCTCCTCCTGCCACCTTGCAGCTTCTTCCCTCTTGATTTTAGCACTTCCAAGTGCAGGTGACCTTTTTAACTTCCCTGTTCATTTTTTACCGCCTCTTGCTGGTTTACCACATTTTCAGCTTTGTTATCCTCTTCAGATGAACTTCAAAGGGCTGTTCGTTGGCTTGGTAGAAAAATCCCTGTTTGCCTGCGTGGCCCTTGTGGTAACTCAGGACGAGGTGGATGCTACTCACAGACTGAAAAAGTGTTGGGAGAGATACAGCTTGTTACAGCCTGGCTCACAGCTGATGGTGGAGAAAATCAGAAATGTGTACCTCCCATCCTCCCCCTGCCAGATATCCTCCTCTGAGCTTTCAAGGGAAGTTTAGCGTACCTACAGCTTTCAGCACCCCACTCTGTGAGCACACCCGTGGTTATTTCTCTCCACCATGCTCCAGCCCAGCCGTGCTCTGTCTGCCCCCGCTCCCCTCGAATCACCTCTAGGAGAGCGAGCACGGCTCAGCGTGGGGAGAAGAATAAAATCTGCCTGCAGTTCTTCCCTGTCCCCCAACCCAGGCATCTCCCATTAGTTTTCATCATCCTAATTATCATTATATTATTATTAGGTAACAGTTCCCAAGTGCACCCTGGTGCTGTCGGCCACCCCTCCCATCGACCCTCGTACCTGCCGGCGAGGGACAGCGCCTTTCCAAAGCCGTATTTATCATCTCCTCAGCCCGTCACCGCTCCCTTACTTTCACTGGCTTTGACAAATCACATCTTTCATTGTCTTTAATGAATCTTCTTCCTCTGTTGAGAAAAGCTGTGTGTCAGGAACACTGACTGTCCCAGAAGCGGCGCAGGCACATGAGCCTTTCTGAAAGCCAGGCAGAGCCAGGGACTCGGAGGTATACGTCACTTCTCAAAACATAGCAAAGCTGCTCTTGGAAACGTTACGTCAGGCTCTCTAATTCTGCTGTTCCCCTCCAGAACACTGGCACCACCACAATTTTTTCCCCACTCTCCTTATTACCAGGCTGTTACCTGTACGCCCAGCAGTCCTCTCTGGTCTGCCCAAAGTACAGCAGCTATCCATCCTCCAACCCCAGCGGTCACCAGGCCTGCTCACTTGTATCTTTTTTTTTTTTTCACTTGAATCCAAGCTCTTTTCCTTGCCTTTAAGGTGCTCTGCATCTTCTTGCTTGCTCTAGCTTTCCCCAATGCACGCAGCGTTTCCTCCGACGTTTCCCCGCCACATTCTTCCAGCTTCATGTGTCTTCAAAAATACGTATCTGGAAGATGTCCCAGTTAAAAAAATATACATTTTGAATGAACTGAAATCTTTTTGCAAAATCATAATAGACACAATAGAAAATAACTCAAGGAAAAAAAAAAGATTTTTTTTCATTTTAGAATCTGTATAAACATTTTAAAATGCAGATATATTTCATTCTTTTATTGGTTTCATGTCAAACTGTTATTTAATTTTTTTATATGTGCTAATAACTTATCAGCCAAACTAGTGCAAAATGGAAAAGGAGGCATCTTTAATTGATTAACGTTTTGATCATAAGAAGAAATAATGAAAGCTGACCTTACTGATTTCTAAAGAAAACAGAAAATAAAATGGAGTTACATTATGTTGTACTGTATGTCTGTAACAGCAGGACATACAACTGACATTATTAATTTTATAATTAATAAATAGATAATAGAAGAAAGTTCTATTACAACAATATTCAAACGTAAATTCTGAAAAAAAATAAACAAAAAAAGAGGAGCCGGTCTCTCTTACGTAGTAAGACCAACTGGGTACTTGGAGGCGCTGGTAGCATTTTGAATACCTCAAGGGACAGGTCTTTTCTTTCTGACTGTGCTCCTTCATTAGCACAGGTCCTTCATTAGGTTCCTTCTATTTTTCCCCAGCCTGTTTTCTCACTTTTTTTTTTTTTTTTTTTCCCCCTGCCTGCAGTATTTAGCTCTCCTCTTCTTTGGGACTCTCTTTCACTATTTGTTTATGCAACAGCCAGCAAGCTGGAAAGCAACTTTGGATTGGAGCTGCTAGCTGCTACCAAGGAGCAGGTTAGAAACTTTAATTAAACAGTCATACTTTGGATCTGCCACATACTTGTTTGGGGTTCTTGGGCAAATCTCTTGCGTTCTTTGTGCTCCTATAAATCAGGAAAATGGTGCTTGTTGAGATTAATGGATGAAAACATACTGTTTGGCTGACTTACAAAGCACCACAGTTTACAGTATTACACAAACCAAAAATAATTTGAAGTTATTGAATAAAATAAAAAAAATCAAGCCTGTCCTTGTTTCAGTAATTTGATCTTGACCATGTATCCTAAATGCACTAAAATATGCTTAAAAAAAACCCCGAGGTAGCAAAGAAACTCTGAAATTTCTCCACTTGAATAAAAGCTGCTTAAAAAATGATTGCAAAAGAGGTATCAGTAGCTGTGGTACAGTAGCATTTTGCTGAGAGAGTTAATACATTACTAACAGGGAGAGACATCATCAGACTGCAGTATACAAGTTGGTATTAGCTAAAGAAACAAAAAACTAAAATAATGCAGCTTGGAAACGATATATCAGCTTCTGTAAAAAGTTGCAAATTTATTAGGGTGTGTTCTGTGACAGAGACACCTGAACTTTTCAATTTTTCACTTAAATCAGGGGTGGCTGTGAAGAAGGAGGGTCTCGCAAACACATTCCAAGGAGAACACCTGTTCATGTGCTGCCTTTACTGTCTTCAAAAAGGGCCGTATTTGATTTTTGTTTCGCAGAATGTGTTGGTAAGCTGTCTCACCTCTTTTCCTGTTTATCACAGCTACAAAATCTTCTATTTGCTTCAAAACCTATTCTGTAACTGGCAGCAGCCCATTTGACACCTGCGTATCACCAAACCTCAGCCATCTCCACAGGCGATGGAGTAAACCTCCTGGGCACTCCGGAGCCCGAGAGAGGACAAGGACACGGTAGCAGGAGAAAGGGACCAGGGCCGGCCGAGGAAGAGACACTTCTTGCTGTCAGAGGTAAAGTCCATCCATATTTAATGTGCTACTCTTAAAAGCAATGGGCTACCTTTGGCAACCAGGGGAAAGGGACCTGCAGCATTTCTCTCCCTCTAGATACCTTCTGGAGAACTGCTTTTTCAGTTTGACTCTTTTGCCAGCTGATGCAGAGAGGGGAGAAAATGGAAAATGCTGTGCCCTGGTCGGAAGCTGTCAAAGGTATTAATGATGAAAAGGTGGTCTCAGAGTCTGAAGTGGAGTATCTCCAGTCTCTGTTCAGACCAGGAAAAACACTTCTTAATTTTGCCAAAATCAGATGCATCTTTATCTAGAAATCTTTATCTACGTGTCTGTACCCCTCTATGTATTTATATATCTACATAAATATCTATAGATATCTAAATCTATAACACAGTATTCATTATTTGTTAATTTTTTCTTACTTTTGGTTGGTGAAAACAAAGTTGAAATTAATAAAGCAGAAGTCCTACCTACGGCTGAAAACTCAGTATAGGAAAGAATTACACTATCAACATACGACTGCAGCACTGCTTTTCTCACATAACTTCTTATTTCTGAAAAAGGAGCTCCGTTGGGTCGAGTGCTGTAATTGTAACAGGTTTCTCGACATTGCACATGCCAATTGACTTTGGTGGAAGCAGTCCTGGTGCCCCGAGAAAAGCTAAGGCAGGTCAGTGAGGCATGAGCAGCATCCGTACCTGGAGCAGAGGAGGAACACTGGCTCCAGTACCCCTCTGTGCTATGCATACAGATCCTCCCATTTCCCTGCTCAAGGTGGCACAGCCAGGAAAAAAGGGCTGAGTTCTGATTCCTTCCTCGTCAATACGAAAATTTTCACTGTTCTCTCTCTTTTTGTATACCCGAGCAGCAATTTTTAACTCAGGAGAGCATGTCCTCTACTTCTAATGAATTAATCACTGCCATTCATATTACTGCTACAGCTTAATATGAATGTTTATTACAAATGATTCTTCCCTCCTGGACACCCTGTGTCTCTGAAGCTCTTTCAAGAGGTGATCAACCTGTATGCAAGCGTAACGTAGGTGCAGTGCATAATAAACATGCAGGTATCAGCAGTGACAAGGCAAACTGCTTTGAAATAGTGTCTTTTGAAAGAACCACTACTTCTTAAATGTGAACACTTTGCAAACCAGATCCCATGTTATAGGGGTCATGAGGTGGTATCTGAAAAAAAGAAAAAAAAAAGAAAAAAAAAGGTGGCTACAGCACTGACTCACCTTTAGAGAGCAGGTCATACTTAGAGCTGCCTTCATTGCAGTCCTTCAGAAATGACAGAGAGGAAACATACCCCCAGATTGCTTTGGTTTTCTCTAAACTAGAAAACTGATGTTGGGCAGAACAGGCAGGAGCAATAAACTGCCCTGTTTTAGCAACAGGCACAGCCAAGCTGCTCACCAGCTAACCCAGAGGTCAGTGGCATCCTCACGGCAGCAGCCCAGAGCGTGGCAATGCAAGTGCTGCTGTGTAGCCCTGCGAGCTCCTTGCTGCTGCAGCGGTTTTTTGTATGTGATCCTGCACCCAACCATGGAAAACTAGCTTTCTCCACGCCAGTATCTAGCCCTGATCAGCTCAGCTAAAAGTGTGGCTATGCTGCTGGGTGATGCTTCTTCAGTTGAAACGCTTTTATAAGGGTCTCTATGCTACAGGCAAAAAGCTTCCACACCTCAGGGAGCTCAAGAAAATCCAGCCTCTTAGATCAGATGCAGGTTTTGTACCATTTTGCACCATTACGACTATTCAGGGCACAAATTTTTCCCTGTCACTGAAATGACAAGGTGATAATCCACTGGCGCTGAGGCAGCATCGGAGAAACAGAGAGCATCCCAGTGCTCGTACTTAAGCATGTATAGGAACGACTGGCAGGCTGCAAGTGCAGGCTTTTGGGTGGCACAGCTGCTCTTGTCCGGCCAGTGAGACCGAGACTGCGTTTTGCAGTCCCTCTCTGCCTGGATGCTGGCCCACAGGCTCTATGTGGCACAGAGAGGCAGAAGCTACCCTGGGAGTCCCACGCCAGGACAGCCAGCCATTTATCCCTTGCTCTTTCCTGCACAGGTATCTGAGATGAATCCCACAAGCCAGTTCCATGGCACAACAGAATATGACTATGGGTACGATGAAAACGCTGCTCCGTGCAATGAAGGAAACAGCTTTCACAGGTTTAAATCTCTCTTTCTGCCAATTCTTTACTGCTTTGTGTTTGTCTTCTGCCTTCTGGGAAACTCTTTGGTCCTTTGGGTTCTCCTGACCAGGAAAAGGCTGACAACAATGACCGACATCTGCCTGCTGAACCTCGCAGCCTCTGATCTCCTCTTTGTTGTGCCTCTCCCTTTCCAAGCCCACTACGCTTCGGACCAGTGGGTTTTTGGCAACACCATGTGCAAGATAATGGCTGGCATTTATTACACAGGTTTTTATAGCAGTATTTTCTTTATAACCCTGATGAGCATAGACAGGTACATAGCAATTGTCCATGCTGTCTATGCCATGAGGATACGGACAGCCTCTTGTGGCGCAATTATCAGTTTAATCCTGTGGCTGGTGGCTGGCTTGGCTTCCGTACCTAACATCGTGTTCAACCAGCAGTTGGAAATTGAGCAGTCTGTGCACTGTGTCTCCACATATCCCCCAGGCGACAATACCTGGAAGGTCACTTCTCAGTTTGCAGCCAATATCTTAGGCCTCTTGATTCCCCTTAGCATCCTCATTTGCTGCTACGCCCAGATACTGAAAAACCTGCAGAAATGCAAAAATCGGAACAAGATCAAGGCGATCAAGATGATTTTCATCATTGTCATTGTTTTCTTCCTCTTCTGGACTCCCTTCAACATTGTGCTGTTCCTAGACTCCCTGCAGAGCCTGCACATCATCAATGACTGCAAGGCAAGCTACCAGATAGCCCTGGCCCTGCAGCTGACGGAAACCATCTCCTTCATCCACTGCTGCCTGAACCCCGTGATCTACGCCTTTGCCGGAGTGACGTTCAAGGCCCACTTTAAAGGTCTACTTCAGTCCTGTGTCCGTGCCCTCTCCAGCCCCACGGGAGGTGCAGGGGCTGGTCAGTCATTTCCAGTGCCCACCCAGCTCTCCGGCTGCTCTGACAGCACGGGGTTCCTGTGAGCCCACCCGAGCCATCTTCTTCTGGTGCGAGCAGTCGGCCTTAGTCGACTGGGACGTGGCCCTGCAGGTTGTCCTACCTGTGCAGCATCCTCCTGGGACGGCCGGTGTATCTGTGCCTCCTTTTGGCACATGCTGCGGACTATGGCACAGTGTGTGGCAATGTTAGTTTCCTAAGAGCACTGCTGCTTTTCTAACACGGTGACCCTACCAGCTTTCTACGGAATGATTTTGATTCAAGTTTTAGAGCTCTTTTAATACATTTCAGCAAGCAGAGTGCTCCCTCTAGTACTTCTAGTACTTACTTTCTCCTCTGATGAAAGCATTGCTTCTGCCTCACCCCCAAATATGCTCTGCCTTGTGGAAGCTTTTCCATACCTGAACGCCTGCATCCCTGGGACAGGTGTGGGACACCCCGCCGGGAGGTGGGCAAGGGGACTGGCATGGGGTTACTTCACATTGCAAAGAAGGAATCACCTCACCCACTGTCACCGCTCCCCCTTTGCTCCAGCTCCCAGATAAAGAAGCCCCTCAGCCCAGGGTCCTGTTGCTTTGCTGTGGGATGCTCCCAGGGGCACAGGTGGGGGGGTCCCTGGAGCTGTTGCTGCCCAAAGCAGCCTTTGGGGGTGATGCCTTCAAAACCAGCAGAGCAACACCTCTGGGTGCCCCCTGCACTGGTCACTCGCAGGGGCCCATCAGTTGAAAATGTCATCAACAAAGCAGCCTGGTAGGCTGCATCACCACCAGAGGTGTGGGACCCCCAGCTGTGCGCCCCCAGTGCTGGCTGCTAAATGTAAACACCACAAAACGGCATGTAGCACACTGGCTCCGTCTCTGTTTCCATATGTCATTATTTTCTGCCATTTTCAAAATGTTTTCTTTGAATAAACCTATTACCTGCACCTTTTTGTCTTGGCTCCTGGAGGTCTGTCTAATGATTCGCAAGCCTAGATTAGGATAAAGAACAGATGTGTTTACCGATTTTTGAATCGGTATCACATAAAATACATCTGATGGAATTGAGAGGCACCCTGGATCTCTTCAGCAAAGTAAGTCCTGCCTCTACTTTCCTGCTGAGAAAGATTTGTTCTCAAAACCCCAATAAAAATTCACAGTGAAAAAATAACATTTACGTTGAGGTAATGTTACTGTAAAGCAAATTTAAAAAGTCAAACACAAAAGAACCTGAAACAGGAAAAACAGCCTAAGTATTGTCAAAGATTGTATTTTCTAGGGTAATCAAAAATATGTTTTCTTAGTTCTACCTTTCCTTCTGAAAATATAATTGCATTTTTTATGCTTCCTAAAAATTTCAAAAACATTTCTAACCTAAGTGCCAAAATATTCTTGCCATTAGCTACATTGTATAGAAAAGACTCCTTTCATTTAAGATAGTGCAATTAACATTTCTAGGTTTTATTCCTCAATGGATGAGAAATGCCCTGCAGCTCAATTATCATATTGTTTTACTTCTCAGAAGACTTCTAGGCATTTAGAAACAAAGACCTCTGTTAGTGTATTTCTGTGGTTTCTTTGTACTGCGCAGGCACTTCAGTGACTGACAAGAAACACGGGCCAGCATCTCAGGTCAGGTATCTTCCCCCTGCGGCCAGAATTCTGGAACCTGGATAAAAGTTTAAGATGTTCAGTGACATTTGCCATCATCCTACCTGTTGATGTTTCAGATAAAAACGGAAGGGAAAAAACCCAGAAGATATATACATATCTTCTTTTTTAATTGGTGTTTTGAGAGGGGAAAATGGAAATGTTTTCTGGCCAGCTCTCACACACTGACACTTTCCCAACGAGCTGCATCACTGCAGCTTAGACAGCACAAAACTTGGCAGCCAGGAGCCAGGTTTCCTGGCTGCAGGGAAAAGACAGAACTGACTGATCAAAGAGAGGGCCCCGGTCCAGTCCAGACTGCATGGGACTTCGAGCACCAAGGAGCCGCCTTCGCGGATACAACCTCTCTGTGGAGAGTCCCCTGCACTTTTTTAGGTCTCTAGATTTCAGGGAATGATCATTTCATACCTGGCAGCTTTTCTTCTGACTGAAATTGAGCATGTGTGAAAGAGCAAACAATTTTCCCTGATCACTTTGTTTTGTGAACAGTTGTATAAAAAGACCAAAACCAAGCAAAGACTACTTGTAGGTCAAGTCAGTATTCAAGGACTCTCTAGTTTTAAAACACACATTTGGACCATATCTGCAATCTTGTTAGTCAGAAGAAATAATAAGGAATAAGGGATAATGTCCCTAAACTCTTATTTTTCAATAACTGTTTTACTTGCCTTGCTGAATTTCAAATTTCAAAAAGACAAGATGGTCAAAAGCACTGTAATTTTTCAAAGATCATGCCCCTTCTCA
This sequence comes from Elanus axillaris, assembly GCA_026212715.1. NCBI lineage: Eukaryota > Metazoa > Chordata > Aves > Accipitriformes > Accipitridae > Elanus > Elanus axillaris. Next base: position 8,779,430 of record JANZLQ010000009.1, on the reverse strand, counting down.
GGTTGCTATGTCATTCAAAGTGATATGCACCAGATATGCCCCAAACATGCACAACTCCTTCCAATGCCATCATAAAATTTGGCAAGTGTGAACCTAAAAAGCCCCAAAGAGAGTCTTGCATCATTAAAGCACCAATGTTTTCAGCAGCAGACTAGGATTTTCTCTGGGTTACAAGAGAAGGGCCAAACTCTTTGGTTTCTATTATTTTTTTGTCCAGCTCCCACTGAAATCATGCTCTGTGTGTGTGTGCAACAGCAAAAGTTAGTCCAAATGATACGTGAAGCCTCAATCAAAGAAGTAAAAAAGTAGGTTTTGCTGGACTCACTGCAGAGTTTCTTCCCCCTCCTCCTCCTCGCCTTCCACTGCTGAGTTTGAAAGAATGGTATTTAAGAATCCAGAAGGGTAAATTCAAACCCTCCACCCTCTGCTCAAGCACAGTCAGTCTCTCACTGATCAAGACTGTGAATTCTTAGAACACTTTTCCCTTCAGAAGGCTCTTTCTCATCTAATGTGGCTGCAAAAAGGAATAATGCAGGTAGCTATTTTGCCCCTTTTGTTGTATGAACTACCAGAATAGAGACACAAACATACCCAGCATCACCCCAAGTACTCATACGCAGCAGAGCTCTCAGAAGCATTGTGCCTCTTCTCTAAACATGAAATTTTATTTTTAATACTGCAGATCAACAGGATTTTATGCTACTCTTATATGTGATGGAAAGAATCTAAGGAGACACTAAGCAATGTTCAAAATTTTTTGCACTTCTATGCACTGAAAACAGTTCTGAATAGCAGTTCTATACTAGCAGGATACTATTAAGGAGCTGGCACTGCCATTTTTTCTGTTACACCTTTTTTTTTTTAGGTAGAAACTTGCCAACGACAATCTGCTTTCTTCTGCAGATGTAATATTCTGCCTGGAATAAAGCAGGTAGCAGATGCACTCTTTCCTCAGTTTCAAGAGTTCTGACACAAAGTAAAATTGGCAAAAGAATTTTCCAATCTACTCATAACCAGATCAGCTAGTTTTCAGGTGCTAAGATGTTGTCAGCTGCAAATACCACTGAAAAAGCACCAAGGAACATTCACGTTTGATGTCACCTGGATTTCCCGGTGCTGCGTGTAGTAATGTGAGTATATATGCCCAAATATCTTGTGCCATTAAATTAGGGCGAAGTTGATTGCTATTCTGAAAAGGATGGAATAAGGAAACTATTGCTGTTCGTAGAACACATCTCCTAATCAGATGTTGCACTGATGTACCACTTTTCATGTTTGTTAACATTTCCCTAGCTAGTTCTAAAATGTGTCTGAACCTGCTTGAACTTTCTAGCTATCGATTTTCATCTAACATTTTCACAACCCTCCACTTTCCTGTTTCATGTTTCCCCACCCTTTTGTAGTATGGAACCTATGACACTATGACAGGAATGTCTGACCTTATTCTAGTCTAAGATCACTTAGCAGTGTGCAACAAAACATCCAAATGTGCACACCCTCAAAAAGACCTACCAGACCTTTAGAAAAAAGAAAGTATAGTAAAACTGTGCAAAGCAGTGCAAAGGAGAACTGCAAGAGTTAGAAAAGCAAGAACATCATGCGAGATGTGGTGCTGTTGGTGATTCCTACTGGATTTTCTCCAGCCTGCGACTGCCAAGTTCACAGCTTTTGTAATGTTTCTCAGTCGTACTGACTTGCCATGAGACAGCCCAACCTTAAGAAGACGTGAGACTGAATTTTAGATGTGTCACATTTGGCCCACCTCTTCAGGCTAGAGTCACGAGAAACCTTATTTGATGAGGGCTCCCAGAAGATTAGAAAAGTGAATATGGGAGACCATTCTACAGGAAAAAAATTTCCATAAAGTGAGGTTCTGCTGTTCAGGAACAGCACTTAGAGGCTGTGCACACTCTATCTCTTTGGCCCCATGAAGCCCCATCTTTCCATAAGGAAAAATGAAGAGCTGCACCTGGTGTGAGAGCAGGGTAAAGTGCTGGTTTGTTCTGTGTTGGCATCTGCATTTGCCCTTATTGTCTAGCAGGTATAGAGGTCTGTGACCTAGCTAAGGGGCTATGCCCTCCCGATGGGAAAAGTGACAGAAGGTTAAGGGAGACAACCCACAGAAGTTGTAGAAAACATCTACCTTCCTTTCTTCTTCCACTTCTAGGGAGGAAAATCGGATGTTAATTTCTGACTAAATATGGGAGTTTAATTTATTCAACTTTTTTTGGCTGCATCTGCTCCTACATTAAAACTAAACAGAACAACACAGGCAGAACTCTCATTTAAGATGCTTAAGCAGTATGAAAAAAGTGGGAATCAACCCATAGAAACCACTCATTGAAATGATGTCAGAAATCATGCAATACTTCAGGATGATACAGCTCTGGAAAAAAATCACATTAAATTTCATCTTATAATACCATGTTACTTAAGCTAATCTTCTCAGTGACTTTGGGAAACCATGAGTATACGCCTCTGAAGAGCGAAAAAATTTATTCAGGCTCCTACCAGTTGTTCTTTGCTGCCAATTAGATGCTGAGGGCAGCGGTCTCCAGGCGGACCCCTGTCACTGGCAGTACTAGGCAGCTTTCCGGCCCTGGAACCACACACTCTCAGGAGGTTAGGCTATTTGGTAAATGTGTGACATTCAAAAGACATCGCAGATTATTTCACAGTAGCAAGGTTAGCCCACAAGTCCCACACACTTCTAGATGGCAAAGACCTAGAAAAAGTGCTTCAGGTGCTAGAAATAACTTCTTTTTCCAGTTCAATTTCTACAATGGGCAGTTCAGGGTCATTAAGAGAGAACAAAGTCACTTTCAAAATAAGAAATATGCCAACGCAGTAAATACAGTATCACATAGAGAGACTGCTTCAGACACACAAACCTGTGAGGTCAAAGAAGCCTTCTGCTGTGCAGTAGCTGAGAGCTATGACTAATAGGTCATATGGCTGCTGGTCCTGGACCTAGCTCAGATGTACCTCTAACTGCGCAGTATAAACATTTATTACAGCCCGTGCACCAAAATGTCCCCAGGGCTGGCTTTTGGGGAGTCTCTCAGTTTCTCCAGCAGTACAGGGACATGGATGTCGGTAGTCTGTGACAGCTGGGGCATGGGAGACATGAAGAAGCCTCAGAGTCTGCGGCTCTGATGCGAGATTTGTGACAAAACCGAATAGTGCCACCAACTGCTGGGAACCCAGCGCAGGGTGTCTGAAAAGAATATGGAAAAAAAAATGTCAACAACAGTTGTTGTATGATAGAAGATAAAATTGTAAAGTGAAAGATCATCTCATCTCTCAGGAGGAAAGGGAAACGTGAAGTTATGACTTTCACTGCTCTTAACTTCAGGAGCTGGTTTAGCCACTCTCCTGCTTGGAAATTTCAACCCACCGTAACACACTCCTGAGCTTTCAGTTTCCTTGCCCCTTTTTGTTTCTTCTGGGGCACTTCCCATAGCACAGCCTTCCCATTCCTGAGGACCACTTCCTCTGTTTCAGGAGTCTCTAGCATCTTGATTCCTTTTCTGCCATAAATATGCTAGAGACTATGTCTGTACCTTTGTCCCCAGTCCTTTCCTCACAGCACACCTCTTTCTTTGCGTCTCTGTATCAACCTGCCAGGCTGTTGGCTCTCAAAAGCTGGGGCTGAGCAAAGCTGCCCTCTGCGGAAGGTTAGTGAGTGAAAGACACGTTGCTGAATTCCTCTAGCCTCACTATCTCCAGCTCAAAAATACAAACATTTCCTAAATATATTACTGTATCTTCCTAGTATGATCTTGTGAAATACTCACTGAATATTACCTCTTGTTACAGGGGGATGTAACAAGGGAAAGAGTTCTGTAACCCTGTAAATGGAGACTGTGCTTTCTGAGTGCCTCCTGAGCCTTGTCACCCAGCAGTACGGTACTGGTATTGCTATTGCCAGGCCACAGGTCTCGGGACTGAGGCTTGTCAGCCTGGCTTCAAACTGATCTTGACCTGCCTGAACCTTTATTTTTGCTTGGTTTAGCTGCAACAGCAGTTCTTCCGAGCAGGTGTCTATATTTAATTTGTCCTAGTTTTGCTTATCTTTGTGTGGCACAACTAGTTTTTATACAGGTAGTAGTAAACAGTGGTTATTCTTTTGAACATGATGCTGCAACATAGAGAAAAGCAGTCCTAGTATGCTAGCAGAGGCCTTGAGATGTAGGGACAGAGCATGAGGGACCCTTTCATGAGGGACTAACAGGCTGAAGCCATTGACCTTAGGACTCAGAGGAGCAGGGGAAGAGTAACAGCATTACACTTAGAAAAGGGGTATAAACTAGGAAGTGCGTATACAACAAATTTAACTATTATTTTTGTTATTGTTATTACTAAGAAGTTTCTGCCCAGAAGTATTACTGTATTTTTAATTTTTTTCTCTTTTCTTTCTTTTTCTGAAATTATTAGATCTGGACTAATAATGACTGTTGGATTAGAGTCCTAAAAGTTCAATTACACTAACAATAAATTCTTGGGTTTACAAGTGAGGTGTTTCCTTTTTGCTCGTAACAGAATTGTGAGCATTACATTTGCTCCACAGAGGAGGCCACCTAGGCAGCATCGAGCACCTTGTAGACATGCTGGGTTGCAGCACTGCAAATTTATGAAGTATGGCAACACTTTGGGGAAACCCAAAACAGGCGTGAGAGAGTGAATGTGCCTCACCCTGAAAACCTAAGATTTCACAGGTCTGTGTACGATAATCAATTTAAAGCCAGGTTCTGCCACACGTTTGAGATCCACCACTGAATTCAGTGAGGCAGGATGCAATAGTCCTCAGGACCTGTACAACATTTTCCAGGGCTTGACATCAGTCTTAAAAAGATCCAAGATAAAGATATAAAGAAAAGTTGGATCAGCCAAGATCAATGATACTGCTCATTTGTGGCCACACGCTGTAACTACCTGTAGTCCTTACACTACAGTCTTGGCTTCAGAAACATACCTCACACAGTCTTCTTTCTGATACCTTGGGGGGGGGGGGGTTGCTTTTCTTAATTAGAAATACATTATAACCCAAACACATTATCCAATGCAAACCCCACATGCATTAATAAATTAATCCAGAAGTGAGATACAAAACTTTCTGTGGTTTACAATTTTCTGCTGAAATGACCTCATAATGCCACTAGAGTTCTGAAGCTTGCCTGACTTCAACTTTCTTTAAGAATCTGAAAATCTGAAACTCTGGTGGCCCCTAGATGACTTCCACGCCCAACTTCTCTCTCTCTCTCTCTCTCAGCACTTCCTTTCCTTCTCTTAAGCTGGAGAAGATAATCAGATGTCCTCTCTCATCCATTCCAGTGCACACCAATGTCAGCTGGTCAGCCTGTCTCCCCTCCTAATGGGTCATCCTGTTCCTCTCTTTCACACCGATTCTCAAACTGGCTGATAAATTGTGGTTTCACTTGTCACAGCTTTCTGACACACCTTTTCCAGGTTGTGGCTGATGTCCAGAACTTTTGGCCCTAACTTTTCTAGGCTTATTTCTTAGGCAGAGAAAATGTTAGGCTATATCCCAGGAGAGACTCCCTGATTTCAGGGAAAAAAACACAGGCTTGTGGGGCTTAGACTCACCTGACAGTTTTTTCAGTGAAATGAGCGGAGGGAGGGAAGTTGGAAGTGTCAGTGGTGAGCACTGTGGTAAGTATTTAATGTTTAACACATTTGAGATATGAATAACTAGGAGATAAGAGATGGGCCCTTGTCACTGTGAAAAACAGTAGCAGACAGTAAACTCCTCCACTATCCAAGAAAAATTGCTAATAATGTTGAAAATACCTTCTGACTTGAGAAGTCTTGTAAAATGGAGCATCAGCGTACCATGTTAATTCCCTGAAGAAACATGCCAGCAATAGTTTGGGTTTGAGATTTCAGGTGAATCAAAGTGCACTTCAGGCAACACAAATATATTTTTTTGTTAGCATTCACTTAAAGTTTTATGTAGGACTTTATCCCAGCATACTTCAGTACAACTTAGGCAGAAATACCAGCTTTCCTTTGAATTCTCCTGCTCACATGGCTTTTCAGTTGAAGATATTTTTGTCACTTATTTGTGACTTGGCTTTTGTCTTAACACTTAACACAATCTCTTCCAAGAAGAATGGCAAACTAGTTTGCACGTGCTAAATATACCTGCATAAAACAACTATTGCAATGTGATCTGAGAGCTTCACAAATACAGATGGACTTGGCTTCATATCACGCTTGCTAACACTGATACTGCTTTGCACAGTGGCACAAACAGCCCATCCACAACTATTCAACTAACAGAGGAGGTGTAAAATATCTCACTTGTGGACAAAGCTGTAAGCTAGCTCTTCCATTCCCATTATGAGACAGCAATTAGCACTGCCTTAAAAAATAAGAGAGAGAGAATGCAATAACATTTACCACACCGTAGTACAGGAGATACCACAGTGATCCTCATTTGCCTGGAATGGAGAGCAGCATGCACAGTCTGCGGTATCAGAGACTCTATCATGTGGTTAGTTTGCCATGGAATGTGAGAAAGGACGCTTTGCTGACTTACTTAAAGCCCAGTCTTTTATTGTATTTTCTCTACAGAAGTTACTAAGGAAACGGTGTCTCCACCCTGCAAATAAAACCCGTCAGAAGATGATTAGAGTCAGATTCAGTATGTCTATAAATAGGTGTAGCATGGCTACCAAGCTGGCTTCAGGCTGCTGGACTTTCCATGAGGAGTTTTCTCAGAAATACAGTAGGCTCCACCAGACAGGTGCACAGGAGTGTGAGATTAGTCTCTGAGAAGACTGAAGACTATCTGGGGCGGGTTGCGTCTTTCGGATTCAGTTTCACTGAGCAGTCCCGCAGATACCTGGGAAGCAAAATCAGGGAAGACTTACATTTCAGAGATGCCAAGTCCTGTGCCACAAATACTACTGGAACCTGCAAGCTTATCACAAGGCAGGCACAAGTTCCGCCAAGGGATTTAGGCACTTAGGCCTGAATTTATCCTACCTACCCTTATGTATCTACTTCTAGCACATAAATTAAGCACCTTCCCTTTCCACTGAAACTTAGATTTTCATAGACAGCCTCTGAAGTTGTGCTCCTCATGTTCCTCATGTTCCAGGGCCCAATGCGAAGACCAAGAACCAGCAGCTACAACAGATGGCAACCATGCCCCAGAATGATACTTTGCTTTGGAGAAAAACAGTTCACAAACCGGGTTCCCCAAATCAATAGATGCTTGACAGTGTTATTCATCATCTTGGCACTTCAGCATCCTCATTGCAAAACAGAGATAACTGTATTGATTCATCTCAAAAATGTGGTGAGGAGACAAATACTGTAATAACTGTGAAGCACTCAGATATTACCCTAACAGAACTAGAGACATGATCATGAGGCAAGAGCAAAATTCTGCAGTCCAGGAAGGGTCTGGGTAGCGTACATTAAATAGGGCCTGATCCTGCATGCTAGTGAAGTGCAATAAAAAGAACCCCAAATAACCAGTCCCTCAGCTAGGAGGATGGCTCCTGCAAACTGAACAAAGCATCATGACGTGTGTACTCAAGAGGTTAAGATGAAAGGCAGACTGCATTGATACCTCCTTGTGTAGTTCTTCCTGTGAGCAATTCAGAATATCTTAAAAATATGTTGAACTCCCAATTTCCTTACATCTCAGTTGTGAAATGTTACTTCTCCAAGGCTCTGTGAAATGCCCCAAAGCTGTGAGGAAGTACTATGACACCCGAGCAGCTGATGATGCAACTTTCATATGCCATCAGTAGAAACTGTGTTTTGCTTTTACGTATATTCCTACCTCTTCTAAAACACAGTGCCCCTGTGGAACACCTGCATGGGCATGAGGATGTAGGGAAGAAGAGGACGGTCTTTGCAGCCTTACCTCTGTGACATGATGGGGAGCACACACAGTTTTCATAGGCATGAGCAGAGTGCAGTCTTCACAGTGCCCCAGTAAATCTGTTCCTGCTTCTGGGCAGGTCATTAGCAGAACTGGTCTTTGGTTCTATAGCATAGGTCCATTCCTCTTCAGAAAATGATATAGACAGCATTATCAGGCTTACCTGCTAAAAACCCACCTCAGTGCCAAAGAAGAGCAAATTGAAAATACTTGGCTTGATGTTTTTCCAAAACAAAGAATGGTTTCTTGTGACCAAAAGCCCCAAAGATTTCATTCAGGTTATCTGAAACATTTGATTTGACTCAGTTTTATCCATGTACAGGTTAGCTGTCTAGTCTGAACTCGGTGTCTAGGCTCTTTCTATTGCTAACAAGAGCCCCCTCCATATGGTGAGTCATTCTAGCCTAAGGTAGAGTAGCTTAAGACAGAGGCAGTTACCCTCTGCAACCACCTACCTCTATTCTTTGACTATAGAGGGAGCCCTTAGACTAGCCAGCCAACTACCAGCTAAGGGTGGGAGAGGTGATTCCTACAGCCTACAACATTCAGTTTGAAGGAGTCTGGAATGAATTACCTAATAACAGACCTTGCAAAGCCCTCCTGTGTGCTCCTTCTTGTGCTCAACTGAAGTTGTGACATGCCCATCCCTCTAATCTTGAGGACAGTCAGCCAAATGTCTGCTGAGGGCTACTGTGGATGAGTAGACTAAAGAGGAGTCTACTGCACAGGACTCAGTAACGCATTTATTGAAGTCCTTTTTCAACACAAAACATATACTTTGTCCAATTTCACCATAAAAAAGCAGCCTGAAGCACACCAGAGGAATGGGAAAGCAACTCAGTCGGTATGTACCTTCTCTCCTTGTGCTGTCCTGCTTTTGCCTGAAATTTTTAAACATGCTTTGACACAGGGATTGAACTCAGCATTTCTCCTTCCACATGGAAGGCCTAGAATATGAGATGAACTGCAAGGCCAGCACTTAATCTTTACTATGATCTTAGTGGCATACAGCTGAGGCCAAGTCATTTCTATTTAGGTGATCTGTTTGGTAATTTTACCACTATTTTTGCCAACAGTGAACTGTCTCCAGCTCTCCCTATCCCACCACAGGAAGAGGAAAGAAACTTCTTCCAAGAAATCAGGAATATTATGTCAGGGCCCTGAGTGTATCCCCATGTCTTGACTTCAGTATCCACAAAACATTCTAAATTTAAGACAACAGTATTATTGTCAGAAAAAAGTAGTTCCCTCTTATATTCAGTGGCTGATGGAGTAATAAAAGCACACCATGGTTTGTTTCCCTTGCTTCAATTCTGTCAGTGGTAGTGTTGTGACAGCTTGTAGAAAGCTACAGCTCAAGTAAGACAGTTTTCTTGCAGATTTTTTTTGTTCCTTTTTTGATTCTTCTCTTTGGTACAACCAAGCAGTACTTCCCTGTCTATAGAATTTCAATTGATAAGCATGGCGAAGTTTATGTACTCTTTTCTTGCCTTCTTGCTCTTTCTAATTTTATAGATGGAGAACCTAAGCAGCTCTCTAATTTTGTAAGGCAAGCAATCTTCACCTGGCAATGCCTCTGACTTTGGGAGGCTTTTCTCCCACTGTTCCCTCTGCTTCCATCTCCTAGGCAGTTCTTCGGATTAATGTTTATAAAGCTCACTAAACTCTTACAGGACAGATGCTAAGAGTAAAACCATAGAAAGTCTGAAACAGCTCTCCAGAGATCATTTAGCCTTTTCCCAATCATTTCTCACAGGCCGTGCTTTCTAGACAGATGAACACTTCATTCCTTTCCCCCAGACTTCTTCAGAGTCTCAACATCCCTGAAAAAGGGATTTTCAGGTGGCTCTGACCTTTCTAACAGGCCCTATCCTCTATAATACAATAATAACTCAGCTCAATTTAAAATGTAGTCCCAGGTGCCTAAAATTAAGAGTCTAATATAAGATACTTCTTCTCTTTTGAATCTTTCTTTTTTCCTGTATTTAATCTTGATCACACTTTCTGAAGTAGCTTCTGATTATATGCATTACCATTTTGGAAAGAAAACATCCCTGATTTTCAAAGGTCAGAGCAACTGGAGCTCAGGCAGCCTGAAAACACTGTCTACTTGTCTTCAATCTAAGCACCCATACTGGAGGCACAAAGAATTAAAACTCTTTCAGAACAGTATGTGCAAATCTGTGCTTTCTTTCTCAAATTAGGAGTCATGAATCACTCATTCCCCATCACAAGGATCCATCAAACCTATTACACCAAACTCAAGACTGCTGCTTACCTCACAGACTATGAAACTAGCATGTAGGTCTTCCAAGGATGACTTCTTCTGTGGTCTTCCCTAGGACTGGTCTGTGTAAGAGAGAAAATGAAAATAATAATTTATTCATTCCTGAGAGACTGCAAATTTTATCAATTCTATCAATACGTGGATGCTTGCAGGTTTGTATAATTTTTTTTCTCCCACATTTGTTTAGAAAGTTCTGTCTGCATAGGCTGCTTGCTATAGAACTAGGTCTCTTTTTCCTCTCCCGTGTGGGAGGGATTCAATCCCAAAGTGCTGCATTTGCAAAGTTTCAAAAATTTTTGCCACTACTTACAGATTGGCTCTGCTAGTTTCAGCTGTAACTGCTTTTTGCTTGGGCAAACTGATCAAGCAAGCAAAAAGGAGGAGGCTGGTGACTCCAGAAAGTCCCTAAAAAAGGCAGAAGGAAGCCCCAGTGTCACAAGTCAGGCAAGGATTACTTCTGGTACCCCCAGACAATTACACCCATCTGTAGCCCCTGGGCAATGGATTCCAAAGGAGTCCCACTCTTGAAAGCTGAGACAAGCCCCTTCTCTAGGTGATCGCCCCTCTTTTTCATGGGGCAGCAAAACTGAAGTGCCTTAGGAAGGATTTTTGATCCTGCAAGCCGAGTATTTCTTTACCAGACACAGTAGTTCACAAAAGATTAAACTTGCAAATAGAACTGCTGAACTAGCAGCCTGTACATTGAGTAGGAAGAGATGTCCTAACTAGTAAACCCCAGAACTTTCCAGACAGCAACCCAGAGGGAGATGGTATAGAAAGAAAATGTGGACTGTGTCCCTGTAGGGAAGGCCCTTTCTGCTGAGGCTTGAAGGATTTAAGTGGTTTGCAGTCTGTATTTACAGCAAAATCTACACAGCCCCCTCCAGATCAACAGGAAGTGTTTATGTTCTTTCAGCCATCACAGAGGAGACCCCTCTTCCTAAAGCCTTGCTTAGGTGCGCCTTCTGAAACAGCTGTCTCTTTTGTACTCTCTGGAACACATGTGGTCAGGTTATATACCACTGGTTTTACTGAAACTCCACATAGATTTTCTAGGAAGTGACAAAATCCAGCTATAACTGTAGCTAGTCTTACAGCTTTTCAGGAATACTGCAGGAAATCAGCCAGTAATCTTCGAGAAAATGGTCAACAGCTGCTGCCAAAAACCTGCAAATTTGAAAAATGTAGTCTTGCTATAACTTGCTATAAAATTGTAAAAAGACTCCTCAGGGAGCAGATAAGTGACCATATTATTCATCAGGCCTGGTTTATAATGATCACTTACACAGGCATCAGTTATCACTCCAAATGCTGGAGGCTGTTGCAGCTGCAGTGCCAATGGCATTGGTGAAGTTAATGTTTTAAAAAAAAAAAGCATGACACCATCCTGTACACTCAACTATACTTCCTGCCTTTGAAGCAAAAATGTATTTTAACCGCATTCTCTTCTATGGCTTTCAATCCTGCAATGTCACCACATCAAAAAGGGAATGAGCTGCAGCTTCCAGCCTGCCTCATACAACAGCCTCTTCGAAGCGTAAAATCATCACTGAAGGCTTTGGAAAAATTACAATAGATGTTCAAGGAAGGGGTCTACACCACAGAGTACAGTGTGGCATGGACTGCATGAGCTTGTCATGTTACTGGAAGGAAGGCAGCTCCAGCACTGCAGCGCTCTGCCTGACCTAGTTAGCTTTGAAACCTGTGGACCTTGACCTGTCTCTCTTCACAATGCTCACCTAAGGCAAGTGTGATGCTGTCTAACATGACACTGCTTTGCACAGTATAATTATGTAGAAGTCAGTCAGTGACAATGAACATGAAGAATACCTTGGTGGGGTTGTTTCAACAATCATTTTGGAGACCTGAATTTAATTTCAAAAGCATGCATTCTGCATGCCAGGTATTTCACACCACTTTCTGTTCAACTGCAGAAATGTCTAGAGCAGCTAGAAATACTTGTTGTCCCAAGAATGGGATTTTATGGAATTTAACCACCCAGCCTTAACCCTGTAGAGATGCAGTAGTTCAGATACTGACTGCTCCAGTTCCAGCTGGAGCAGAACAAGTAGATGCCCATAACGTCTTTATCCCTCAGTTCTGAACTCAGCCTGGACACCAAGTGTTTTCAGAAAAGAAGAACCGTACCCTTAATTCTTGTAATAATGTTTTGCAATAGATCACACAGGAAGTGCTGTTTCCTATTTTCAGATATAGGGTTTAACTATGTGCTTGCTCACAAAGAAGACGACACCGTCAGACAAAACAAGCTTGATAAATCAGTGAGTAGGTAATTTTTTTCCTTTTTTTACATGTAAATGTGTATATATAGATATAGATTCACTCAGTGGGGAAGTATATGTGCCTAATGACAGTGGCAATAGAGCTACCCTTCAAGCAGAGACACTATATTTAAGAACAACTGGGTCTTGTAACTAGCTTACAACTCAGGATAAGGCTAAATGTGAGAGCAGAGAATTGAACTGGACAAATGATGTAAAAAATTATAATCTTTTTTGTACTAGAAACTTACTGGGTCTTGGTTTTGAAGCTGTTCCGGGAGGTCAATAGCTTGAAAATTTATTCTGCTAATGATATAAACTGATCAGACATTAAATCATTCACACTTAATCTAACCTCTCAAAATCTAAGCCACATCTTGCTCTATCAGATGCAGATGTTCTTTATCATTATCCTATCACATGGTTTCTGTGTATTATTCAAGCACTTAATCTGTTAAAGGTGGTGTTTCATTACCATGTTACAGAGGGATATGTTCTTTGGGATTGGTTCCTCTTTTTAATGTGATGTCTCTGAACCACCACATTAGAAAGCCTGTACTCCGTATCTCAACTAGAGATATCAGTTTTATGGCCAGTCATGATGTGGCTTGCTATTTTTACTAATGAGGTTTTACATGAATGAAATTCATAACTACTATGCTGGGACTGTACTATTCTCACACCCAAGGAGAGGTGAGCTTCTCTGCTTGGATAAATGAGACTTGCCACTTGGTTATTAGCAAAAAAGCTACAATAGCCTAAGAATATAATTTTTTTGGGGTAGTATATCAAATATGCAGCTATAGCAACATTTGCTTTCATAGGAGAATTCCACTGTCATTTGCCAGGAACAGTAGACAGTGCCAGAGTAGAGAGCTTGAACTTCTCTGTTGGAGACCCTTATAGCAAGGGCATGACCCTGTGTCATATGTTGGCAATCTCCACTCCAGACTATCATCCTTCTGTTTTATACTTGATGTTTTATCTGAAATAGTTTAAGCAGAGACACTGAAAAAATAAAAACCTGAACAGAGATACTAGCACAGGATTTAGCCTACACAAGAGCAGAGCCCTCTAATACATATAGTCATGATTTCGAGGAAGACATTTAAGAGCTGCCTCAAGTTTCTCTTTCTCTGAGTCCTTACTTTCAGTGCTTATGCTACTCTTTTACTGTACGTTGTTTAGGTAAGAACACCTCCTACTTCTTTTGTCTTGCGACCACAGAGACTGACTCTATTTAACTGCAGAAAAGCTCAGAATTTTTACAAGACTGTTTTTCTGGTTTTGGTGGGGAATGGAAACAATTGGATCCTGAGGGTTCAGAGAGAATTATAACTGTTTTTTCCAGCCCAGAACATATTTTTTCCTTGAAAGTTCTGCAGGTATGAAGAAAAATCATCAGTTAGGAGGCAAGCAATTCTGAAGAGATGTCTCTAATGCTCAGCTCTCATAAAAGAGGAAGAGGTTTCCAAAGCGAGGTTTAGTTTTGGAAGAGACTGTCTTTCCCCAGTCATATCCCAGAAAGAAATCCTGTGGTCACTACCCCATGAAAAGATGTGTTTGAGGGAAACAATCAGCTCAGAGTCTTACACACAGCATTTAGTTTACACTTCCATCTTTTCCTTCAGCTTTCTCGGTAACTCAAGAAAAGTACATACTTTTATACTTGCTCCTCAAGATGTCTTTCATGTCTGTGCACAGCTTTCTCCATAGTTTTGCCTGTCCACAGACTCCTGGAAAGTCAAAGGCGAAATTAAAGAGATAGAGCTGTTAGCAGGAAACATTAGGCACCTCTCTTGCAACACCTGCTATCAGAATATGGTGTATTATTTTTCTTAAGTTTCAGTTTTATTCTGTGCTACGTTGTATTTCTCTCTCCTCATAAAGTGCCCTAGAGGCTGCTGACATACTTTTAAGCTGACTACAAGTCATTAAGTTTTCTTTTTCTGTATGACAAACTGCCATTTGTGAAAAGGAGGAGTGAGGGCAGGGGGAGTAGCACTGTGTTACCCATTCATACATTTTGAAAGAGAAACCTTGTCTTAGACCAAAAAAAGGCAAAGGGAACTTTGGGTGTCATTCAGTTTTGAGATAAGTGGCTCCATTAATGCACAGATACTCTTCTAACTTGTAGTTATCAAATGTTCCAACTTCCGTGAAGGAACTTTGTCCAAATCCCATTTACAGCACAGCAGTCTCATTGAGCTGTGATAACTGCCATCCCTGAGTAAGTCAGTGTAGCAGCTCAGGAATTTGCTTGAAATACTCTAACATGTAAATGTCTGATAGTCCTACCAACACATAGACACTTCTATGAAGGTGACACACTTCAGATAACAGCTACCACTCAAGAGCTAGCAAGGCTTCTCTAAAAGCAACTGAAACAAAAATCTGAAAAGACATGATTCAGAGCTACATCCTCATTACAAGAATCTGTGATGTTGCCGTAAGCGCAGCTTTGTTAAAACTTAAAAGAAATGAAATTACATTTATTTTGGCTCACAACATTAAAATTATTAAGAAAATAAAATTTTCTCCATTCCAACCTATAGCTCCATTTACTCTGCAAGAACTCTTTTCCAGGGTACAGGTATTTGGCCTGGGTCTTGGTCATACTTCACTGTACCCAACTTCTTGGAGACTCAAGAACATAACCAGTCCTCTGAAGGGAAATGAGAGTAGCCTCTTAATGGACTGCTCATATATTTAGATGCTTTTGCATGATAAAGGCACCAGATAAATTAGAAGAGAAGGAGGGCACCAAAGAGAAAGTTCTCCTCTTATATTTCCACCTTAGGTTTGACTCGGTTGCCCACTGTTTGCAGAAATCATCCAGAATTTCTGTTAGCAACTGTGCTAGTTTTGGCTGGGATATAGTTAATTTTCTTCATAATAGATAGTATTGTGCTATGTTTTGGATTTGTGCTGGAAACTGTTTTCAACACAGGGATGTTTTTGTTACTGCTAAGCGGTGCTTACACAGAGGCAAGGCCTTTTCGCACCCCACCCCAGCAGCGAGCAGGCTGGGGGGGCACAACAAGTTGGGAGGGGACACAGCCGGGACAGCCGACCCCCACTGACCCAAGGGGTATCACAGACCGCGGGACGTCACGCTCAGC